>JAWWEY010000115.1:72817123-72860580 GCA_035582745.1 Loriotus luctuosus | reverse complement strand
CTCCAGAATCTTCCATCTGGGGCCGAGGGTGATTGGACAAACCCCCAAGTCCCCACCCATGCTCTGCCGCGATTTGTCATTATGTTTTGTCAATTATGTGATAATGTTCTGTTATTGGTTTGGGAGCGAGTTCATTCCTCCCCTTGCCACCCTTTATAAATTGCTTCTGTCCCCGCCCTGTTGGGCAGATCTGTTGAGGGTTCTTAATTGTCTGTACCTCGCACCTTCCCCTTCAATAAACACCCCCCTGCTGCTGAGACCTGTCTGCCTTCCTCGTCATCATTCTGTGACACTCGTGTGCTGACGCCAGAGAGCTTCATTTCAGTCCAGGCTGAGGCAACCTATCCCCAGCGCCGGGAGGGGCTCAGTCTGCCTCTGACTGCTGCTAGTAGCACGTGGTACTAGCCGGGCTTTTTTCTAAGTGCTCCAGGGCTCCAGACTAATAAGCAATTTCTGTAATCATAGAATGGTTTTGATTGAAAGGAACCTTAAAACCATCTTGTTCCAATCCCCCTGGCATGGGCAGGGACACCTTCCACTGGACCAGGTTGCTCAGAGCACCATCCAACCTGGCCTTAAATGCTCCCAGGGATGGGGCATCCACAACTTCTCTGGGAAACCTGTTCCAGTGCCTCATCGCCCTCGCAGTAAATATATATGTTATAGAAAAATCTGAAACAGTTTTCTTTTTTTTTAATTAATAGTTTTGTCTACGTTTTAATAAAGACGGTAGAAGAAGCTGTTCCTAAGAAAACAATAGTGATCTCTGCTGTATTTGTATTAGCAGCAGATGCATCTACAATATAAATGGTGCTATTACTTTTTTAAAATTTATCTTTAGTATGCAATTTTTAAACCTAGTAGAGATGTTTCTGTACTTTTTAGAGTAGCTTTACAAAAAAAATTAAATTTCTTTCATTAAAAGTAAAAAATACCTGCATTTGCCTGTTGTAGACGCAATGGGAAAGAGGACACTGTTTTCTACGAAATATGTTACTAATGACTGCTGTTTAGAACAAACCATTAATTTGGTAAACATGAACAACACATTTCTGACAGATTTGTACTCTTAGACAAAGCATAGGAGAATTTAATATACACAGGGACATTCAAAACCGTGCGTTTATTATGACAAAAATTCTCCCTTATATTGATATGTTTCTAAAAACATTAAGGTTTCAGGTTTTGTGAAATCTGAACTTACTGATGCCATTCAGTATAATGGTAAAATATATCTTAACAGAAATTTGAAAATTCAAACAAAAGTGGTTTTCTGTTTGCATATTTTTCTTTATTAGAGCAGAACATGTTAAGTCAAGAAAAACACCTAAAAATAAAGTGTAACATTGATGTCATTATCTAGTTATACAGCTGTCAGCAACACTGGTCATAGTTTGAACAAAATATCAGTAAAGTTGCTGCCACTTAACTAACTAGCCCAGAAAATTAGATCCTGTTTTACTGTGTATATTTGTGTTAGTCACTTTTAATGTGCTACTTAACAGTGGAAGCAGCAACATAGTAAGTCTTTTATCCATGGTTTCACAAGTGTAGCAGGTTTTCTTTCATCTTTTTTGCTATTTTTTTCTTCTAGCAAAAATAATGTTAATGATAGTTAAAAAACTCTTAATTTTGTGATTGATGTCAGTAAATGAAGACTGCACCCCTCAACTGTAAGAAGTAATTGAAGTTTTCACAGTCTCTGAGAACATTCCCATGGTTCTTTACCAATAAACCAGAATTTCCTGTGTGCTACCCTCTTGCTTAGTGCATGAAAGAACATGCTTGAGGGTGAAACCAACGGCGTTTTTTGACACATCTGTTCTAAACTTTCTCAGCCTTTTAAAAGAAAATATTAAACTATATATTCTGTAACTTCAAAGTAATTATGAGATCAGGTGGCAATTATTTTCCTTATGTTTTGTACTGTGGTTCACAATTGAGTAATAAACAGTTAATATATTTAATGTATATGGCTTTTGTGAGCTTTAGTTTTTCATACTGACGTAAAATAACTGGCTTTGGAGAGTAATGTGAGATTTTTTTACTAGGATCTCCCACAGGTATATCCTGTGAACTACAAAATCTAATTTACAAGTCTTTCAAAAAGACAAATTAAATAGCCTGTCTTCCTTTGGCTTATTTCTGACCCCCCTATCCTCCATAGCTACATCTCTCAGAAAAATAGAAAGAGCTTGCACCATTTTTTTCTCAAGCCCCTTTCCTTCTTACCTCTTTGTCTCTTACTTTTTTTTCCCCCCTTTAATTTATCTGTTAATGATGTCTTGCTTATAAACTTGCTTCTGGACATTACAAGAAAGGTCAAGAAGAAAGCAAAGTAACATGGGAGAAAGTTCTTTATTATCCTCTCTCACTCTTTCTCATGGTGCTCAGGGTGCTTTGTGTGTGTAATAGTACCATGAAATTCTTTCACACTGAACGTCTGGATATTTTGGGGTGCGAAATCTAATGTTCTTCATCACAACTCTTAGATGTTTTCTTACCCTGGGGCAAGTTATTTGTCCAAATTCAATAAGGGTTCTGCTGTGACTTCCTTAGAAACCACTTTCCCTGAAGTAATGTCTTCTCATTCTCTGCTAATGAAGAGATTAATCAACCTGATTTCAGTATTTGGCATTGTTGATAATCCGATCTTCCTTAATTATCTCCATAGCAATCCTAGTTATCCTACCAAGCTAACCCATTTTAGTCCTACTTCTTTGTGTTGAAAAACCTACTGCCTATAATATCACAAAGTTAGATTTATGATCTTCCACTGTACATTCCAGCTATGCAGCCATCCTCTATTTCCTTGTCTACATTTAGTAGTTTCCCATTATTGTTTTACAATAATAAATTCTGAGTGTTTTGTTACATGTTTTAAGAACAAGAGTACCAGGCTACAAGTTTAACTGTTTGCATTATAATTATTACTAAGACATGAGATCACAAAAAATTTGGCATCCTTGTAAAAGAATATGCAAATAATGTAAAGTAGCTATAAAAAAGTGATTACTTATTTCAAAAACTTGAAAAAACCCCAATGATTTTACCATAGCTGTGGTCATGCAATAACTGTGAACCAAGACACTGGTTTTTTGTGGTTTTTTTTAATATACAGATGCACTAAGTTGCTGTGAAAGGTTACAATTAGTGGTCAATAAATGTTCTGGCAGTAACATTTATGATAACATAGGCTTAGCAGTTTTAGAGGTTGACCCAATAAATCCTTTCAGCATTACAAAATCACCAGGATGCTGGAAGAATAGTGGCTGAACCAATAAGGACTAAGAGTTGTATTGGTCCATCCCCAAATCTACACTTTTCCTGGTGAACTGGGAGATGCTATCCTTCTAAATGGAGAATTAAATTTTACTTTCTCTAACAGGAAAGTTTTTCAAAACCTATATTGAATAAAGATTTGAAGGGAGTTGCCTACATGATGCGTATGCAGATGGATACGACTCTTTTCTAAGAAGAATGCAGATATATTTTACAGAAAAATCTAGGTGTAGCTTCACTTAACAAAAGCAGATTTCATAATTTCTGTTGTGTTTTGTTTTTTAAATTTGAGAAGAGTCAACAAGTTATGTAGCACAATTTAACAAAATCCCAAATAGGTTTTTATATTTTATTATTTATGTAATACTATATTTATTTTATTCTGTTAATACACGTCTCCTAATATCAGGTTCCTTCTCTAATCATTAAGTCCCACTATGAGACTGAAACTAACAAAATCTGTCCTTACCACCTGTGGAAAAGAGAAGTGGCATATAAAACTTATGTAGCAAATGCAAAACAACATCCCTTTTCTACAAAAAGAAGAAGAGAATGCATACATCCCTCTTGTACAAAAAGAAGGAAAGAAGGCATAAAGACTGACTGTGGAGGAGCTGTTTTGGATTTGAGAGTTCCGATTTCTGGCGATGATGTAATCACACTCTAAATTGGTCACGTGTGTTCCTTTTGCCTAAGCTGCGTGGTGCTATGCAGCAGCCTCTTTGGCTTGTATCCTCATTTTCAGACAAGCTGCTCCAGGTGGGCAGAACAGCCCTGCCAAGGGCATCTACATCCTTTTCCATGAAGCTGGGGAACTGGCAGAGTGGAATGTCATATCCTGCCAAATGTCTCTGAGGAGCACAGCAGGCGCAGTAGTGGGTTCTGCAATGTATTTCTGAAGTTGTCTGCCTATCTAAATATTCATTCAAGTGGAAAGCTGCATTGGGATACAATATCACAAATTTGAGTATGGATTCTGGTAAAAAGCATGTGTCAAAAAAAAAAAAGATTCAGAAGTACTGCAGAAATGTAGGGGAAAGCAGTAGTCTTGACTAGAGACTAGGTTAATAGAGAGAAATGTATTGAAATAGCATAAATCCAATTTAGCTCAAAATTGGTGCTTTAGGCCTTCATTGTGGTTTTTTCTGCATTGTGGTTTAACCCCAGCTGTCAAATGATCCCACACACATCACTACACCACCTTTCCCTCTGGATGGGGGAGAGAATAGGAATGGTAAAAGGTAGAAAACTCATGGGTTGAGAGGAAGATAATTTAATAGGGAAAGCAAAAGTTGTGCATACTAACAAAGCAAAATAAGGAATTAATTCATTGCTTCCCATGGCCAGGCAGGTGTTCAACCATTTCCAGGAGATCAGGAAATCTGATCTCCCATCATGTGTGATAGTTGCTTGGGAAGACCAACACCATCAATGCAAGTGTCTCCCTCTTCTTCTCCTTCATCCAGATTTATATGTTGAGCATGGTGTCATATGGTAGTTCAATTGATGGATTTGGCAATGGCGAGTTTCTGAGTACTTGTTTCTCTTTAAACACAAGTTTTTTGTAGAAATCACATTCTTATTCAGTGATATCTTGTGGCAGATAGTTGCTCTAGGGTTTTTTACCCCCTGTCGATCCAGACTGTAACCATCATTTTGACCAGAAAACATCGAAATTGCAACAATCCGCTCTTCTTGGATCCACGGGTGGTCAGATCTTTCTACTTTTATAATTTGTCTTTTCCCTATAGATTTTCTTAAATAGGATCTTTATTTACCTATCTAAATATCTATTATTTAGATAATAATAACCAAAATCGCTGCGTACATCCTTTGCATCGCAAACAAATTCTTCTAAAATACCCTCACCTTCCAGGGCAGGGTTACAACACATCCCACAAAATAGTCTTCAAATAAAGGATTTGGCCTCAAATATTTTGTTGTCAATATAAGCCAACAGCAACAAAATTGTGAAAATTTTCCCCCAACTTTCAGTGTGAGAAGCTCCATGAAGAGCTAATCCATGTTCCTAAGTGTGTCTCTCAGATTTTGCTTTGTTTTCACTGTTGTCACCCTCGTCCCCATAGCACAGACTGTGATTCAGGGCAGTGAGCCCTGGGTCTATTTCTCTGAATGCAGAAGCCCATACTTTTTTGTTGTTAGGGTTAGCAGTTTTGTCTGTGAGTGATATTTTTGGTAGCCTTCTGGATGACAGAAGAAGTGGCATGGAAACAGCAGAAGACTGTGCCCACTAGGTTTTTCCTACAGAAAACAATCAAACACTCTTCTTTTTTTTTCATTTCATGCTTTTGTTCTCTACATATCTCAGTATGATAATGGCAGTACAACAAATAATTTCAGTGCTATGTTATACAAAAAATGGGAAAGAATAAAGGAAAGGTCCACATGGGAATGATAATATTTATATGTGAATGTAGTGTACGAAATGTGTTTATGCTACTGAGATTTAAATTTCTGTATCTGACATATTGGTGATTTGTTTTTTGTTTGATTACATCCTGAGAAGCAGCACGAGAAATGTATGCTGTTAACAGCTGATACATTGAATGTCATGTTTAATGTTTTTCAAACATAATCAAAATATTTAATATTTTCTTGTGGTTTCTTCTGTATAATGTTGAAATTAAAGCAAATGAAACATCATATTTTTTTTTTAATATTCCTTGGGAGTGCAAGAGAACCTATAAAAGACACATACTGGGCTGATTCAAGCATATTGCAGTATTAGCATAGACATGTCTTTTTGAAAATATACACATAAAAATCGCAGCAGGGTTGTAAGTCTGACATTCCCATGCTCCATAGGCTTTATGCTTATGTGCCAGTGCTCAGAAATGGAGACCTTTTTCTTTAAAAAAAAAAAAAAATTGACTGGTAAAGAAAATTTAATAGGGGTATTTTTGAATGTATAGAAAAGTTTGTCAGTGGAGAATCTCTGCAGGACCAGGCCTGCATGTCAAAACTATTCAATAAAAAATGAATCTATGTACAATTATTCAATGTGCAGATGATACTCTGTAAAAGGGTAGTATTTTTTACTCCTTCATTCTGTTTCCATTCCTTATGTCCTAGCACAATGGTTTTCTACTGAATTACTATTTGATCTTATCATAGTAAGTTTTAACTGTGAGGAGGAAATGAGCATCTGTATTTTTCTTGGGGAGATAATTCTATAATATAAGAAATATCAGTGTTTTGATATTGAATTTCCTTATAGTCCATCTATATATCCTTATTCATACTTCTATGTTGAATATCCTGTGTTTCTTAAGAGAAATATCTTGTAGACCAGCTCTGTTATTTAGACTTTTTTTACTTTGTTCTTCTCAAATTTCACAGGTGCAATTCGACTGTGGAAAGTTGCTTGGGTTTAAGGACATTTCTTGTTTCATTTGTTTAAATTGTTTTAAGCATTTTATACTTCAAGAACAGGTCAAGTTATTTCTTAACCTATGTGCTATCAGAAGAGACTTTATTTTTCTGCAATTATTTTTATGCCACAAAATCTTCTCCTTCCTTCTGTTTCACTTTTCACTTCAGAAGTTTTAGTTTCAGAACTATGGGTGATGCACGAGCAGAAAGGAACACAGCTTGACTTTCTTCTTCTGTGCTGCATTTGAGGCATGACTAAGAATGAAAACAGTATTTCTACTAGGATACTGAGAAAATATGATCTTGAATACATTGCCAGTTAATAAAATTTGGAATCCCCATTTTTGTTGAACTATTTTCTAGGCTAGAGTATATTGTCTGCTAGCAGTCAAAAAATATAAAATACTTTCTTAGAGGAAATTACTCTTGAAATTATTTTGAAGTTACTACACAGAATCCTTAAGAGCCCTGGAAGCTAGTTTAAAAAATAGGTGGTTTTTTTTAATTATTAGGATTTTTAATACAAACTATATAAATTTCTTTATGATTGATGGTTGAAAGAAACTGCTGTTGATACAGTGATAAACAATACCAATTCACAAATTTAGCTTTTCTAGTTTCGTGGTTATCCCTATTGCTAAAACCAAGAGCCTAATGCAGACATATAAACAGAATTCCGGTGAGCCAATTTCTGTTCTTTGCCACTGACCATATTTCTGACAGTCCACTCTTGGTCCTTTAATCAGTTCATTTGCTTTCTGTAACTCTTGCTTTTAAAATATGCCCAAAATGTTTCTGATTTTTTGTTTCCAAATTTTCATTATCTTTCATCTTCCCGCAGATCTATCCTTTTCCATGCTATCATTCTGATAAATGTCTCTCTTTTATGACATATTCTGATGTTTCCCAAAGTGTAACTTGCAATCTATGATCCACAACAAATAGTAAAAAACTCATATATAAGCAGGCCTTTTTTGTCTTGCTCCTTCTCCAAGTGTGACTATTGTATGAAAGTAAAAAAAAAAAATTCAGGAAAAAAGATGGGCAAAGAAATGTGCAGTAAACCCTAAAGACTGCAGAAATATGCCCTTGTGTGAAGGGATTCATGAGTCTAAAAGCACGTCTGGCTTCATTAGAGCAGCTAATATAGCTGGATAAAAGATGCTACCTCTTTCTTCAGGCTTTCACTTATTGCAAATGTATAAATGTATGAATTAGATTGCATCATCAGTAGAAACGTTCTTGTATCAATGATGTAATGAAAATCTAATTTTTGTTTTATTTTTAAGAGCTTTTCATAAAATCTAGAGAAAGACCTTTAACACATGGGGTTTTTACCTCTAAAAATTAGAGTGTTCATAACACCTTGCAATGAGTTTAGTGTTGGTAAGTACAGCAGCACGTCAAAGACTTGGGAAGAAAAATGCAGTGGGTGAAATCTGGCCCTTACTGTTATTGCTGTGCAAAAGCTGGCTGTAAAACAGTGCAGGGTTGGCTGAACATCAGTGACAACAAATACTCTGGCGCTGTTGTGCAGGATGGCTGAAGGCACTCATCCATGGCATAGAAGAAAACACACTGGCATTGCTTTGGAAAAGATCAAACTTCCTCTTTGGTCAGTAAGTTGCAGATGGCAGCATATGTGTTAGCAGGTGGGGAAGCTGTTTACTCTCTTTGGCTCTTACTCTGGTTCCCGTTGGATGTTGCTGTGTTGCCTGGTGCCCATTCTGTATCCTAATTTGAACATTAGTTGAAACAAAACCCTTCATTTACACAGTGGATGGGGTTGAAAAACCTCTTCATGTCTTGCTTTCTCTCTGCAACCCTGCCGAGCGCTGTTCAGGCTTGTTCCTAAAGATTTGTCATTAAATTACAAATCTGAAATTGCTGGAGAATTTTTTTTTTTCAGCAATCAAAAGATAATATCTCATCAAGAAATCAAATGAAAAGGCATGGAAGGAGTCCTTAGGAATAAAACCCAATCAGTTCTGAAGGAGTGGAGGCCAGCTGGTGTTGGGTACTAAAACCTGATATTCTTCTACTGTACCACTGTAATCTGCTTTAAGTGAGAGATCAAGGACAGAGCTACTTCTTTTTCATATGTGAGCATATCCTGCAGTCTTTAGGGTTTGCTGCACATTTCTCTATCTATCCTTTTTTTTTCTTTGTACCTGGAATTAAAAGCCTCTTTCATTCACTCTCCTGCACAAGACAAACCCAGGAAAGCAACTGAATTTTTTCCTCTTGAAACTGTCTTGGATTTGTCTCCAAAACATGTACTTGTCCAAAGAGCAACTTAGTTTGGAAATAATTCTTGATTCACAGTCATATGGAAGTTTTGCTTCTTTTAAGATGTCTCAAATTTGTGGGGCAGTGAAATCAAATTACTGCTCTTATCAGTGGAGGTACATAAACTAAGGTCTCCTAAATTGTTAGCTCTCCTCAAGGCAGTATGGCCTGTAGAGAGAAGAACAGGTTTTTTCTTGTCTTCCGTATTGTCCTGCTGGGTGCTTTTGGGGGAACTGGTGCACAAATAAGAGCTATTCCTACCTGTGAAACAGTGATAATGACACTGACCTTCTTTGTAAAAAAGCTTTAAAAACTAGGGATGAAAGCATTATATAAGAAGTAAGAATTATTATCGTCACCCCTAGCAACTAGCAGCCTGCTTCTTGACAGCTGAAAGAGCAAGTCTCAAGTGACAAAAATCCCAGATCTAAATTTCTTCTCACTGTTTTAACTCATGAAAATCTTACACCCCGTTTTCCACTACTATGTGCCAAAAATCTACTTACATTATTAAGTGGCTGGGGTGGTCATTCCACCTCCAGCAGCTGGAGGTAAGGGAAGGCTGTAATGATCCTGGACAGGTTTTGGGATCCTGTGTTCATCCAAAGATATCCTTGCAGTGCTCAAAAAGATCGTAAACTGTTTCTAGTCTGGGCTAAATGTCTACCCATAACTCCACTAGTAAAATGAAGGACAGACTATAAGCAGTGAAAAATGTTATTATTTTACTCCCACTAAAATAAAGATCTGTGTTTTCGCAGGCATACTTTGTACAGCCTGTCATTCCCCTGTGAGAAGTGATGGGAGAAATGCTTGCCATGCTGACTCTAAAAGCAAATGCTTTTAAAATTACAGAGTTCATTCGAAGCTTGATAAAGGTATATTAATATGTGTTATGACAGGAGCTGTGTCAAATTCCCTGATAAAATGAATGCATCAGGTATGTGCTCATATTTCAAGGTAGAAGACTGTTATGAAAATGTATTTCCTTCTAAAACAGTGCACAAGAAAAAGACATTGGAGTTGTGACAAGACACTGTCACTTTTTCGGCTCTGGTGAACTAAAATTTTTCTAAAAAGTATTCTAATGAATTTTTCTGGAGTGGGAGAAATGTTCCTTGCTTTGGGGGAGTGGGGATGATGGGGGGTGGGTAGTAAAAGGAAAGAAGTGCATGTTCCTGGATTTCCTGTGCTGCAGGGTGCCCTGTGACAGCCAGTGGGTTGATTCCAAGCAAAGGCACTCACTTCCCCTGTAGAAATAACGTCAACATGACTTCTTTGGAACACAAGAACGTTGATACTCACAGCATTCTTTTCTGCATTTAGTTCCTGTGAGATTTTAATGCAGATGAAAACTCCTAAATTTGGAAGTGATTTTTAAGTAGAGTTCAGGCCAGATCTCTCCTCATTTGAATTTTGATTCATGAACTGAAATGGAACCAAAATTTAAAATATACCTGCTAACAAAAGGATACTAAAACAGCATAAATCAATCTGTGACATCAGATTATTTTATATCCTTCAGTTTTCACATAGTTGAATGTGTCTTATGTTCTGCTATGGATTTTTTCCTTTTAGATTGGCATCTCTTTTTGATGAGGTGTGGTACCTGAGTTGCTGTTGGTAAACCTTTTAGATGATAAAGTAGGGATTTTTTCTAACATATGTATACATATACATTCATAGATGCATATAGAACAAAAAAAATCAGGTGCCTATAAAATATAATCCATGCCTCTTGAAAACTTCTTCCAGAATTCCTCTATTTCCCATTCATCTTGTCATGACAGAAGCAAAAAATGTGATATCCTCATTCTGTTTTTTTTTTAATTTTTCTTTCTGAAACTTCTTGTTTGTCTACAAAATCAGTTGCAAAACATAAAATATAACAATACTCCAATATGGCATGACCCAGACACTTATGTGCACTGTCTGTCTGCTTAGCACAAGAGAGAAATGAAGTGTAAATGTAACTTTAAAATATGACTTTCGCTGTAAATTAGACCACAAGTAGTTGAAATGCCTTTGGTAGAACAAAAGGTGTTCCTGTCTGTTGTCATCAATGCATAAGAAATATGCCAATGGAAGTTGCATATACTTCTCTTTGTTCTCTGTATGATTATTCTGTTCTAAAAACAGTCAAACAATGAAAGGACTAAAAATTTTAGGCATTTTATGCATGATGGTGGTTGCATTTAGGCTACTTAACCTGGCATAATGAGGAGCCTGTTCTGGCATTTCACTGAAAAATGTAACCCTCTGTGGGAGATCGTCTCCAGCATTATTTTGTACTAAGACTACTTATCAGAGTAAGCTTGTAAGTTTATTACAATAGCACAAAAGGCAGTTTAAGTGAAAAAAGAAATAGAAAATACATAGATATTACAAAACAAGACCTCCATCAAGCCTGGAATGGCTTTATGTTTGTTTGGGGTTTTTTTTCCCTTGGAACATTCACTTGACATTTTTTTGTATTCTTTTTTACTCCTTTTTCTAAGCTTATTTGTTCTTAACCCTGGAGAGAGCCCATTCAAAATCGATTTAAGTCTGTTCAGAATGATCACTAAATCTAACAGTATTTCCTCGGGAGTTACTAAATTTATCTTGGTCCTTAGCAATCACAAGTAAGTTTTCTGCTAGAGATTGAGTTAGTCTTGTAAATTCTAAGTTTTCCCAACTGCTTTTTCTCCTTTGCAGTGAACCACAACAGAGTGGTTCTGAGTGGCGGAAAAGAGATCCTTGGTGAGATTGGCAGCATAAAAACTGCTTTACTCCTTTCTCTTGAGCCTCTTCTAAGGTCCCAAAGCTTTGAACTCCCCAGTGAGAGATGTCTGACATATTAGTCAGTCCCATGGATCCAGAACTTTGGTCAACAAGCACAGTTGACTTCAGAGAGGATGAAGAGGTGCATAAATATGAAATGCCCAGCACTTCAGTGCCTCAGTTATCTTACAGAGGGAAGAAAATCTACAGAAGCATCACTGAAAGGAATTCTGACCTCTCATCTCTCACTTTGCTTTTTGATGTTCAACCAGTATGGCATATCCCACTGTCAATCAGCATCTTTGCCCATTATTGGACCTATATTATTTGCCTATCCATCTGAATCCTGCTCTCTACTAGTTTTGTTGTTTTTTTTTTTACCTTCTCTAAATTGTACATATCAATGTCACTCATCTTGAAATGCCAAGGAAGCTCACAACTTAATCAGCACCTTTTTTTACGGGGCAACACCAAGGCATTTTCTGTGTCAGTTAGTTCCTTCCACCATACTAGGGTAGAAGTATCCATGCTGCATCCAGGTGTAACATGGAGTTGGTGGTCAGAGACAGAGAGGACACACACTCAACGGTCCTTGTGACAAACAGCCTCGAGTTTATTCCCTCAGCTCGTTTTACAGGAGCTCCAATTTCCTTCACTTACACATGCAATTGGTTGAAGTCTTAGCACCATCCAGCTCTTTGGCCAGTGATTCATCTGCTTTAGGGCTGAATGATATTAGCTGAGGGTCCCTGTGTGGATTTTAACCTATCCTTGCCCACCCAGGGACTGCAATGCTACGTCCAGGTTTTCCAAATGTGGACCTGTAAAACCAGCAACAGCCATCAATTTCTTAGGCCTTTTGAAACCTTCTTTTCCTCCTCTCTGTCTTTGGGAATCAACTTTGTTAACTACTTTTGTGCATTGTAAGAATGCTTGA
Source organism: Loriotus luctuosus (assembly GCA_035582745.1). Lineage (NCBI taxonomy): Eukaryota > Metazoa > Chordata > Aves > Passeriformes > Thraupidae > Loriotus > Loriotus luctuosus. Next base: position 72,847,916 of record JAWWEY010000115.1, on the reverse strand, counting down.
AATTTCCAATAGTTTTGTGAAATTATTTGTTTTACTGTGTCAACTACATGAATTTCTGTGGTCTGTAAATGGATGTAGGTAATTTCTATAACACATACTGCTTAAAGAATTACAGGGCTCTTGTATTCACCAGTGAACTAACAGGAGAGCATGGGAAAGTCTCATTCTGAAAACAAAGACTCTGTGTCTCTCTTTAGTGGCTATGACTCAGGGGATAGAAAATCTAGGGTGAGAGAAGAGGAGGGAGATACCTTTTTTTGGTTGATTTTCTGGACTTTCTGCTCTCCAAATTACCGCAGTGGTACTGCGACATGGTCATACTGAGCACATGTCTCTATGAGAGCATTCTGTGAGGTGACTTCTATTATACTTCTTTCTGCTTTCTGTTACTGAAGAAAAAGAACCTAAAAAACAAAACAAAAAAAACCCAACCAAACAAACAATAAACAAACCCACAAAAACGAAAACAAATTAAAAATTCTACAAAACAAACAAACAAACAACAACAACAACAAAAAAAAACCCCTCCAAAATACAGAAATAAATTTGTTTCTATGTAAAATTTATAATTTTTGAGATATTTTTGTGGCTTCAAGGAAGAAGAATTTCTCACACCCTGTTCCTGTTATCCTGCCTTTGCTTGTAGCCTCTTTGAAGTCACACGGGTATCCTTTGATGTGTCCTGCTCCAGGTCCTGACAACTTAAAAACTTAGTCAACTCCAGGGGTATATACTTTGCCTGTATCAGTTCGTGCTTGAGGATAGATTTTCATTTTTCTCTCCCCTGTCATTTTACTTCACTGTGTGATATTCAGGCTTCTGATGACAATTTACAAGATTTCTGAAAGTTGTCTTCTACTGTGCAAAATGAAGTTTGATATACAACTTCTATAAGTCAGAAAAGTTTATTGTATATTTTCTTTCTATTTTGGTTTTGTTTGGGTTTCATTCCTCCCCTCTCCCCCAGTAATTTCTCTTCAGGGACAGGGGTTTTTATTCTCCTTTTGCTTTTTCCTCTGTCCCATCTTGAGTTAATGTCTTAAAGTTATGGAAATTGAATTCAAAGATTAGGGCATTCCTGTGTACTTTCACTTTCCTAGCAACAGGTTGAGAACATAGACTTCATAACTCTTTTGTTTTCACCCCCAAAAAGACACAAAACAGAAATATTCATTCCTATGTCGTCAAGTTATACACTAATGCCCTGTAACTGCATCACATCCATGCAAATAGCTGCCACATGTTTGCAGGTTATTTTGACATTTCTGTGACACTAAAGTTTTTTGTTTTCAACAGTGTCACAGACCTGATGCGCATCTCACAGCAAGCTGTTCAGGTGCTTGTTCGGAACCACAATCACATAGACATTCCTTCCCCCCAAAAAAAGAGTTCAGTGCAAAGAAACTTGAGAAACATCCTTGTGATTGGCAGAAGAGTATGGTAGAAGGACTAAATAAAGAATAATAAAGAAATATTTTTTGATAAATAATCTGAAAGTCAACATAGGAGAGAGATAATTAGGAGTCTGTTCTTATGTCTCACTGAATGGTCTCTGAGGCTGAATCCTCTATTATTTTTATGGTAAGAGATAAGTGCTTCAATAGTCCACCTAAGATTGTCAATGTGTATCTTAGGCTTCATTATAAAAATACATGAAAAATGGCTAATTAATATAGAGAAAACCTTGAAACATTATTCTTTTCTAGGCTTTTTTTTTTAAACATCTGCAGGTGATGATTTTCTTTAAAGTCAACATTAAAAATGGAAATACTGTGGATAATGTACTTCCTATATTGTCAAAACTGTTTCTCCTTTTCCATAAATTTGAGGTTTTATATTCCTCTTTTTTTTAAAAATGTGGATAAACCTTTCAACTTTGTTAGATCACTTGATCCACTTATATTCTTTTTATTCTGTGTTGTGAAAAAATAAGTGCATTGCAAAAAGCATATCCAGCAAATCTATTTTAAACAAAAATACATAGTTGCTGATCGTCATTAAGGCTGTAGGAAATATGCAAATGTACACACTTCTTTGAAGGACTAAAACATTAACAACTTTAATAAAATACTAGTTAAACTTTGTTTTTATTTCTTGACACCCTTTTTATTTAAACTATCAGTAATGTACCTGATTTTTCTTGTTGTCTCAAAGCTCCAAAATACGATTAGTATGTAATAACCTTCCTTTCATTATTGATGCTAGGTTAATTATCCAATTTCTTTGAAGGTATTTTAAAAATTGTTTACACATCTGTCAGAATAAACTTTAATAGTTCCTTAGATCCCTAGGCATCTATCTGTTCAGTCCTCTCAGTGGTCATCTGTTCATGTAAGAAGGTATGTGGGAGTGAGCTTCACCACGAAACTGTATTATTATGCCATGTAGCAATACACGTTGCAAGTCAGAGTGCATTTATTTACAATCATCTTTTCAAAATAGCCCTTTTACCTTCTACACCACATTCCCATTGCAGGGCCCTCTCTCCATATTTTTCTTGCACAGTACATTGCAACCACTAATCTGATATAAGAAGATGCATTCAAAAATGAAGTATTGCACAATACAAAGTTTCCTTTGTTCAGAAATATTGGACAGTCCTTTATGATTGACAAACTACATGAGTAAGTAGTCTTTTTATAAATTCTAATTTATTTAATAAAAATACAAAAATATAAATATACATATATAAAAATATCAGGATGAATCGACACACAGACATTTTTAACTCAATAAATATGGCAGTAATATTAATCTTTTTAAAGTATATTTTTGAGATTAAGTTACAATGCAGATGCACACTATCCAACATAGTAGGAAAGGTAAAGCAAAGCAATTTAAAAATATGTAGTTTCCATGTAATTATCAAAGGCGCAAAAAGCCTTTTATTGTCTTTTCATTTCCTATAAAACCCTTTCATCAGAGGTTTCTAGGCATAGAAGGTTGGTTGTAGTGTTTTTTAAAATCTCAATCATTCATATTCATTCACGTTGATTTATTGATTAAGCAAACCCTTACTAAGACAACACCTATTTTTTGTAAATATTTTATTCCCAAGTAAGAGAGTAGGCCACTTTATTTATCTAGGAACATAGACATGAATTCCACTAACACTGACCAGGTCACAGATTACTTTCTCAGTCTCGATCACTGTCCTCTCCGCCATACATATCTGCTAGTTTTTTAAACCGAGGTCCCCAGTCACTGAGGTAATCATAGTCTTGGTTGCCTTCTGTGGTAAGTGATTCCAGGGAGCTGAGTGAATTTGCTATGGAATCATTTCCTTCATAGGCATATGTTGCTAATGAATCATAAGGAGGGGCAGCTGGGTCTGAATCATTTTCCTTTAACCTTCTATGAATAAAATCTTGAACATCGATGTTTTCCCAAAGAGGTGCAGTCCGCCTTATCTGAAATATTGTTTCCGGAATAACATCTCTTCTCATCTTGCTTTCCTCCCTTGCTTCTGGATTTCTCAGTGTGCCAATGTCAAAAGCCTGGGTGTCTTCTTCCCCACCTCCTTCATCATTGTAGGTCACAATATTGTCCCGAACATCATCTTTTGAGATGATCAAGGGTTCTTTCTTCCTCTGTCTCTTGAGAGCCGTAAACAAGACAACTAATACTAAAAGGAAAAAAAAAATTAATGAAGGAACAGATTGTTAGAAAGCAAATAATTAAGGCAAAACTTTACCTCATCTTTTGACCTGGAAAGGTTTTAAGACTGGAATGGGATTTTTAGTAGGAATGTAGTGATAAAATCTATCTCCAAGTTAATAAGGGAAAGTATTAATTATTTGATAGCAATCAGAAACTTATTCTTTTTTTAAACTTACGGGAAAAATGATAAAAATATTTTATATTTTAAATAAATTTGCAACTAAGCTGAAGTTGAAAAGTAAACAATGCCATACAATATCATCCTACTAAGGTTTGATTTTGATTTTGACTTTCTAAGTACTACCTTTAGACAGTCACTAAGGGTCCTTTCATCAAATGTAGTTGAATCTCTTGGCAAAAGGCATTCACACTCTTGAAAGCTAGTGATTTAGGTATTCCCAAGTGTCTAATTCACCTTTGAATATGGGATCTACAGGTCCCTCTGAAAAAATGAACCTGAAGACCTTAAGCTATCTATATAATTGACAAAGCTACTTTTGCTTCAGTGCCTGCAAGAATTGAAATCCAGTCTTAGTTACTAAATGTTTCTTTTGAAAAAACATGATCCCCTTAGTTTATGAAGTGCTAGTTGAATAACTCTTCTGAAGAGGTAAGGATTGATAGAAAAAATGAAGCTCTCTAAGGGGAGATAAAAAAATGAAGTTAGGATTTTTTAAATACATTCTGGTGTCTAAATGCTATTGATTTCAGTAGCAATTCAATGCTTAAGTGCATGTAAAAATCTGACTCTCTCTCCAGTAGCTGGAGTAAATAAAAGAGGCCAGAAAGACCATCTGTCAATGAGACATAACAGTGATTGCTGAACCATAAATTACAACAGTGCTGAATGGTTTAGTTGAGTCCTAGGAGCTAAGTTTTTACTCTGAATCATCTGAGTATTGGTGAATAAAAACTAAGATTTGACATACTGTAGGTAGGGAGAGGGGAATAGAGATCTTCCACATGCCATGATATTATGTTGTGAATCTAAAATTAATAGAAATATGTTCCATTCAGTATTCTTTGGGTTTTCTTCCTTGTACCTGTACAGAGGCTCTTCTTTTCATAATACTGGATTAGAAATTACACACTTTAGTAAGTTTAAGAATTCCACGTAGGAGAAAAGGGCAGATCACTGAGAGGTTATTATAAAGTGTCTTGCACAGCCTGGTACTTAGTATGTCTCACATATGTTGGGCGTGTTGACACCAGTTTACTGTTATAACACACAACCTTGTTGAAATATTAAATAAGATGCTGAGTATCACACTAGCTGTGGACTAAAAATTCTGTTTAGATACTCCACAGCCACATGTTTCTTTGACTTCATATACATCAGCAGTGCTAAGCAGAGCAGGGTCTCTAACCCTAGGGCTGAGACACGAAGTGGTCAAACTTGTTCTGCACAGCAATGGTCCTTGATCCTCTTCTGAGTCTCATATTCTATTGCTGTGGCCCTAAGGGACATTTAACTTTGATAAATTCAAAGTTTAGTACAGATTTGTTCAATCTATACTGAAGCATTGCAGCCAATCAGAGCAGTGTTTTCATTCTGAGCGAGTAACGGCATGCATTTCATGCTCTTTTTTTCCTGCTCTTGTTGGGGCATGCAGGATGGCTTTAAAGATGCAGAGCTTGTTGACATGATGATAAGAACTATACAAGGTGAAGAGCTAGGTCTGGCAGAGTTTGAACCATAATTTTCTCCTGAGAATGGTGCCTTTCAAGTTCTGCCTCTCAGCAGACTATCAGCAGATTCCCTGACTATGCCTGGGCAACATCCTGGGGAATCCAAGGGGGCTGATTCTGAAACCAGGCCAGCAGCAATTCCTGAATCTAAGCAGTTTATCAGTTTACTAGAGCTCAAGTATTCTCCCTCCCTAAAGCACAGTACAGATACATTTTATAGATATTGCCCTTCTTCTAATACCTATAGCAAATATTAGGAGGATCACAGAGTTATCTTGAATCTAGGGTAAAAACTGAAAAAAGAAAAATATATCCCCTTATAATTATATAAACTAATACCTGTAGCTTCCCACTGACCCCTTGGCAAGCTATGTTTACTAGGACAGGTGGAAAAGGAAAGAGGTTTTTTGCAGAGTTTTACAGGAAAGTAGAGGTGATGACACTTGTAAAACATGCAAGTTGAAGTTTTTGTGTTCTTAACACCAGATAATGAGCTAACATTTATTCTACTTCCTTCATATGTAACTACATCTTTCTAATGCTTCTACCTTCCAAACACTCATCTGACTTCTGTTCTTATACTTATTTAATCAACAGTTCTCACTATCACTTGCAAGAAATTTAATATTTCTATCCTATGTTTTTGAGCTAAATATTTTCTGTACAGGAAAAATCCAAATCTTTCGCCATCAAATAGCTAATATAATTCATAACATTGTTGCAAAACTTAGCACAGCTTCAGAAATATGATTTTAAAGTTCTGGATCTAAATGAAGATGATTATGGTATGAACATTACTCAAATGAGCATGGTAACTGAAACTGACCCTGTATTTTCAATTGTATTTAACCCGAATAGCATAGTCTCACTCTTCTCGGACGATCTTCTATAGAGTAATGATGATATTTTTCTGCAGGGTCATGTGAATAAGGGTTTTAAGAATATCAGGACTCTCGGAGTGACTAGATCTTTGTCTGATCAAGTAAACCTCTCATCACAGGTACCTACTTAGCAGGATAATGATGCAGAGGAGAATGGCCACCAGTGCCCCCGTGCTGAGGCCGGCAGGGAGCAGCAAGGCCTCGGCGCTGCAGGACTGCATGTTCCCCCGGCTGTCACAGGCGCACACCCGGATGGTCAGCGTGCCCGTGCTGCTCTGGATCGGGTAGTCGTTGTCAAATATAATGATGGGCAGAAGATAGGTACTCATCTTACTACGGCTGTATCCATTTCTTCTGGTCATAATTCCAGCTGTGTTATCTAGAATGGAGACGCAGAATCAATAAGCGTTTCTGAATTAAGTTTTATGTGATATTGCAGGGGGAGATGTTAGGGTCAGCAGTTACCTTTGTTGTCTACAACAGAGAAGTTTGGATGAACAGCAAATTCTGGCACCAACTCAAAGAAAAATTTGTGTCCTCGAGGAGGCTGATCTTTGTCAATTGCACTCACAGTCTGTATGAGCTATAAAGAAAAGAGTATTTCATGCTATTTTAGAAATCTTGTGTTTCAATTCTCTGTTTTTCATGTCCCATAAAAATCCAATGACTATCTGAGGACAAAAACTGATGTCCAAAGCCAAATGTTTCCCACATAAATACAGTAGAGGTTACAGTAAACAAATTATTTTATGGTTTAAACACATAACAAAGGATGAAAAAGAGTCCAGTCCTCACTGCAGAACAGCCATGTGCTTTGATTTGTGCTCAGTATCTTGCAGTGATACAGAAACATTTGCCCTTCTGAATAAGCCATAAACCTCCTGTGGCTTCATGTAGCAATGACAGAGAGTGCTGTGTAAACCAGTTGTTAAGTGGGTCTAATTCTCAATCCACCTCATCTGCTCCTGGCGATAAATTGGAGTACTGCACTGGCAGGATTCTCAATTCTCATGGGGTAATAAAAAGAGAAGCTTTACTCCCTCCTAAATTGAAACCTCTGGCTGTGGGGCTTAATAGCTGCCCTAACAAGCCCACTCAAGCCCAGCTGGGAAGGACTGATAATAGTGCCAGAATAGGGTCAGACCAGAGTGGGCTGAAAAAAAGAGGCTTCAGCAGTACCTCTGAATTGCATAAGCTTTCCTGTTGCATCAAAACATGCAAATGTGTGTACTCACGTTTATGTAGACACACATAAATGCTAAAAATTTGACTATTTTTTAAATCTATCTTCTGCTGGACTGACAGAGAGGCTACAAGAAACAGCTGCAGAACTGAGGAAGGAAAAGTTACATGGGATCAGCTGTGGTTTATGAATTGACTTGCAACATTTAACACCATGCCACACTGCGTGAGTCACAGTAACTCCAGAAAGCTCTGTGAGTGGCTGTTCTGTCATTTGCCCTTCCTGGTAGGTCTCACAATAGAGAGTAACCCATAGTCCACCTTGGCTTGCAAGGACGGGTTTACATTCAATCACAGGATGACAAAACTGGTAGCATGAGAGTAGGAGTGAATCGTAACTGAGGATGCTGCAACTCAGTACAGGTTCATTTCTATGGCACTTAAAGGCAGAATGAGTTCAGAAACCAAACATTTTTCTTTCAAAGCCAAGAGAGAGCCAATGACTGTCTTGAGTTTTCAGGTGTTTCCAGTGTTCAGGATGTCTTGAAATCCCACAGATATCAAAACCATTTGTTATCAAAGACTCTGTTTTTCTTTTATTTCCAGAGAAGGGGCAGCTTGACTTCTTCGAGAAATGCAGTAATTGAAAAGTAACACTAATATGATCTGTAAACTTTGTGCCAATCAAATTGGGAATTCCTTTTTCATATATGCTGTCTTGGAACATCGACCTTAATGGGACTTGAGGATACAGTCAAATTTTTGAAGGTATGTAGTGTCTCACTGAATGAATAATTATATTAAAGTGTTTTTTGCTCTTATCATTCAGAAACTTGCTACTGCTAGTACTGTACTGCATCACGAATATTTGACCCATTTTTCTAGTTAACTTTGGATAATTTGATTGCAGTTAATAATATCGAATTATAATTTTAAAAACCCCAAAGCAAAAAAACCCAAAATACAACACAGAAACAGTTGAGGGGTCTGTGTTTAGCTCATTCGCTTTCCAACAGCTCCTTCTAAAAAAAAGCACAAAATATTGTTTACAATTTCTTTTTATTTTTGAATTTGAGGAACTTGAATGGTAATTTGTAAATATCAGCCTTGCACAAAAGGATGTGACTACGCTCAAAGCAGGATAATGCAGTTTTTCTAAGTGTAATTAGAGTAATAACTACATATACTACATATACTACTTTCAGTTTTAAAGCATTTAATGTTCACTGATCTTTTGATTTTTTAAAATAATTTTTAGCTGTTTCACAAGATTAATCAAATCCTTGTTTATGGTGAGGTATCCTCTTCAGAGTGTTTGTACATAGCAGTTTATGTCAATAACTTTCCAATGTTCAATTGCTTTTGTCTTTCCTGTAATCTGCCTCTGAGAGTGTTAGTACAGAAAGCAAGACTAGGACTGGATTTAATTTTAGTTTTCCACAATTTAAAAATACTGCTAAAAAAACACCCAAAATATTTTGATTGGGTTAAGACATCAAATTTGAATGAGAAAATTTTTCTTTCAGATTAGCACAAGTTTGAAAATACAGAAGAAATAGAAAAGTACCAGGGAGAAGAGAGAATTAGAATAAGTGTCATTCGTGCGGTTTACAATTACTTGCTGAAAAACTCAAGGAGAAAATATCCTGTTGCAATAACTCTCAGAAGGTGCAGCTGAGTATCTCAGGTCTTTTTGAGATGCAATCATTCGGTGTTTGTAAGATTTGAATCCCTTCATGTGCAAATCACGTGGAGAAATACAATTGTACCAGGCACAGAGGAACTTAATTACAACAAATAATTATTGTTGAGGGTAAGGCTGAAGAAGGAAAAAAACCGACTTCATTACCTGATCTAACTATTGGCAACATGAATTGAGAACCAGCTGTTTGCCTAGCAGAAAAAAATGGGAGATTAAAAGAACAATTGGAAGCCATGATTGCAGGTGAATTGTTCCAAATGATGAACAGGTGAAAGGAAATTAGAACTCTTATCTTATTAAGGATTTTTCTTTTTCAGTTACACAGCTGTAAATAAAAGAGAATGATGTCAATGATAATCACCACAGAAATGAAAGTGGTCTGGCTATTTTTAAATATCTCATTTATATGAAGAAAAGCTAGTACTCTTTTGTGTACATTTTGTGATTTCATTTCAGAAATATATTCACCCATTTTGATGCACTTATGGACATTGAGGTATGATCACTCTCCATCAGGACTTGAGAGCAAGGTGTCTGATGCTGTAAGATTTATGATGGAAGAGTTATTTCAGGAAAATTACTTTTACTCAAATATATTTCAAGCAGATCAAGCTTAGAGAAAATAAAACCTTTCTCATTATTTTCTTTCTTTCATACCTTCCCACATGAATGAGCACATTTTAGAAAATACAGCACTATTGTCACTATTTTGAGGGCTGCCTATGCATGTGCATGAACATTTCTGTATATTTAAAGAAACAGTGCCATACTCTTGAGTGGATCTTAATGGGTCAATTCAAGTTTTTAAGGTCACTATTCTTTGAGGGTAATGGAAGTTTAAACATAGACATTGACATGAAGTTTAGTTTTCTCTTTCACATTCAGGACAAGATGGTTGTAGCAGTTTGACAGTGTGAAATGAGTAGCAAGAAGAATTATTCCAAATGGAAACTTTTCTTAATGACCTTGGGACCAGAGCTCATTTAGCCATGCTGTTTAGCAGTGCTCTGACAATGACTGGTGTCCTGGGAAAGGTGTTCTTTGTTATCTTTGTCAATGACATAGGCAGTGACATCAAGTGCGTACTCAGCAAGTTTGCAGATGACATGAGGCTGAGTGGCGTGGTTGACGCAACAGAAGGAAGGGATCCTGTCCAGAGAGACCTGGGAAATCTTGAGAAATAGACCTATGAGAATCTCACAAAGTTCAACAAGTCCAAGTACAAGGTGCTACACGTGGGCCAGGGCAATCTAGACAATAGTACAGAATGGGAGAAGATGTCATTGACAGCAACCTTGTAGAGAAGAACTTGAGGGTTCTGGTGGATGAAAAGCAGGACATTAGCCAACAATGAGCCCAGAAGGCCAACTGTATCCTGGGCTGCATCAACAGAGGAGCGGCCAGCAGGTCAAGGGAAGTGATTCTACTGCTCTACTCTTCCCTTGTGAGAGCCCACCTGGAGTGCTGAATTCAGGTCTGGAGTCCTAACCATAATAGAGATGTGGGCCTATTGGGGGAAGTCGAAAGTAGGGGAACAAAGATAGTTAGGGGTATGTAGCATGTGTGCTATAAAGACAGTCTGAGAGAGATGGGGTTATTCAGTATGGAGAAGAGAAGGCTCTAGAGAGATCTTATTGTCATCTTCCAGTACTTTAAGAGGGCTTATAAAAGAGTGGAAGATTGACTTCTTACACAGGCAGTTTGGGATAGGACAAGGGAGAAAGATTAACTAAAAGAGGAAAGATTTAGATTAGATGTTAGGAAGGAATTCTTCACTCAAAGGACAGCGAGACACTGAACCAAGTTTCCCAGAGACACTGTGAATGATCCATCCTTGGAAGCCTTCCAAGTGATGATGGATGGAGCCCTGAGCAACCCAACCAGTCTAGTTGGTCACATTCCTGGACATGGCCAAGGCAGTTGGAACAAGGAGGTCTTTAAGGTCCTTTTCAATTCAAATCATTGTATGATTCCATGATTCTATTTTTTCTTTCATGATGAAGACAGAGATTCTGCTAAAGGGTTTGGACCTATTTTCCACTGAAATATTTTTTTTTTCAAACATGGAAATACTTCAATTACAATCCTGTTTCATATTGTTTGGTTTTTTTGACCCGGATGCTGTGATTTTAGGACTTGCACCACAGTCAAAACTATGATTGTAGTTTATCTTCAGACTATTTTACAGTTATTCATACTTAAGTCTGAAAAAGTGGTTGGGGGTGAGTGGACTGCCTAGATAGAGATTCCGTCTATGTATCTAAACATCCTTAGGCAAAGGCTTCTCTTCAAGTTATTTTAAAGACAGCAAGCAAGTAGAAGCTAGCTGGGGGAATTCTGAAGTAGGAAGGGTCTCTTCAGAGCATGCTGTTAGCGTTCCTGAGGCTGCACTTGCATACACAGAAAGCTGCACAAGTAGGTGGTTTTGGTTGTAGGCTCAGCCTTGGGAATGCCTTTAAAAGAAATATAGGAACCATTAAAGCAAATGTTAAAGCGTTATAGCACAGAGGTCAGCACCATCCGGACGCTTTTAAGACGGGCTTTTCAGTGTGTGCTTGCTTGGCATGTCATGCAAATAAATGGCTGCTGCACCTTGGCTCCAGGGTGCACTCTTTAAAAACTACAGCCACATGCTTTGAAAAGATCCTTGGAGAAACACGAACAAGATGAGGTCCACGGGTGGGCACATACGATGCATTTTCAGGTTAAACATTTGTACTAATAAAACAAAACCTGAGACAAATACAAATAGAATGTTTGCAAAGAAGTTTGCCACTGCTACTTCTTTTCAAAACCGTAATGTATTGGTGGTTGGTTTTTTCTTTCTACATCTTTTTCTTTTTCAAAATTCTTTCTTTCAAAATTCACTCTATATGGTGAAAAATAATATCACTTTCACAGAAATTTAAAGATGGTCCGTGTTGTAGATTGCCTTTCTGAAGTTTAAATACAACATGATTATTATAAAAAAATTGTACTTCCAGTCACAAAGAGTACTAGAGAAAGATATTGTTAAGGTACAGATACAGTAACAACTTCTGAATTTTTGTTGTTTCTGTATGTAACAGAAGAGAGGAGCAGGCTTTTAATCTGCTTGAAGCATTTGGGCTTTCATTTTTTGTTTTATCATGCTCTTAGTTAAATCTGGTTGTTGTACAAGAGAGAAATAAAAGTAATAAAAGACTTTAAAGTATCTCTAAGCACTTGAGAAGGAAATGTCTAGGAAATGTTAGTGTTTATTTTGTCTAACATTTTTAGGAAGTGGTATAGATGAGAACAGAAATTCTGTATCCCAAAGCACTGGCTTTCTTGAAAGTTATTGAACATTTTTTGTGCTACAAGTGTTTCTCTAGGAATCCGGAAAGACCTCACCACTTTGTCTGCAATAAACTATGGGGGAAAAAAATCCTGTGAGAGAAACTATGTATGGCAATCATGAGAACAATGTGTGCAAATTTTATGGGGAAACTATGGAAGAACAGTTTTTTTCTCCTATCCTTTTTTTCCTCTTACCCCTTTTCCTTCCTGTACAAACTGGTAGGGTCAATCACTAGCTAACCTTGAATGTATTACTAACAGCAAGCTTAAATATGCGGCACAAAGGTTGTGTAAAAGACGTGATGATATGGCCCATAGGAGTGTTTCAAAATCAATCCAGCTGTCAGTGGATGTCCATCTTGCCATTATGCAGCCTGAGTGATTACACTTGTACAGACACAATTCTAGGCTATACCCCTGTAAGGTGCTAGCTGCAGAAAACATCCTCCATCACACATGTGCAAGCTTGAATAGATGCCTACCTCTTCACAAAACTTCACGTTCAGTAATGCAAAGCAGTTTGGTTTCCAGAGCTTGGCTCTGTGCCACAAATGTGTTGGCAGTTTTAAGCAGGACTGAATGCTTATCAAAAGTTGGAAAACTCTCACTTCAATTCTCACTTAAAAAGACAGTTAGCATTGGTCTCTCACTAAAATAAGTCAAAAGGTGTCTACCTAGTGAAGCAGCTACAATGTATACAAAGACATGACCGATAATTAGCAATGCACGCTTGAGAAAAAGTGACCTCTCTCTGCTCTATTTAAAAAAGAAAGGAGAGTAATGAAAAGAAAAATCAACCCGGTCTCTGAAGGGGGAAACAAACTATGTTCTGATGTCTGAAAGCCTGTGAATGGCAGGAAAGAATATTGCATCGGGGGAAAAAATAGTGACCCAGGTTGTTTTCTAGATGGATGTTGAAATTAGCTAAATTTTTGCCAAGAATAAACTTTGCAATAAACTATGGAGCTAAACTTTTACCAACAAGTTGTTCAGTTAAATCAGTCTCCTTCTCAAGTATATCTTCCTGGTTTCCATGGAGAGTACTCATCCTCTAATCCAGCTAAAAAGACCCAATTAATTCCTGTGACAAGGGCATGAGAGAGCTTGTACCAAAGCTTTCCCCACAACAGTCCCTGGGGCTTCAGGATTAGGGGTTTCTAAATTGCATGAGAGGAAGTCTGCTCCTACTTTTCTTTATCCTGTGTACTAGCCAATGAAATAAGATTCTCATGGTGACAAATGTGTTTCAGCCTAATGAACATAAATTTTTATTAACGTTTTATGATAAAGTTTATCCCCAGTCATACCATTGTTGCTTGGAGACAAAAAAATAAGAGAAACTCTGTAAGACTTTCTTTCCTCTGACCCTCCTAAGGCTATCTGAAAACCATGAGAGAAGCATCTAACATCTGTTGATGTTGAGAATTAGTACTGTTACTTGGTGGCAGAGAACAATATTTGATCATTCTGATGCTTCCTGATGTACCTGAGACTTAGGAGTGTGACTAATAGCTGGTCCTGGTTTAAAAAAAAAACAACAAAAACCAAAAATCCCTAAGTATATTTATCTTAGTCTGATTCTTTTGTTATGGTACCAGATGCAGAAGCAGTGCTGTGATGTGTCAAGAAGCAATAATGGTTATAATCAAAAAGCTGTTTTGGGCGATCTCTAAAATAGGTTGGAATGGTACTAAATAAACATGTTTCCATTTTTCTTATACTATACAGGGACTGCTAGGCTTGAGCAATACAGGTTCTCTGGAACTTAGCACCCTTGGCCAAAACATTCAAATTCATATTTCTATATTCATTGCTATTTTAAGCACCAAAATAAAAGTAGTCTCATGTATTTAAGGTAGACTCTCTTCTGAAATACTAAATCAATTAGACATAAATGTCCAGACAGAAATTCAGGTGCCTCTTTTGATGACCTCAGCTGTTAAGAAATAGAAAACTAAAATGGACCTCTCATTTTTCTGTAGCTACACTTGGTGCACACTCTATTTACAGTATTTTTGTGGGATTTTCCAATGAGGGGAAATAATTGCTGAAATTACATTGGTAAATTAGATGTGTAGGAGGTCTGGAAAACAACATGCATACCTATCTAATGGGTCTCTGTCATATCTGTTATTAGGTAAGCACAGAATTTACCAGAAAGATAAATGATATTTCATACATTCATGGGTATTTCACCAAGAATGGAAATTGGATTAAGGAAATTGACAGCCAGTCTGACTGGCTGTCAGGATTGAACTTCTTCAAATATATGACAAAACCTGTGTTTGCTGGTTGGAAAAATTGCACAAGATTAATTTCAATTAGATCTTAATTTTTAAGCTTTTGAACCATTTTTTGTGTTATGCAAATAAAATACATGACTTACTTTTCTACCAGTCATCACACTGAGATTTTAAAATTTATTTACCTCAATTTTGTCTTGTGTAATGAGACATTGTTACACTAACAGAATTTAGATTCTACGGCAGCTGTTTGAACTTAATGGCTAGAATTATCTGAATGCATTCAGCATGAAAAAAGCAGCTTAAAAGTCATAAGCAAAACTCTATGGGTCTAATAGCCAAAAGTTTGGAGAATTTTTGTATCTTCTGTAAGGCTTGAACTGTATTCTTAAGTGGCAAATTATGTCACTGGTTAAGACAGGATGATGTGATTATAAACCTTAGTTGTTGTGAAAAGCACTCTTTTTTCATTTTCCTGGTATGATAATTTCTTCCACTGTTTTAATTTAATTCATCACTTCCTTTGAAGTGCATATTAATCTATTTATATAATTTACATGAAAAATAGTAAAACATTCTTTAAGAAAGAATGAAAAAATTGTCAAATTCCTCTTCAAAGGGAAGTGATTTTTTTAATCAAAGTATCCTCTTCCAGCCTAACCCATTTTGCCTGAATTCTGATATTACGTTTAATGAAAAATAAATAGAATTTTATGCAGTCTTCCTACAATCTGTTGTGTACTCTTTTTTCTCCCTTTTTTATTTCTTTTTCTATCTGTTAAAAAATTCATAAAGCATCACTTGAATTGGATCTGAATTGAGCAAGAACATGTATTCTTGCTCTGCATAAGGTTCTGCAATACCTGAAAAGCTAAACTCATCTCAGGTACCATCTATGCTACCTTCAGTGAAGCCTCTGTGACTGAAATAAACACTAGGCAGAAAATCAGGTAAAACATGAGCATGGTTCCTGATGCCTATCCATACCACCCAAAAGTCTTTGAATAGTGCGTGGTCACTGTGCTCTAAAGAAAAACAAACTATTATACATTCTGATCCTTTCCACATATTTTCCATGAAGCCAGGCAGTTTTGGCTGGATGATGACAGCCTAGGGCTAGTGAGACATGGGGATAGACCTAAGCTGCTCTTAGGGCTTCATCCTGGTTTGTCTCTCCTAGAGTAGGAACTCACTCATGTTTGTGCTAGTGAAAATAATGATCTCAACTTTTTTCTTCCAGTCAAAAATTAATCAGTCTAGAGAAGACGCTCATTCGAGAGACATTTTGGAGAGATAAAGTACCTAATCTGCTACAAAATCCACTTCTTTGTAAATCCTGTGAAGAAAAAATCTTTCTTCACAGGGTTTAAAACTGAAGGACTGATTGGCATTAGCATAAATAGATGATGTTGTAATGGCAGCAATATTAAGACATTTTGATAATATGCTGGCTCTGAGTTCTCTTGGTTTATATAATTATTCATATCCAAATTATCACTTTGTTTTATCCTCAATTTTTTTCTTGTCTCAGAATTTTACAGAATTCTGAGGTAGTTTAGAAATGAATATACATGACCTTTGATCAGACTCGACTCAATGCCAGACTGAGTTTTAACCTACAATGAAAACAGTTACATTGCCCTTTATTTTTGAAAAAGTTTGGTTTACACACCTTCTTAGCTGAGACATAATATTTTCCTGCTTCATGTACTTGAAGGTGTTGCTACATTAACTAAACCAATGATAAAAATCCAGAAATAAATGGAATTATTGTACAGCATAAAGCATTTTGTAGCATTATACAAAACAATTTCTGAATATTTTCTGATATCAGAAATTAAAAACTACATTAAAGTATCATTTTCTATTATATGCTATGGTATTGTATTAGGATGTTATCCTTCATCTTTTATGTCCTTTTTTGAATCAACTTGCATTTTCTGCAGAAGATAGGAAATGAAGAGGCTGGGTTAGTCTACTGCTGTTCATACCAATATATGGAGAAGTCTTCATGATGGCACTGCGGGATAGTTTCCCTACAAGTCCTTTGGTAATATCAGTATTGGTTTACCTGTCCTGCTTTTGCATTTTCACAAACAAATGTTTCATAGTAGTTGGCAAACTCTGGTGCATGATCATTTATGTCTAAAATCCGTATGAAGACAGGTATCTGGCTACTTTGTTTAGGATTATCTGAAAAAAAGAAAAAATATTACAATACGAAGAGATATGTATATGAAAACAATCCAATACTTTTTTTCCAAAAGATATTAGAAATGTTAAATTTTCTTGATTACACTAAAACAATTATATTTCATTTTCTGATGACATACATTACATATACATGAAAGTCCTATTTATAATTGAAACAAGTTTTTCTATTATTTTATATATATGTATGTGTATGTATAATATAAAATATGCTCAAATTGATTTACATTAAAAACAGATCGCTGAGTTGTTAGGGAGTTGTATTCTTTATATCAGTTCAACAAATAATTCATTGCAAAATCTGTTCCATGAGGCTGAGCTGTTAAGAACATTTACCTTTTCAAATCAATAAAGCAGTAGAAGAGTGTTAGTGAACAACACTACCACCAGAACCACACACAAACACAAAACCATAAAAAACTCAAACCAAAGTTGTCCTTTCTCCCCTAACTGCAAAAAAAAAAAAAAAAATTATATATGCAGGATATGATCATCAATCAATCTTCACAAACCCCCAAACTCAACGTATTGCCAGAGTGGTTCTCACGCTACGCATATTGAAAATCTAGAACATTTTTAACAAAGCAATGAAAAGCATTTAAGAGGAAAAGGTAAAAGATATAAATCTTTCTGAAAATGGGGATATGATTCATCTCTCCACATTACCCAACTCTCAGGCTCTGAAGCACATTGACTCCAGGGGAATCTATAGGAGAATAAAAGAAGGCAGAAAAGTTTTTCACTAAAATCATCTGTTTCCCGCTTTGATGACTGTTGCCTCAGAAAAAAGGTAGGCAAGACACATCTAGCCTGAAAGTATCTAACAGAATAGTAAAAAATCCAGGCAAAAGATTAAGCCCATGGTTTACTTCAGATGTGGAGGGCAAAAAATTTCCCTAGTCTTGACTTCAAACAAAGCCATTTTCTGAGATGAGTTAAATCAGTTGAGGTAAAACATATTTTTTTCTCATTTACAAAGGTTATTCTGACAACGTATTTGTATGTCAGGGACATTTTTTCTCGTCTTCTCCCAAGGATTTTCCCAAAAACTTAGCTTGGGATAGAGCCAGTGCATCACACCTGCACCAAATTGTTTGATGTGAATTCTCAAGGAACCAGTTAACTTATCTAATGTATATTGTACATAGTTTTATTGAGCCTGAGACTTTCTAAATACCTTTGTAAAAAATGGGCGAAACATAGCTTAAAATATAAATTGGGTTTTTATATGTGTGTTTAAAGATATCTCGTCTATCAATAATATCTGGATAAGGGCAAGACTAATGAAACAAGGTAAGTCATAGAAACTGTAGAATTTAATTATTTTCTCAGTTCAAATATTCTTCTGAGATAAATTTTATCTTCATCTTACTGATTTCAGTTGCAATGACAGTGATGTTGTGCCAGGGAGTTTCTTCTCGGTCAAGTGGCTTCGAGAGGAATAAGGATCCATTTCCTGAATAGATGTTGAATATTCTGTCAAGGTCAGTGTGTCGATCTACAGAATATCTGTCAAGATACAGTAAAATTGAGCATCACAATCTCCCATTGCAGTCTCCAGTATAGCTCACAGCCACCTCTAAAATTTTTCCAATTTTAACTGTGCTTAATCAAGAATGCTTCCTTTACAATTAACCTAAGTTTCCCCTTAACTACCTGCATGCTACAAATACTTAGAAAAAATTTTAAGATTAGTGAGGAGGATGAAGAGCAAATTATTATATGGGTGGCTTTTGGATTGATGATTGAAATTACATTTTAGCTCAAAAAGTGAATTTTAGACTAATAACTAAAAGTGAACTTTTTAAGGTAAGATTTTTTGCAAATTAATTGTTTCTTAGAGAACTCTGTCACCAAAGGACACCTATTGCATACACAAGAAAGTATCAGTTTAAAAAATCTATTTTTGAGGTGTCACAAAGACCACAAAACTCGAGAGAAAAATCTTTCAATTACTTGTTCTTTAATATGAAACTTCTTAAAATCTTGTTTTGTGATACTTGCTTTTGCTTTGTTCTTACTCAGTGAGAAAAAACTTGGTTTACAGCTGTTTTTTTATCAGCCTAGTAGCTGGCAGTCATTATCAGGTTAAATTGAGACTTTATACATATTTTACTTAAAAATATTTTATTTTCCTCCTCCTCTTACACCTCCTACCTCAACACATACTGCTTTAGGACATAGAAGGTTTGTTCAGAAATGCAGAGATCAATTTTCATAATCACTTGCATGGTAAATAGACAAACTTAAGTGCCTTGTTTGTCACTGCAGATAATAATAGCAGATTGGTAACAATTACAGCAATTTCACAGCACTGAACTCTTACTTCTAATTGTCATTACTTTCTTGCAATCATTTCCTATTCAATATACTGTGATCATTAAATAGTTAAGTTATGGAACATGGCTGTTATGTACAGAAGTGTGACTGTTATCAAGCATCGGGGAGCACAGAAATACAAAATTTTTAATGTTTTAGATAGTATAATAGAATAATTTTATGAACAGCTTGGTGAAACTACTAGAACATGCTGGCAATTAAATGCTGACATCTCCTTTCTTTTTACTTGGTTCCTGTAGACTGTTCTTGAAAAACAATCTCTGCACCGCTTATTGTGCTAATTGTATTTGCCTTCACAAGGTCACATTGATATTTCTCTTGGACACTTTCCAACAGCCCCCATGTGCTTAATTACCCAAACAGCCTCTTTCTACCTTGCACTCTCATCATTCTCTGTTGACCCACATCTAAAGAATTTTATATTGTATAATGGCTTACTTTATTGCATTCTTTGCTATATCTGGGTCTTGGGCTATGACCTGCCCAATAATGCTTCCTTCCTTGGCATCTTCATCTACCTCTATTAAATACCAGGGTCTGCTGAACACTGGAGGTTCATCAATGTCTTCGACAGAAATTTTGACAAAAGCCGTGTCTTTGAATGGCCCCAGCTGAAGAAAACGAGGATCAGGATGAGTGTTGCTTGCTTCTACTTTTAGGGTATATAACACCTTGTTTTCAAAATCCAGATGCTGAGGAGCAAATAATAATAATAATAAAGAAAATTACATCACCTTAAAAAAAATGGGAGTAAGTTTTACAGTCTAAATCAAAAGGTAAAACATTTAGGAGCAAAAGCTCAAAATTTTACTCCATCTTGGAGAAGATGGAGTATGTTAGATCTTATTCTAGACACTAAAATTAAGGATTATTATAGGATAGCAAGGCAGTTATGATCCCTCTGCCTATTAATTGCTCACGTTCCTGAAAAAATCAGGAGGCTTTGACTTATATGAAATATAGAAACATGGAAGTTTTACTCAGTCCACAAAAGGAGTTGTGTAAAGTCTTATTTGTCTCATCACATTGGCAGTACAAAGACCAATTATTCCAGTTCTTAAATGATCTCTGTATTATCTTTTCTTTACTTTCTTTTACCCATTACCATCTACAGGTTGCCACTAGGAACAAACCAGACTTGTCCCTGGTATCCATGTTCCTCAGGAAAAAGTAGATCTGTGAAGTTCGATTTTCAATCCATATGACATTTGCATCATGCATATCCATATATGTATATGTAGGTAGACCTTCATAGATACATATACATAAACAAGTATATGTGTTTCCAAATATGTTTGTAGATTGGTATTTTATTTATAGGGAGTTATCAATTGATGTTACTGATATATTTAATAACACTAAAATCAAAAAAAGTGTTCGGAGTTTAAGAGGGTGAATTCTGAAGAGCAACCAATAATGTTGTCAGATATGGGATTTGGAATTAAATTTCTGTAAATGTCTTTGCTCTTTGGAGTTTCACTGATATCATATGTAACAACTGAAGTTTCACCAAAACTGGACTTAAACCAAGACAGATTTTAGGTACTGGGGATAACTGGCTCTTGAACAGATTAGAGAGGGAGAGTTTAGTCTTGGATGTGCAAATTCATCAGGCTCCAGGTAATCCTACCATTCTTGTAAGTCTTAGCACAGCCATCAGCTGATAAACCCCATTGTGAACTGAACCTCTCCAAGTTTTCACAGCCCTAATTTGAAAGTACTGTGTGTGAGAGTCTATATATTGAACAGACAGCAGCCCCTGAAATATTGCTTTATGTGAAGTGACATGCCAGTAAATTTCCCCTGAGACTTGAAAATAACAGATACCTGCTGAAGAAAGAGAAGAACAAAACTAATACAACAGCTCCTTGGCAGCCTGACCCCTTGTGAGATCTACCCTCCCTTCCCCTGAAAAAAGAAAAATAACCGTAACACCTGAAGAGCTAAGTACATATAAAAGAGAGGGAGAAAAAGTAAACCTTTTTGACAGTTATAATCCCTTCCTGTGTGTCCTTGTCAGTGATGATATCAAACATGTCTGATCCATCCCCATTGGAGATGCTATATTCAATCTCTGCATTTTCTCCCACATCGGGGTCATTGGCTTTAATTCTGCCAAGAGGAGTCCCAGGTGGTGCAGATTCAGGAGAGCTGAACTGGTAAGAGCCTAGAAGAGCAAAATCAAACATTTATTCTTTTGAGAAATATTTTTTTTCTGAATAAAAATTATCTTCAATTTCAACTAGATTTTTTAAAGTAGCTTGAAGTTCCAAACACTGTAAGAAAAATGCCACTAGTCATCACACTAAACTTTAAAACAGGATTTAGAGTTGATTGGCAAACTGTCAAAATATTCAAATTATTCTTCAAAGCCATATAACACTTCTTTTTTTCTTCAGTTTTAAGGGACAAAGGTGCAAAACAGTGAGGTACCAGTTCTTACCCTGATTATTAGCACTATATATATTTTTTTATCTAGAAATATTAACAGACATATTTAGAAATAGGAAAGGATTTTGTTTTGTTCTCTCAAGGTTGTTTTCAAACAAGACTTGTAGAAATCAGTGAGGATTTTGGAAAGAGACTAAAATAGAATAACCTTTTCTTTTAATTACTTTGAAATATATTCCAGTAAGTCTTCTGTTTGAAAACAATAAATTCATCTATTATTGATAATACAAGGTAAAGAGTCATGGTAAAGGGCATTTGGACACATGTTCATGTTAATTGCCATTGTTACTTTTATAATCAGAGTCTCCTAGAAAGAAATCTGATTACACAGACCCTTTACTCTTGCTTGTGTGTATGAAAAGTGAATTCAAACGTACTTTCTGACAACTTTTTTTTTTTTTTAATCCAATTTTAAAGACATGCTTTAACAGAAAAACTATTAATCAGATGGATTTCTTCTTCCAGGGATAAGCAGACATAGAAGATATTTCCTCACTAGCAAGACAAAAAAAAATTTAAAATTCAGTATTTTCTGTTATTTGCTACCAAGAAAATGTAAAAAAATCCAAACATATCTGCTGAGTTCATATTTTGCACTTAACATGCCAGAATCTAATGTTCCTTTTGATCTGTTTTTTCATGTAAATTCATATTACTTTACTGAGTGAAGTAGTAGCATTGAAAAAATACCTTAAGAATGTGACAAAATTAACATCTAATAAAGTGTACAATCTTTATTCAAAGGATCTGAAGAGGACACAAATAAATTGTATTGACTCATAGCAAAGTACAGTCAACTCTCTTTGTTGCAACAACCCTATTTCCTCTATTTACATGCCCTTTTAAGACACCTAAAGGATCCTGACCTGATCCATTTAATACAGGGAATGTATCAAAATTCTAAGTGCAGAATGAATTTCTGTCCCCAGTTGTAAAGACTAAGTACGAAAGAGAGTTCTTGAAAATATCTTATATTCATACAGATGTGTAGCAAAATGGAAGCTAATGCTTGCTGCTAAATTGTGATCACTGTTACAAATTCAAGGTTGTAAGTGAAAACTCAGCAGCAGCCTATTTTTCTGTGATCCACACATTAAAATGTATATTATTCCCTCAAATCAGTCTGCAAATGGGATGAAAGGGAGGATTCCTGGCAGCTAAACCATGAGTTTCAAGCCTTGAATCCTTGAAAATTCAAGGATTTGGCTGCTGAGCCAGATCTACCATAAGAACAGATTCAGTCATGGTACTTATTACTCCTTCCAAATAAATACCTCCCTTCAGTGTTTTTTTGTTTGAAAGCATTCCTATTTTTGTGGTACTCTGTGAATGCTACATGTTTCAGGATGTGTGATGGCTATTTGTTATGGAGTACAATAGAATTAAAAATGTGTAAAGTTTTCATTATAGTGCCATTTTAATTCCATTTAGGACTATGTCTTCTAATTTTCCAAGACTACTTTTAGGAAACAAAACAAAGCAGAAAATGCTTCTTCTTGATGCAGTTTGCACAACCACTACTTCACAGTGCCATTTTACTTTCTCCAGTCCCTCTAAGAAATTCATTTTTGGGTCTTAAATACCTTGATATTAACTGGTGTTGCTTGCAACTTCCATTCACCCTCTACTTCGGGCAACAATTTTACTTATTGTTGCTTTACATAAGAGAAAATGGAAGACAAATGTTTTCAGAAAAAGCAAACTTCCAGAACAGTTTGTTTTTTGGCGGTGTACCCCTCTTCATAACTAACCAAAAAGAAATCAAATCTGCCTGATATTTCTCTTTCTTTGATTTCCCAGAAAGTGTTAAAACCCACCCTGCTGAGGAGAAAGAAAGTGAGAGGGAAGGACCATCAGCACAACTGAAACTGCAGCACTGGAAGATCCCACAACAGGCCTTCTGTGGGCCACACAGTGTGTTTCAGTGATGTTCAAAGTAGAATACTAGGGACAACATTGTTTGAGGCATCAAATTGCGTAAATTTCTCTAAAAAGTACCCATCCCAAAGTTTATTGAAATAATCAGAAAAGCTTTCATAGACTTGAGGTTTCAGCTAATTTTGAAAGAAGAGCATCATGAAGAACACAGGCAAAGGGGACTGGAAACCTTAAATTATTTGGCAGTTCTATATGTTCTTCATTCTTTCTTTTATCTTATTTGATTTTATTCAACAGTGAGGCTTACTGTGCAATGAGTCACCATAAATTATAGTTTAGGTTCCAGAATTCCTATTTGCCAAAATATTATAGGCTAGCATCGTGCTATACATTTTTAAAAAGTATCCCCTCATGAAGTCGAACAGGAAGTTCAGTTAAAAATTGAAGTTTGGATTTACCATGTGAAGGCGATTCTCATCAAGTGATCTCTGAATGTGAATGAAAATTATATTTCTTTATGAGGGTTGCAGTACTTCCCCTCCCCTCTCTTCTTTTAAAACAATGTATTATGGATAGAGATTAAAACAGTGGTTTATAATTCCAAAGACCCATTCTTCCATGCTGTCAGAGTTTTCCAATATTTTTTTAAAACTGCACTAGGTTGAACAGTTTGTACTATTCTGGGTGTACTTATTGCCATGGTACTGAAGTGCTTTTCAAGTCCAGGAGAGCATTTTATAAATCAGCTCTCTTTGTTCAGTCCTTAGTGGATCTGTAAAGAGAGCCAGGTCTCTCATCAGTGTGAACAAGCAATTCAAATTTTGTTATGTGGACGCTTTTCTGGCAGGCACTGGACTGAGGCTGTAAATTTCTCATATCTGCAGCCTATCAAACAGTTATCAGACACTGACTGTAACAACATGAGATTGGACTTAAA
This sequence comes from Loriotus luctuosus, assembly GCA_035582745.1. NCBI lineage: Eukaryota > Metazoa > Chordata > Aves > Passeriformes > Thraupidae > Loriotus > Loriotus luctuosus. The sequence goes on along the minus strand of JAWWEY010000115.1, from coordinate 72,823,424 downwards.
CACTGGGCTAGGATAAAAAGAATTTTGTAGGGTATTACTCTGAAACTTTCTGTGTTGTGCAGCTTTCTGCTATTTGATTTTTTTTTCTTATACAAAGATACTTTTAAAAAAACCCTATTTTATTGTGTTAGACTGGTCTAGATTATCAAAATAATTCAAGAACTGAACATAGATTGCTAGTACCTAAACCAAATGCTTAGACTGCCAGCAGAACAAATGACCTGATCAACTCTGCCTGTGGAAGTCAGAACATTAGAAAACCTGCAATGTAATTGCTTGCTTCAACACAGTGAGCTAAAAGAACAGATCCTTATATTTTGTAGTTAAATTCCTCTAAAGTCCCTTCAGTTGGCCTAAATTATTGTTACAGTTTATATTTCTATTAAGCAGCGTAAGAATGAGAAGTTTATCACTCCAACAAAGAATTTGATGTTAAAAAAATGTAGGCAGAGATTCCCATTTGCCTTGAAATGCTGCAAAATAAACAGGCACAGCAGTGGGTAAGTACTACGAAAACAGTGATAAAAAACTCCAAACTTCCAGATGGCCGAAGCAAACCAGCTGATTTTTGAGAGGTTCTTTGGAAAAGCAAACCATTAGATGCTCCATACTCTGGGGGAAGCGAGGTGGGTTGTCATTGACGTCAGTCAGTGTGATGTTCACGGTGGTGGTTCCTGATAGTCCTCCCATCTGGCCTCCCATGTCTTTAGCCTGGATGACCACTTGGTATTGCTCCCTGTTTTCTCTGCTCATGTCTGGTAAAGCAGTCTTGATTATGCCTTGAAGGAGTGAAAAAACGGAGAGACAGAGAGGTGAAGGAGAAGCCCCATCCACTATAATCTCAGAGCTCTTAGATGAATTCATGTCAGATACACTGTGCAGATGATAATCCATAGCAATCACAACAAGGTATACTGCAATAAACCTTTCAATCTATGGATGCTTTAATGTGATTTTAAGAAAAAAGACAAGAAATTTAATGTTGTGTACAGACATTATTCATTGTTTTTATTTTGCTAAATCAATTTGATTATTCTTTAAATGAAAAAAATTTCAATATGTTCATTGAATTACTGAAAATTTTCAGTTATTATTTTTTATATTGTGGAATCTTCAGCCCTGGTGACATTTTGATATTATTTCACAACGCTGAACTCTAACATGCCCAGGATTCATTATTCTGGGCTGTAATAGATCATTGATTTTGATGCTCAGTGATGTCCACTGTAAGTCAGGAGCTACAGCTAATAAAATAATTGGAGAAGAGTCTAAAATTAGTTTAGAAACATCTTTTTGGGGTGTCCAATTTGACGGATTGCAAAACTGTAATTTGTGTAATTTGAATGTCTCAGACACTTTTGCAGTACACAAAAAAAATAAATGTCTCAGGTGAGAAAACCAAATGTGGTGCTGTACACTTCATTAAAGTTCCTTTTTGAAAACCAAGCAAAGCTTTTTATTTTTATTTAGAAGAGTAGTGGCTTTTCAAAGCTGGAATGAGCAGAGCTTTCTTTTGTGAAGTGGGAAAATGTAAGCATAGTGTCCTTTTCTGCTTGGAGCATTCAAAGCCCTTCCCTTTCTTTCTCAGAAGAAGGCTTTCATTATAGGCTCAGTTTGATATTACACAGACAAAAAAAGGTAACCCTGGAAAATTTATACTTCTAGCAAGTGAGTGAAATAAAGAAAAAACCTTTGCAGCTTAGTGCTTATGACATTTATGTCTGAGCCAGGATTACCAGGTTCTGATTATCATACCTAGGCTTACTAATACATGTAACATAAAGCAGCAAATTGGATTAAAATGAGAAAATAATCCCTGAACCAAAGATGAGAGGCTGGGTGTTTCCCTTACTGCCTGCCTGCCTAAACACCTGCTGCCATCATTAATTGCCCATGTGGTACAGGTCCTGTTTCCCTGCTCATGCCTGGTAATGATGTTTGAGTAGGGAACTGGAGAAAAGAGAAAAAAAAAGAGAGAGATTGAAAAAGGGGGAAAATTCAAACACTTTTATCCAAAGCAAAATCGTTATACTCCCTTTTAAAATTGTAGCCTTGTCATGAATTATCTTTTGCATGTTATGTCTTTGCTGTATTTAGAAAAAAACCCAAATTGTTTCAACAGAAAGTTAGCCATCATCTGACACTCTCAATGGATTAGGAGCTTCAGGGATTCTGGATAAAGTTGCACTTAAATTCTCAATTAGAAAACCAGAATAACTTTGACAACATGCAAGAAAAACTAATGCAACGCTTATTGAGTCTTGAGTGCCTTAGGATCGGATATTTGGAATAGGAGATTCTGGTGACATCTTTCTTCTCGGACCCCTAATTTTGAGTCATAGATGTCCAAAATTCACACTTTTTTTTTTTTAGTTTGTGTTTGTCTCTTATCCAAATTCTTGCATAAGAGTGAAAAAGGCTTCAATTCATTCTTTTCGACTTAAAAGCATTAATGGTACTTGCCTCAGTGCCCATAACTCTTGGAATCATAATACAGCTTAAAAAAAACTTAAGTTGAAAATTAACTGATTAAAAATCAGTGGTCAATTCCAAACTTTTAGAAATATTTAATTGCCTGTGAGATTTTTTTTTAACTTATAGTATGAAAATGTCCAGCTCCTATTTATGTTTTTTAAAGGTAAACAGATGAAATTCCCAGAAACTGGTGTAAAATAGGCTTGTGACTAATTTTGATGAGTCTTTGGACCCTTTGCAGTATTTTACACCTTTTTTCTAAACTTTTGGCCTTTACAGTTAACAATCATTTTCTGAAAATCTTAGTTATACCAAGAAAAGCAATTTTTCTGCATTAATATTATTTTAAAAGAAGAAAACCATTCTTTTATTTTGATTCCAGTGAGACTGAATGGATTGCTAACCTGTTTCTGGATCCACTGAGAAATATGGCTGTCCCTGGAGGATGCTGTACACCACTTTGGCACTGTTCCCATAGTTGGCATCATCAGCATCTGTGGCTGTCACCTGAATAACAGATGTACCTAAATAGGTACCAAGCAAAGAATCAGCAGATTTTAGGAAGGCATCTACTTCTTGTAAACCATATACAGTTGTTGAAGTATCTAATTCAGCTAGAAATCATAAACATCCACTGGAACAATCCAGAGTTATCCTACTCAAGAGAATAAATAGAATCCCACCTTCCTGGTGGCTGGACCTAAAATCATTATCACTTAAGATTCATGCTTCAGCTTAACAAGATAAACATACAGGGACTGACAGGGACATCTTTGAATCCCAACAGAGCATTAGTTTTTTTTGGTGATCAAATAGACATGAAGATTGCTCTCTGGCAATAACACAACCTCAGTTGAAACTGTTCACTTAATGGTTCGGTTTATTAATAAATAAACCTAAAGAAAATTTCCTCATACTCATTTTTTGCTCAGATGACGAATGTCAAATGTCTGAATTCTGGCTCAATAAAACACTTCGTCACATCCTAAACTGATTTTTGAGGTTCTATTTAAAAAAATATTGGTTTTGCAATAAGAGAAATTCTATTTGTGGGATTTTGTTTGTTTTTTTCTCTCTTGGTCAAAGTTATTTGGCAAATATAGGGCATTAAATACTACTGATATTTTTTTGGCATTCACTTATTTTATGTGACAATAGTTTGCCCTTGTCCTGTGATCATAAAAAAGAAAATGTAGGTTATATGGGATTATGAGTGCTGTGAGCCAATACATTTGGTGTAGTTTATGGGTTGGAAGCAAATGAAAGCTTCTGTAAAGCCTTTCTTATAAGATATAAAAGCACAAAAGTATCTTTCACAAGCTTTTTTTTTTTTCATTAGCACTTAGATGTCAGAATGCATTTTGCTCACACAATCTAGAGCTGACAAATGTCTAGATAGATTCAGGCAGTCCAATAGCTAGAGGTGTAAAGGTGCTTGACTCCTTGCCAGGGGAAGAAGGCTGGCTGAAAAGAAGCTCTTTACCCTATTTTTGGCCAGTTTGTTTGTTTGTTTTTTGGTGGGGGGGGAGGCAGCTGAGTTTTATTTGGATTTGTTTTATTTTTTTTTTAATATCTTACTTTCTTCTCAAGGAAAATTCTAGTAAGCACTGTCAACTTAATTGATATCATTCCCTATTCCTACTTTTCTATACCTTCAGTCTCTCTAGATTGAAGTTCCCTCAAATAACTTGCAGGCAAATGTCTGTCTTGACTGTAAATTTAGAAGACCCTCATTTACCTGTGATTAATGACACTGTAGTGAATCATTTGTACTGTTGCTTTTGAGCATATCTCAGGGATTGGGAAAAGTAGAAATCCACAGTTATCAAAACCAATTTGTGAGAGAACATTATTATCAGGTCCTGTTAGATGCAACTATTTTTTTTCATAGTTCATAATACAGCTTTACAAATAATAGTTTTACCTACACAGCAATTCCCAATATTTCAGGTTATCTGAAAAGCATGTCAAGAGAGAATGAATACTTCTCTCTCTGCAATAAACCAGCACAAAAAAGTTGTAAAAATGCTATGTCACAAATCATGAGACTCTGAAGATTATTTTTGCCATCAGGTATCTGGATTACTTTCTGCCTGGTTAAACAGCTAGAGGTCATCTGTGTACCTAGCTGAGCTATAAAGGTTATCCCAAAGAAGTGAATATTTAAGGAAATTTCAATCACTGGCAGTGTCCAGCAGAACTGGTCATCCAGACAAAAAAATCAAGACAGTTCTTTGATAATTGTAAAGTTCCATAAGTCCCATCTGTTTTCAGGAAAGCAAGTTAAATTCCCTGCTTCCTCAAGGCAAACAGGGAAAGTGTCAATATCTCTTGCTAGCCTATAAAAAACATGATCAATAGAATAATCTGCTCATACTGTGTGACGTTGTAGCATCTAAAAGTTAAGAATCAAGAGTAATTTAGCTGTCCATCACCAAAAAACCCAACAAAAATACCTTAATCAGAAAAGGTTTTTTTCTGTGGCCTCCTGATCTAGGTACTGTCATGGGACTGACACAGATGTTTGAGAATGGCTATAGCAACCAAATGCACATTGATGTTCTTTTTTTTTTGTTTTCCCAGTGTACTGTTTTGGTGAAGAGAAAATAATGCTGAATTTGTTTTGAGTTAGTTTTTGTTTTGTCTTTTTTAGAGCAGTTATTACAGGGCTTAGGGAAGTGTTTGGGAGACTTCTGTGTTTGTCTCATTGGAATGTCTTTGTTCCTTGAGGCTCAAGTGCCATATAATTATGGTTGCTGAGGAGTGTACAGAAGATGTAACCATACAGAAATTTTTAGTGTGATGAAAAGATAGTATTACAAATATCCTTATTTCTGTTAAAATAATAGTACAACTGTGAAAAATTATTAACAAGAGTATAGCCTCAAAAAATTCAATGTCAGCAGGCAGTTAACTCTTTGCTAACTCTCTTTGTCTGCTGTGTCAAAAGGAAGGATATTCACAAATGATAGACAGTACTTGTGCAACTTTCTTTCATGAGATAAGAAATTTTTCTTAGCTTTTTGGGTCAGAAATGACAGTGAAATAAAAACAATGAAATAAAGGAACTAAATATTAATTAGGAATAATTGGTAAAGAGACAAAAATTTTTAATCGAAGAAAAGTAGGCTTTATCTTTGCCCCACTTAAATGGTAGCCACAGTATGATCTGTTCATTTATTTGTTTATTTATAGTCTAGATTACCTCACAAGCAGCCTCTTACCACATTTGTCAGAGGAAATCAGCTTGATTTAAAGTACAAATAGGCTGTCTGGATGAATACAGCAGGAGTGAAGGAAACAAGTACAGTGTGAGAAGAACAGGGAGTGGGGGAAGTTATTTTTGTGTTTACCTTTGTTTCTCACCATCCAACTCTATTTTTTATGTGCAGTAAATTGATTTTTCAAATGAAGTCTGTTTTCAGCCTTGTGACAATTGATAAGCAATCATTCAATATTTGCTTCAACTCATGATTTTTTTATTTTCTTTTCTCTCCCAGTTTTGTTGAGGAGGGGAGTGAGACAGCAGTTGGGTGGGCTTCTGGCAGCCAGCCATGATCAAACGTGCCACAGAGCAAATTGGTGTGAAGGATGACACAGAAAATGTGAGAATAACTGCAATAACAGTCTTAAGTAGTGATAACATCAATCTTCTGCAAAGCCAAGTCCACTTCAACCCAATCCAACCCGGCAAGTTTAATCCATTTTGAGATGGTAACTAAATCTCAGAGTTCTCAAGAGGTATGTTCTTCTTTTCCTTTTCCTTTTCCTTTTCCTTTTCCTTTTCCTTTTCCTTTTCCTTTTCCTTTTCCTTTTCCTTTTCCTT
>JAWWEY010000115.1:72802281-72817023 GCA_035582745.1 Loriotus luctuosus | reverse complement strand
TCCTTTTCCTTTTCCTTTTCCTTTTCCTTTTCCTTTTCCTTTTCCTTTTCCTTTTCCTTTTCCTTTTCCTTTTCCCTCTTCCTCTTCCTCTTTTCTCATTCTTTTTCTTCTCTTTCTCTTTGTCTTGAGAATGGAAACTTAAGCACTTTCATAACATGTATGTTGCATGATGTGAGGGGTCCTAATGTAGGGACAGCAAAATGCACAAGGTAAACTTTGAAGGTAACCTGAGAGAAGACAAATCTAAATCTGTGTAAGGAGTGCCTGTGTTTGTTTATGCATAAAAATTCATGTAAGAACTTGTAAAAATGTAGAACTCAAAAAGAAAAACTATTAGAGAGAGCATCCCTTCATATCTAGGAAGTATCATAATTGAGAGTCACTAACACAGATTACTAGGAATTATGAAGAGTCAGTCATAAATTTGAAAAAAAAAGCCCCACAACATTTGAAATGAGAATGCTTTTATGAATTATATTTAAAATGCTCTCTATTCTTTTGTGCTATTAAGTGTTTGAAAGAGTCCCTCTGGTATAATTAGGTCTCCCAGCATGATACCAGAGTCCATTGCAAAACTGAAGTAAATAGCTTGAGGAGGATTGTCGCAGTGCAAAATAGGTCTTCCACTAGATGAGACAGGCACATATTTTGCTATCCTTTTATGTGAAGTCATGCTGTTCAGCACGCAACTCTTGTTCCTACTTACTTCTTTTGGCTAACGTGATTTACAACAGTTTCTGCCAGTCAGAAGGATATATCTGCATCTACTAGAAAATTTTAGTTTTACTGATAACTTGTTGTGTGACCTTCATCTGAAACAGTGTTCTCCATCTTGGGAGAAGAAAATGAGCAGATTATGCTGTTACAAATATGTGCTTCAAGATTCTACCATGAATGTTGGATAAAAAAATGACAGTGATTTAAATATCATTCAGAATCAGGTCTCTTTGTTTTTTTTTTTCCAAAAGGGAAATCTGTAGTTCAAAATGTATTTTGATTCTGACATTTTTTATAAAACTTGTATTTCAGAACAATTCAAACTTCTGATTTTAAGAAAAAATAAGGTTTAGGCTTTTGTTGGCCAGTATAAAATATTCAATAAGTTGTTTTGAAATAAAACAGTCTGAAAATGCTGAAACAGGATGTTTTTTACATTATGAGACGGCTTCATTTCTTTTTTCTTTTTTGTTTTATTTTATAAGTCTACTTCTGTCAAAACTGGCAATTATTGAAAAGTTCTGACTTTTACAGAGGAGTTTTGTCTGTGTATGTGCAGAAAATCTGTTTCATTTTCAGAAATAGGAGACCAGCTGGGGTAAGTGGAGAGGAAGGAAGGACTTCATCTTCCTAAAGGAGAAGCTCTTATGCTTGCTTCCTGTTTTCAAACACAATGGCAATCTGCAGTTTGTCAAGTTTACTTACAGAGAGAAGATTTTAAAAGAGGATTTCTTTTACCAGTGAAAAAGATTTGGGTAAGCTCTGGAAAAACTCTGGAGGCAAAATTGGAAATTTTGTATCTCTAGAAACCTTAAAGAAGATGAATGGACACGTAGTTTGCTCAGAAAACATCTCTCCAAGGATTATGCAGATGTAGCCTGGAGATGCCCCTGCTGAAAACGTGAATGAAACTTTAAGTGAGCTACAGAAATTTTGAGGGTTTTAAACCACTTTTGTCTTTGAGAGCAGGTTGGTTTCTCTGGAGAACAAGACAATGAACTGGACAAACTGCGGAATAGGAGCTATGTGGCACTAACACAAGCCTAAAAAGTTTAAGGAGGCATTGGGCTCACCACCAAGTATCTCATTACCACATGAGGTGGATGACATCCCTTCTGACTACTTTCTATGTGAAGGAGAGGACTAAGTAAGGTTGAAATACAACTCTTACATTTTGATTGGGAGAAAATCTACCTAAAAAGCTGAAAGAATAGTGAACTACAAAGTGAATTGTGCTCTTTTGTACATAGCCACAATTAAGTGGGGCGTTCGCTACGCTGGTCTTCCTTTTCTGTAGAAAGGGCCAGCAGGTCAGTAGCATGAAAGATTTTGTAGAACAAAGGAAAAGAACAAATAAAAGCAGAAAAGGAGTAAGTTTCAACAGGTAAATAGATACATGATCCAAGGCAGAACAGGAGTAAATGGGCATGACCAAGTAAAAAAAAAAAAGCAGCCAACTTAGAACAAGTAAGCAACCTGAGGAACTAGACCCAAAGAGCAATAGCCTTAAAATGGAAAAGTAGAAAAGACTTTAAAATGGAAAAGTAGAAAGGACTTTAAAATTTGAGAAGAAATATTGTAAGAAGACAGAGAGGAGGTAAAAAGATGGCATAAAAGAGGACACTCAATAAAAAATTCGTGAATTATGTTTAACCAAGTTTAACAATTTTTAATAATCTATTGCATAGTTATGAGGTGAAGCTTAATTTCACTTGAAAACATGCTGTCTTATTTTTGTGTCTCTTGTCTCACAAAATTTTTGATTGAGAAATCAGCTGATATACTAGCCACTGTAAATGGTTACTCTGCCCTTGTTTTTGATATCCACTGACCTCCAACCCAGGAATCAGAAACTTTGCACCGCTGTGGTGTAGGTAAAGAGTCACTGCAATTCCTGCTAATGTGACTAAAAGTAATTTGTGAGAGACTTAACAAAACCAAGCTATGCTGCCTACTGCAGCCTTACTTTCCCTACTTCTCGCTCTGTTTCAGTCCATAGCAGTAAAAGCAGATGGACCAAACCACTCATTTCAGAAATACAAGATGCTCTTTTGCACACCTTTACTTCCGAAACAATACTTTTTGTAAATAAAATGAGGAAAAATGCTCATAATTTCTTGTGTGTGTTGCATTGGGATGGTTTGGGATTTTGTTTACTGCATCCTTTTCTATGACAGAAAGAAACCCCATTTTAGATTGTCTGAGAGCTTGCATTAGAGCAAGAACCAAGCACTAGTGATCATCTCACCACACAGAGAGATGTAATGTGACTAAACTGCTCTGTCTGTTATCTGCCTGCATTTGCCAGTGAATAAAATACATACACCATTGTAACATAATGTCAGAAACTGAACTAGGAAAGAATGGCTAAAGCTGAACAAAGTCTCCAGCACTCACCCTCCCGCTGTTTGATACCTTGATACAGTAACTTTAGTTTTCCTTTGGCAGTAATTGTAACTGTAAAGTGCATCAGATGCCCTGCATGAGAATTTGAAAAGCATTATGGGTGCAATAACAAGCGGGAAACAGTAAAAAGAATGAGGAATAATTTGAAGGACTGGTGAGTGAACAACTCTGTGCAAGTTTATTCTTTTGTGAAGCTCTTTTTCCCCCTTCTCACCATAAAGTCACTTCTGAAACAGTAATACTGGTGCAATCAAATGGCAGAGATGAAACAGAGAAAAGAATAGTCAGACTCTTTCAAGTGTTAATGCAGATTAGCTTTTATATTTCATTTTCTAATGACTAAAGAGGTACAGTAAAAAATTATCTGCCATCCTTAATAAATGACCTGCAGCTTAGAAGTCTTGATTCTTTTCAATACTCTGTACATCTTTACAATTAGAAAACACCTTTTTATAAGGCAGAACAAGTATCTACAGTCTGTGTTTAAGAACACACTAAATTCCAATTAAAATACTTAATCACAGAATTATCCTCAAAATTCCAATTCAAAATAATCGCGAAATTCACTGGTAATGTGTTTCTGGGTCTGAAGCTGCTCTATGTACAAAGGGTTGATCCAACTAGAAGTAGTTGCTAATGAAACTGACATGTTGAAGGAGCCAAAAGTAATGCTGTAATCTGGCCATAAATCACCCTGATTACTCCTAATCTGTCCACAGGGGATGTGGAAGTAGGCCACCTGTATGAACTGGCAGCTGCCCTCCATGACAGGTCAATCACAGCAGCTCCACAGCTTGTTTCCTTTTTTAAAGATGAGAGTGGCAATTTTCACCCTATGCCCCATCTTAATTTCTGGAATACTCCAAAAGAGAGAAACAACATTCTGCTGCTTTTTAATTAAACATAGGAAGAACTCACCCTCTTGATTCTACTAAGAGAAGCTTCATAAAGGCTTCATAAGTTTATAAAGGCTGCAGCATGCTTACCTCTTGGTTAAAAATCCCTACTCCTAGCCAACAGTTTCAAAGAGGCTTTAGTTTTATTTATAGGATTTTAAGTAAGAACTTTAGAAATTGTTTGGAAGACCACAACTACTTTTGAGAAAAGGGCAAAGCAGAAAGCGTCCTAAAGCTGTACTACATGAATGAAGGAAGCTAAGAGTAGTGAAGAAATAACATTTCTATAATTAAGTCATTTTTCTATAAATTAAAAAAAAAAAAAAAGAAAAAAAGCAAGCCTAAAAGAAACAGTTTTCAAAGTTTCAGTTCTGATGTACATGCCTGTACTGTTTTATATCTTGCAATGCAACACTAAAAGTTATGAATTTTTTGAGAAGGAACAAGCTAACTTTGTGAACTTATTTTTCATTTGCTCCTTTTTTGAGCTCAGCTTATGTATCTCTTTATGAGTTTTTGATTTTCTATCTATGAATGAGAAGTAGAATCCTACTCTCATTTCCATTTTGAAAATTAGTCTCTAATACAAATTAATAGGAACCTTTACAAAGTTTGTATTTTTGCCAGATCTGCAAACAGGTGCATTTTAAAACCACATGTGAATCTCTATTATGACCATGAGCGAAAACATAATTTTGACGATGACAGGCTGGCCTCATCTTTATTTTACTTGAGATCATTTTTGTCATTTGTTGGAACTCCTTTTTGGGTAGTGATAATTATGTCTCTTTAAAGATTAATACAGCTGTGGAAAGCAGTAATTTCCATAAAAATGCAGTCAAAGAAGTATTATGGCAGCCCTAAATTTACATTAGTTCATAATATGTGATTCATTAAAATCTTTTGCTTCTGTGATGTTTAGATACTCTGGATATTGTCTGTTAATTTTGAGGAGAAATACAATCTAAAACAAAGCAAAATAATAAATTCCAGGATTATCTCAATTATTTGCTTTTTAAGGATACATTTATTAGAGTACCATTTTCACACAAAACCAGAACACTTCTAGAGTGTGCGTGAATGTATACATAAGTAAATACAGATGTAAGTATATATATATATATATCTGTGTGGGTGTATTGGTGTAGGTATATGTCTAGAATATTAAGTAGGGCCAATCAAGAGATTTTACCATTATTGTCTCCAGGCATTTCATTTACCTTCAAAAGTATTCAAATGCCTTGAGTATAATGTGTCAAATGATTCAACGGCAAAAGTGTTCTGCTAAAGACTGTTGAATTTTCACTATGTCTGTAAATCAATTGGAAGTTCATTGGTGACTTAGTGCAAGACTCCTCACAGTAAAATGATCATGGGGACAATCTCATTTGCACATATCTCACAGATGGACATGTTTCAATTTGAAGAAAATTAAAGGTGCTGACTACAAGTTACTTACTTGGGAAATGCTCCTAAAAATGCCTGAGACAACTTGAAAATGCTTAGACATTGGTGATTAGGACTCAGTGAAAATTAATTTGACATATTCATTTAAACAGTTTGTTTTTTTCCCTCAGGTAGACACACATTCCTGATAGCCAAGGTGTCTTTTAAAATTGTAGTCATGAAGTCAGTAAGTATCAGTCTTCTGGACCATGAAATATACTATTATTTTTTCACCTTCCTCTCTCCTAAACCACATCTATGAACTAAAAAGGTGGCTACCCTTTAGGTGTGTGGTAATTTCTTTTCACGACTGTCACATATTTTGACTTTATGGGGAAATAAAGCTTTCAGATTTTTTTTACTATGTACATAGCCTAATTTATCACAGGTTATTTATCATTGGTCTTGGAATAGAATGAAGTAACCGTTATTGAGCTGCCTTTCTAGCAGGAAGCTTTGATGAGAATTTGGAGTTTATTGGCAGTTAAATGTAAGGTATTCACACATGTACATACTTTGGGAACATTAAGTTAGATTGCATTGTTCTGGTTTGGTGCATAGGGTTGTTTACTTTTAATCTCCAATTAGATGTGAGCAATGTATTTTGAATATAAAGATATGAACAACCTTCATAAGGAATAAAACTGATACTTGTACAGATCTTAATCATTCTTGATGTTAATTTTACAGTGTTATGCATCTATGAGGTTGTAGGAAAAAGCCATTCTGGAAAGTGTTCTGAGGCATTTGGTAAGGTTGTACAAAACTAAGTAAATGTGAGCATCAGGATTTCTGTCACTGGGGAAACTTGCAGATGTACATTTTGCAAGATATTGAGAAAAATACATGAGAAATTCTGTGACCTGTTTGTTCCCATGCTTACTAAAAGATGAGTAACAGCGGGAATAATATTAAGCACTTTTCAAATAAGCAGAAGTCAGACAAGAAAGTCCAGGATAACACTTTTTTACTTTCATTTCTTGACTCTCTGAAGGTTGTGTATGCTACAGAAAATTTCCAAAATGATTATATGATTGGTAAGAAGGAAAAATGCTGTTTTATAACAGAATTCAAGCTGAAGTATTAATGAATGAAGAAAAGCACACATGTAACTGCAATTCCCATAATTCATCTTCTGTGTTGCTACAAACTTGAAATCAATTATTATACCTATTTTAATGATTTAATTAAAAAAAACATATTCAGGTAATATATAAAAACATATGTATCTAGTGTGTATCTATAGATATAGATATAGATATAGCCACATTTTAAGTGAGACATTTTCTTATTTAATGGTATTTTATCCATTATGGACAGATATTGTATCATATCTATTAAGGTGAATAGTGGACTTTCTGGGGGCAGATAATGTTCTTTTCCTTTGTTTTTTACTCTTAGGTTGATGGAATTCTGCAGCTAAATAATTTTTAATTGAAATGGTACAAATCATCCAGATTTACATGAGGTAAAGCTTTAACTTCCCAGTAAACCTACTAAAATTGAGAATTATGGTAGAGTGAGATAGCTCACAAAAAGAGGTATACAGGATAAATGAAGGTTTTGGAATCTAGACTTTTGTTTTGTGAGAGATCTGTTTGATAGGACTGCTATCTCTTTGGAAGACTGAAAATTATGCAAAGCATCTTTATGTGTGTTGTCTCTGTGTGAATATTAGCTTATTTATATTATTTTGAAAAAAAAAGTGTTTTATTTTGAACCCAAATATGATCTGTTGTGTTTTATTGATATATTTTAGAGATCCCTAGAAGTTACGCAGAAATCTGGTAGGGAGGAAAAAACGAAACAAAACAAAGGAATGGTTCTGTGTTTTAGTTTCAAAATAGATGTTTGCAGATGTTAGTGTGATTAAAAACAAAATCCTCAACTTTACACTCAGCTGCATAATATTAGCAGCTAAAGTGTATCAGACATTCAGAAAGCTGTCTTTTTTTAATAAAAACTTGAAAATATTCTGCATTCAATAGATTGGATTAAGTAAACATCCCAGATGGGCTTTAATTTAACAAACAATAATAATTTAAAAAAAATTATACTTCTCAATGTAATTTGAAAAATCTCTTTTATGGCTACATATAAAAGAATATCAAACACGTTTACGTTTTATCTAGTGAATTGCAATTCCTGACTTAGATCTGTGTAACCAGCCTTCCCATACAACTACAAAAACACTTGAGAAATCCCATTCCCAAAAACTGTTTAAATGAAGAAAAGAGTTTTTTTCAGACACCTTAAAGTGCATGTAAAGGAACATAATTACACGGTTTCAGAAAAGAACTCTGTGCATTAGCTTGATATAAACAGTGACACTAATGTTAGCACTTTTAACGCATAATCTGTCTGATACTAAACTGTTTAATTTAATGTCTGGCATTTTTTAGTTGTAATGAAGGCTATAACACACATATGCCTCTGACATGTTCCTTCTGAAAAAGACACAGGGGTTCCTAGTATTGGTACTGTTAATTAGGGCCAGCTATTCCAGTCCTTAGTACCACCAGTTCACTTGCTGCAGGCTTCAATATGGTCCCATAAATGTGAGAAGGGCCTCACTGCAAGTCTTATTCTGTAGCATGTCTTGAAACAAGGAAAACTACTTGATGATTGGTATCTTCAAAGGCTCATAGGGGAATAATTTAGGTGCCTATAAAGTGGCAATGTGCATAGGAATTCCACTTACTGGTGGTGGCTCTGAAAACAGGTTGCACATGGTTGTGAATAGTAACATGTTTATATCACAGGATGTATAGAAGGGTGTATGTTGGTATGAAGAGTTTTATGCACTGGTTGAAGCAACATGCTGTTTCAGAATGTAAGTGATAATTTTGGTTTTCAGATGTGAAGCCATGAAAGATGGAAAGATTTAACATGCAGTCAGAGAGACAGCACCTCTAATCAGGCAGACCATATCCCAATGTATTTCCCTGCAAAAGTGCTGATATGAAGAATCCAGGAGCATTATCCTTTTGTTCACAGATTTTTGGTGTTGTAACTGAAAATCTAATGAAATAAAAGTAAAGAAAATGAATGCATCAAAAAATACTGCATGTAGGTGTGAGAGAGGAACTTTTAATGCTAGTTTCAAGCTCTAATTTAGAGATGCACAGGTCTCTGTTTTGGGGGCGGGGAGTGTTTATTATTTTGGGATTTTTGTCTTTTTTCATTTTGTTTTGCTTTAAATATACACAGATAATGGGAAGTAATAAATTTGTTGCAATAATGTAGCCAGGCAAGCAGTTTTGCAATGAGTCATTTCAAATAGATAGAAAGGGGAGGCACATTTAACACAACCCAAGTCTGAACATTCCATTTGGCAAGATGACTGTCATTTCAGGGTTGTTCCAATGGACATTTCAACATCCATTGCTGCAGTAGCTGAATTTATTATGACATATCTATAGAGTAGAGATGTTCTAGTCTTCTATGAAGTAGTAAAAAATTGAGTTTAAATGAGTTTGTAGTCAGCTTAAAACTGCATCTCCGAAATTTGGACCAATAAAGTCCCATATGGTGCTATAAAATCACCCATCCTGCTTACTAATTGCTGCATTTGAACTTGTGGCACCGTCTTTCTTCCTATGAAAGATATTTTAGACCAGAATACTGTGAAAGGTCATCAGGTCGAGGTCTAAGGGAGCTCAGAGGTCACAGACTGCCAGTGACTTGACAGTGGCTCAGTTCTCAGAGGACAGAAATAGACAGAAATTGTTTGTACCTTCCTGTGTTAGCAGCAAACACTAGTTACTTTTAGTTGCTGACAGCACTTTTACAAAACCCCAATTTCTTGTAGCACCAAGAGTCAGCTGTTACTCATAGCGGGTGACTCAATGGTTCTGGTTTTCCCAATGTGCTGCCTCAGATTTCTGGTGTCTTAATAAGAAATCAAAGTTGTCTTCGTCTCAAAAGAAAATAAAAAATAAGAAAGAAAGTGGGGAATCCTGTTTAGGCTAGAAAAATTTTGTAACTGAAGAAAAATGGACCTGTCAAGTAATTATTTAGCTGAAGTTAGACACTGCTGGATGAAAGAGTCTCACCTGCTTTTACCTGCTATATTTTGCATATCCCTGACACTTCCCTAACACTAGCTCTAGCATCTGACCTCATGTAATCTGAATCAGGGAACAGAAGTAGTAGAAAGGGGATATTGATCTTGTACAATCCATCTTTATGATGATTTATCTCCTTAAACTTTCTTCTTCTGGGTTCAGAAGACAGTGGTAAAAACATAAGAGATCATACCTGGGAGGGAACAGAGAGACCAAAAAGGAGAAAAAAGACTGTCACTCCTTTTTCTGTAGCTTGAAATCTTATCTGGAATGTTAAAATGTTCTGTAAACTTTAAATTTGTGAATTATTTGAAATCTTCACAAAGATGTTACAGATGTTTTCTATACGGGCTTCTGTAAAGCCTTTGACATGGTCCCTCACAACATTATTTTCTCCAAATTGCAGAGAGAGGGATTTGGTAGGTGGACTGTTAGGTCCATAATGAATAGGTTGGACAGAGACATCCAGTGTGTAGTTGTCAATGCTTCAGTGCTCCAATGGACATCAGTTACAATCAGTGTCTCACTGGAGTTTTTACCAGGACCAGTGTCATTTAATGTCTTAATTAATGACATACACCAAGGGCTCAATGGTAACCTCAGCAAACTTGTAGGTGACTCCAAGTGAGTAATGTGATTGACACATCTGAAGGACAGGATGCCGTCCAGAGGGTTCTGGACAAACTTGAGAACTGCACCCACGAGAGTCTGATGAGGATTGACAAGACTAAGTGCAAGGTGCCGCACCTGGATCAGGGCAATGCCCCATATCAGCACAGGCTGAGACATGAACAGATTGAGCAGCCCTGCCAAGGACTTGAGGGTGCTTGTTCATGAGAGGTTGGACGTGACCCAACAACGTGCACTCACAGAAAGCCAAACACGTTCTGGCCTGTATCAAAAGCACCTTAGGTAGCAGGAATTGTGCATGGTCCCCAGAACAGGAATAACACTGACATATTGGAGCAAGTCCAGAGAAGACCACAAAAAAGATTAGAGTGATGGAGCACATTTCCGGTGGGGAAAGACTGAGAGAATTGGAATTGTTCAGCCTGGAGAAGAGAAGGTTTCAGGGCTACCTGATTGCAGCCATCCAGTACCTGGAGGGACCCAATAAGAAAAAGGGAGAGAGACTATTCACAAGTCTGCAGTGACAGGACAAGAGGGAACTTATTTTTAACTGAAAAAGAGTCGGTCTAGATTGCATGTTAGGGAGAAATTCTTTAGTTTGAGGACGGTGAGGAACTGAAACAGGATCCACAGAGAAGTGACCCCATTCTTGGAAGTATTCAAGGCTGGGTTGAAAGAGGTCTGAGCAACCTGGTTTAGTGGAAGGTGTCCCCATGGCAAGGGCCTAGATGCTGTCCAACCCAAGCTGTTCTGTGATTCCATGATATACACGATACATACATATCAGTTTTAGATGTGATTACTTATATTGTATTTTAGATGTTTATTTTATCTTCAATCCGTAACAAAGAATATTAGTAGTTTTAAATGGATATTTAAATTTTATAGAAATTATACACATTGATTGTGGAATGAACAATGTACAGGAAAATCCAAACACTTCTGTAATATCCAGCTTGAAATCAGCAGAGCTGTACAAACTCAAAATAACCTGCTTACAGTACCAGAGCTGTACTAAGTTCCTTGCAGACATCTTTTTTGCTAGGAAGATGCTGTCCATATTATATACATAGATAAATGTGTAGATAATGAATAGAAGAATTTAATCATGATCTAAATATGACTCTTTTGGTGTTCTAGTGGTTTTCTTTTGAAAATTAGAAGTATGAAGTTTTAAAGTATCCATTCATACTACTCTTTTAGAATTCTACCTCATGCCAAATGCAAAATACTTATAAATACTTCTATATAATTTCCTAATAAAAATACTCTTCATGTCCTTAACAGAATTCATGCCCAAA
The DNA here is from genome assembly GCA_035582745.1 of Loriotus luctuosus. NCBI lineage: Eukaryota > Metazoa > Chordata > Aves > Passeriformes > Thraupidae > Loriotus > Loriotus luctuosus. The sequence goes on along the minus strand of JAWWEY010000115.1, from coordinate 72,805,560 downwards.
AGTGAAAGAACAAAACCCAAATATTCCAAAATTCTTTGAAAATATTCTGGAAAGATTTATTATTTTGACTACTTAATAAAAAGAGGATTTTGACTTTTTACCTTGATGGCTTAAGAAAATGTTACTAGACATTGAACTTTTATTTTCTGTATTTTTTATTTATTTCATAGCAAATAGATTTTATTGCATGAAAATAAGAAAGAAATTAGGATAAAAATTCTGCATTTAAAAAAGATTCTGACATTTACAAAGGTTTTGAAAGTCTTTAGTTACAGTGGATAATGCAAAAAGAAATATTGAAAGTATTCTAGTTACAGAATTTCTGCCATAATGCTTAGTTTGACTAAAAGGAATTCTAATTCTACCTTGTAAAATATGAAGTTGTGGATGAAATATTTATTTGAAATGTATCTTTCTCTTAAAGCTTACTCAATAATTCATTTTAAAATAGAGTGTACATTAACAATTAGAATTCTGAAGTTTTGCAAGTTAGCAAACTGGTTTTTTAAGCTTGTGTCAAAGTCAAAACAGTCATTCATAGCTTCTTTTTATAAACATCTGAAACCAGGGAAAATATGCAAAAGAGAAAATATAAATATTTCCTGCTGAAACTTGAAAGATGAGAGCTGCTTCTCTTTAGTTGTTTTTACACATCTGTAGATTAATGGTTACTGACATAAGCAAATTCAAAAATAGAAAATGTGATGGTTACTGCATTTGCTTCATTTTCTTCCTTTCTTCTTTTTTTTTTTTTTAACTTTTTAACCATAAGTCCTTCTTGTTCTTCTAAGAGCTTCCTATACAAAATACCAAACTGTTCTTGAGAAATGCACTTGGGATTATGTGATGCTGAAAACATGGTGTAACTAAAAATAATATCAGAATGGAGTGCATTCTTACTTAAATGAAGTAGTAGTCATGATGATTATAGATTCCCATGAGATACTATAGAAATATTGAACAATGACAATGGAACTTTTAAAAGAATCATTGTATTATTGGTGTTTCAGAATACACTACTGCACTCAAAGACAACAGCAGAGTAATAAGAATGGTAACATTAATGCATATTACCCAGTGTGTTTTACTGCATGTTCATCTCACTTTTTATACATGTGTATGTCTTTTACATAAATATTTTGTTTATGTCTTTTATATAGAAAAGCTGTTCAATACAAGAAATGTTTAGTCTTGCTATAATCCTCTACACCTCAGTTGAAAATAACTATGTTTAAATTTCGTACATAACACTCTTCTAACAAACCCCACCGATCAGCTAAAGAAAAAGTCTTGTATTCTGATTATTTTCAATAAAAGTGATATAATGGGAAAAATTTATGCTCTAAATTTAACCATTTAAGATATGCTGTGCTGTGTAGAAATCCTCCTGTGTAGAAGTGTTAAAATATGTTAAGTGTCTTTGGTTAGAACTATAAATTTTGAAAGTAGCATTTTAAAGAAATGACTGGCAAATTAAATTAGGCATTGTCCCTTTTCCTAATAGAATCAATGCAAAGATTAAAAATTTGTTGTTAAATACTCATCAGTGGCATGTTAAAGAAGCTTAATGAGATAAATCTGGTAAGCCTTACTCATTAGAATTAGCAAAGCAGGTATAGAGGGATGTAATAATATTGACCTGGGTGCCAAAACAGATTAAATACATAGGACATCTCATTGCTAACTTCCCTTTTCAAAACGTTCCTAATAACTTTACTTATAGCCTGAGAAGAGTGGTTTACTCAGTGAGGTGTAGTGTTAGCTTTGATTGGCTTTTATTTAGGGTTTTTTACCAATGTTTCACTTGGAAAAATACTTGGACTGATCTTATGCTCATGTAAGCCTTGAAAATGAAAAGAGTAGATTTTAAGTGTGATTAAAGCTGTATTTTTCATTCTACATGAAGAGAAAATTTAAAAAATATTCATGATGCCTAATATATATTTAACTTCTCTGAAGTTTTTGGGGTATAGTTCAGGTAGTTCAGACTAGGTCATGCTTGAAATCCACCAATTCTTCATTGAGACCAAGGCTATACCTTAGAACTTTGGCATTCTATCAGTTTAAAATTTTCAACCTCTTCTTAAAATTTTCTTCTTTTATTATGTTTTTATTAACCTTTATGGGTCTTCCTAGCCTCTTTTTCCCATTTTTTGAAATTATATTTTATTTAATCAATTTACTAAATCTAACATGATTGACAGGATTCTTCCAGTCCACTCTAGTATTGTTCAAAAATATAGCTACATCAGTTATTATACTTTAGCACTTCAGTACAGCAGATGATTTTAATGAGAAATTCCATGTTATTGAGTTTTAGAATGTTTTAAACTAACTTTCTCATTCAACTTTTGAAGTCAATCTCTGTTTAACATGATCATTTCCATAAAATTTATCTGAAATGACCCTGCAGTCAGCTCACTTCAGTGGTTTTGATTACTCCCAGTAACTAACTTTGCTACACAGCATTTTAGATTTACCCATAACACATTTGGATTGGATCCTATTTAGGCATAGCAGAGCTAATTTATATATAACTTGATGGCTGCACAAACAAGTGCACAAATAAGCATTCATATTTCCCCAGGGCTTGAATAGGTTGTGCTGAAAATCCACGTTATGCTTTCACTCTTCTTACTATCAAACTAGTTAAACATGACGGCAGTTTGCTTATTGGTACTGAAAATCACACATTCTGTCAGAGGCGTTGACTTACCATTTTCCCTTGTGTGCTCTAGACATAGGTATTGCAAGAACAGTCTGTAACACTGAGAAGTACATAGCATGATTGCAATTTGAATAACAGATATACACACAGCTGGAAACATTGCTAGAGATGATTCCTCTTCAATTTCTCAATCTTAGTGACATTTCCCTGGGCTTTCATAAATATCTGCTGTCATATTTGTTGGACTAGGCAAACATAATAAATATAATAGTTAAGAAAAAAAAAAGTGGTTTGAGACAGAAAATTGGGAATGTCCACCCACACTGGGGAGGTAACACTGGCCACCTACATGGTGGCCTTAAGCAAACAGCTCAGAGAAATTGAGAAGCACGTGGCTGGAACTCGGAGCAGGGGACTGGATGGGCCAGTACACAACATACAGCCTGGAGATTATGTATATGTTAAGTCTCTTACAGAAAAGACTTTGGAGCCACAGTGGGAGGGGCCGTTCCAAGTGCTTCTCACCACCTTCATTGCAATCAAAATCAAGGAGCAGAACGCCTGGATCCATCACTCTCGAGTTAAGAAGACCCAGAAGCCCCTTGGAGAGT
>JAWWEY010000115.1:72753654-72801737 GCA_035582745.1 Loriotus luctuosus | reverse complement strand
AGAAAGAAAGAAAGAAAGAAAGAAAGAAAGAAAGAAAGAAAGAAAGAAAGAAAGAAAGAAAGAAAGAAAGAGAGAAAGAAAGAGAGAAAGAAAGAAAGAAAGAAAGAAAAAGAAAGATTGGAGACAACAAAGATGGATAAGGGCCTTGAGGGAAAGCTGCATGAGGAATGGCTGAACCCACTCGTTTTGCTCAGCATGGACGAGAGGAGACTGAGAGGACGCATTGCAGTTACAACTTCCTTGTGAGAGGAAGAGGAGGGGCAGACGCTGATCTCTTCTCCGTGGTTACCAGGGTCAGGACCTGAGCGAATGGACTGTAGTTTTGTCAGGGGAGGTTTTGGTTTGATACTAGAAAAAGGTTCTTCACCTAGAGGGTGGTTGGGCACTGGAAGAGGCTCCCCAGGGAAGTGGACACAGCACAAACCCTGACAGAGTTCAATAAGCAGTTGGACAATGCTTTTAGGCATGAGGTGATCTTGGGGTGTCCTGCTCAGGGCCAGGAGTTGGACTTCAATGACGCTTGAGATTCTCTGATAGTTCAGGAAAATCCATGATTCTGTGGTTCTACAACTTGTTTTACACAACACTCCAACCTCAAATTACACTTTAAATTCTATGGGAGAGAAACAGCTAAAAGGTTTTGGCCTAGTGCTTTAACAACTTTAACTTTTAGGCTTTTATTTAAGTTGGTTTTTTTCAAAAAATTGTACAAAAAGGACTCCAAGTAGAAATACATATATATATATATATATGTGTGTGTGTGTGTGTGTGCGCAATCTTATTTACATTTGTATGTACATCCTGACTCTTGAATTAGCATTCCTATGACTGAAATTCAGAAATATAGAATATCTGTTTCTAGAATGGGCTGGTTTGGATTTAAGCTCTTGCTCTATTCCACTTTAAAAAAAATAACAAAACTACTTTTATTCACTCAAATTCAAATGCTAAAACCTCCCATTCCAGTGGTTTTTATGTTCCTAAATGCCAATTAAATGTCAACGAAACAGAGGAAAGAGTAACTCAGGTCCTTTATTTTGTCTTCATATTAGAAGCGAAAGGATATTTTTTGCTCTTTATATCCTTCTTCTTAAGGAAAAATACACAAATTCTTCTTCAAAGTAAAGCTCACCTTTTCTTGTGTCTTTTATGGACACTCCTCCAGCTTAAAGTACATTGTGGGACTTATGCTGTCATCCTCTTGATCAAATATAAACGTTTCATAGACTTAGTATTTCTCAGGCAATGCCAAAACACTGGATCATATTCACTTCTCTTTTATTCATGCCTCTCCCTTGACTCTAATAAAGTTGGACTAAGTGATAATGTTAAACATGAACATCATTTTTTTCCCTTTCTATTCCCATAGAGTTCCTTCCTTACAAATATATTTCCAATGAAATATGACAGGTGATCTGACAACATTTTTCTTTCAGTGATTATCAGCAAAGTAAATTTTGAATGAAAAGGATTACCCTGTTTTCCATATATCTTTAAAAGAAGCATGCTTGGGCTCCTCACATTACACATGGTAGTGTATTTGTTCCTTTCTCATGCTTACAAAATATTATTTTATTATTATAAAATATTTCTAAGTACGTTATAAATTATTTTATCTTATAAAAAAATAAAAATAGTATTTATACTCTCATGTTTATAAAATAAATTCTAGTTCTGTTATACTTCTTCTACTGCTCTCAGAGATATTAGCTTCTGGGAATTATTTTGTAAAGATGCATATTAATCACAAGATTATTTTATATTATTTTCTCTTAACAATTTCATCATTCACGACTGATTTTGCAAACCATTACAGTAAATCATGAAAAGTAAATAACTCTTGAAAATTTTTCTGTTCGTTGTTTCCCATAGCCTAGGGATTTTATGTTTACTTATCTTATGACAGAAACTGTCTGTGCTGTAAAAAAGTGAAGCACTTAGGTAATCATGATGACTTCTGATGAATGTGTGCTGGTGAATACTATCTATCACTTTATTTATTTGAACAAAACTCAGAGAATTATTTTCCTGTTATCCTGTATTTCTCACATCTACTGTAAGTCCACATTTTTACTTTTCATCTCAGCAGTTATAAATAGTTATAAGCTTTTACCCATAAAGGCAAATATAATAATAATAATATTCTAAATATTATATATAATGTAAAAATTTCCATATTAAAATGAACAAGCAAACAAACAAACAAACAACTGACCAACAAGAACTATCAATACTGATAAAAAAAGAAGGGAAAAAAAATTGTAAAAACATATTTTTTCATCATTTTGATATTTTGTTTGATTTATATACTTACACACTTAAAGTTGTTTCTGTCTAAAGGTACATAACATTTTGGTAAATTAGACCTTAAAATACAAAGATGATACTCTTTATGCAAGTGATAACTGTGACAAAACTATGTAGTAGCTGATGAGACAGCCATACTTGCTGCATTTCTTGATGGTCCCGGTGGGCTCAAAAGACTAAAGAGTAGCTTATAGCATGGAAAAAGGATTAAAAAGTGGATAAAGATGAAACAAATTGATAAAGGTAGAAATCAATTATTTATGGTACATTGCTGGCAACAGAAATTGTTCCGTGGATATTCAGAGCAGCTAATGAAAACTGCCTCAAATAATAAATTACTTATAAGTTCCCAATCAAATCAGATATTTTTGTATTTTACATAAGGAGTTTTTACCTACCAACTCCAGACATCTCCGGAATACTGGCGGTGTACATGTCCTTGGTGAATTTTGGTTCATTGTCATTGATATCGTGGATTTTAATGATAAATTCAGACTCTGGTTCCACTTGTCTTCCAGTTTTTCTGTCTATAGCCTTGGCACGTAGCACGTACAGGGACTTTTCTTCTCTGTCCAATTTCTTTGCAGCATGAATATCTCCTGTATTTTCATCTATAATGAACAGACTGCCAGCCCCATCTCCCGTTAATATGTATTTTAAATTTCCATCTCCTTTATCTTGGTCAGTGTGTAGCTTCAGAGAGGTAGAAAAGAAGAATTTTATAAATATATATATATATTGTTATTACAGATCAAATAATTCAGCACATATGAATAAGTCTGTACAATCTTGACTATAATTGGGGTCAGTAGTGGTTATCTTCTGTCAGTCTGTTGGAAAAATTGAAAATTTTATGCTCAGTCATACACAAAAAACAGCTGCAAACAAACTCATAAGGACAGAGGAGGATGTAGAGGATGTTGAAATACTATTTTAAATAACAAATTTATAACAAAAAATTCTATTTCTTTTAACAGTCTGACCAGAAACTACCAGAATTCTCCTTTTAGGAAATGACAGGGACTGTAAAACTCCCAAATTTCTATTTGTAAAATAACTCTTGCCCTGTATTTACTAGGTGTTGAAAAGGCAATTGGTTACCTTGACACAAAATAGAAAAAAAAAGAGTTTTAAGTATCAGAGCTTCTGAGCTTCCCCAAATCACCTATAAATGTTCTGATTTAAGTAACTTATGTTTCTAGTTGTATTATTTTCTTCTTTTATTTTTTTAAGGACCATCTTACCTCTGTTGATTACTTCCTTCTTTCTAGTTCTCTCCACATAGAAGAAATAATTTTCAAGAACACTAGGAGGTAAATGTTCAAAGCATAGAGAGGGTTTTATCAATCCTTTTCCTACTCAACCTCTGTAAGAGTCCAAAATTCTGTCCCTATGAACTTACAGGCACTGATTGATTTGCCATATAGCACCATTATGGAAAAGTGTGTAAAACCAAAATCAAAACAAGCCATTGAAGCTGACCCAGGCACTATAAATTCTCACATAATGCTCTTCTTCAGGAGTCTATTCCTCTTATTTCATTTACATGGCCCTGTAGTTCATTTTTGTGAGCTTCTGCAGTAAATTTTCCTTATATAAATCCTTACAGTCACATCTGGCCACAAATTGGTGACTTGAGTGCTTCTCAAGCATGGACAGAGAGAATTTTATCTTGGCATGTTTTCTACTTCTCTGAATAGAAAAATGTAATATATCAACAACCTGAGAAAATCTTGTTCAGTATCAATAATGGTATTACTCTAGAGAGTCACTAGAACAACAAGTTTATTTTTGCCACGTCTTGCCTGGTTTCTGTATTCCTGTCAATGTTTACCTCCATGTTTCATAGCTGAGCCATTGAACATTTTTATTATTCTACCTGTATGAAGAATGATTGCAATAGATTTTGTCCAAATTATTCACTTTAATTTTTGCTTTTCTTTTAACAATGTATCATAACACTAGGAACCAAATATTATCTGATTACTGTTTTGATCTTCCAGAGATAAGACTGGATGAGATAAACATCCAAGGTAGGTCATCTCATAGTAAGTTTTAGTGCCTACTGTGTTCAGTGTCTATCTGTAATAATTACCAGTGAAAATTATTAAGGATTGCATGGTCATCTGCCTAAAAGAGGTTCTGTACACGAAAAGGTGCAGATGAATAGCAAGCTCTAAACATAAATATTACAAGCTTGCCAACATCATTTTGACTCCTCATATGAACAACTCTGCTGGTCATCAACCAGGGTCTACAACCTTTTGAAAAGGACCATAATAAGCGAATGGTGGGAGCAGTGGTGTTCTCTATGCTAACAAGTGCTTCCAATAAAAAAAATATCTGTCCATTGCCATTCCTTTACCCATCTTCCTAACAATATACACTCCCTCCAAGATTAGTTTCATTTATTTTATCCAGCTGTTCAAACTATCTACAAAGAGGTCAGACAACTCAAACTTTCGTAGGTATTTTAAGTTTCCTACTTGTCTCAAGTTTCTACCAAATGATAAACAGAATTGTCAAGCACGCTAAAATTTTGACTAGAATGTGATCTCCTAGCAATGAAGAGTTCTACTACCTGCTGGCAATTTACTATTAGGAAGTACTAAAAGTATGTTTGCAAGCTATTGCTTGTCCTAAATGTGACAATTTCTAATTCCTATGTATGTTTTGTTTTGCTCTTCACATTAGAGGAATCTCCATTTATCTGTGAAGCAATTTTGCAACATCATAACTTGTGAGAAAGAAGAGAGACCATTTTCATATATAAGAATAAATAAAGTAAAATATTATCTAGCATCCTATAAAAATAAAATACTGGTTGTGTAAAACAGAGCAATCAAGCCATCTTCTTACTATTTAGAATTATATAAATACAAAATATGATTTCAACTTCTGAGACAGAGTAACTTCAAATAACATTGTGAAGGTTTATGCAAAATTAGTATACTGATATATGTATTTGTAAAGAGATACTGCAATGTAATTTTGACTAATCTATTCTGTTTCTTGATGAATAGTAATCTTCTATGAACTGCTTAAATATTTTGAATTTGTAATATAAAATACAATTCCAGCTTTTCAAATGTTAATTATTCTACTTAAAGTCTAGAGAAAATGGCCTGCTTTAAATCACATGCAAAAATGTGATGTGTTATAATAATCACACCTTTTTATTGACTAAAACCAAGGAACATAAGAACATAAGAATTTTCTAATTTTTGTTTCCAGTTACAGTAAATAAGTTTACATACAAAATAGTTTGTGGATTTTTTTCATTAGTGAGTTTCTTAGGTGTGTGAAAGAGGCTCAGACGTTCAAACTGGAAAAATAATATTAATACATATGATCTGAAGTAATCCTTGACTGCTGTCATTTCCGTCTACCTTTTACAGATTCAGCAGGTCTGGGAATGACCACCACCCACAGAAAGCAAAACATCATTCCTGTTATTTATTCTACATGACCTTTCTCTAATTGGATTGGGGTAGGTTAGAAAGCAAAAACATGGGTGGAGCACAAACTTTTCAAACATTTCCTTTCTCATATCACAGATTAATCGTTCTGCAAGTCAGAAACATGAAACACTTTGATAAATGCAAAAAACCCCATGACCAACATCCCCCCTCCCCCCAAATCAAATCTACAAAGAAAATTCCAAACAAACCCTGCTCAGAAATCCCAAACAAATGCAGTTAATACATTAGATTCTCATATCTTTATATAGTACATATTGACAGCTGATAACAAATGCCATCCCCATTAATTCATTTGAAACACGTTGGAAGGAAGACATAACCCAGATACACTGCTGAGAATCTGGATTTCTTAATATTCCTTTGCACACATTTCTCTCTTTGTAGTCTTCTATGTCACTGGCTAAAAATTCTCAATAAAAATTTTACTGTGGATCATCAGAGACAAAGATATTAGTAATGATTAGGGGAATGACAATCATCTATTTTTTAACAATGTATACATTATAAATATGGGTACACATGAATAGTCTCAGAATCCTTTTTTTTTCTTTTTTTTTACCTAGATAAAGTGTGCCTCTCAAATTAGGCTGTCTATGCAGTTTTGTGAACTACATTTTTATGTGATGTGATAATTGAAATCTTGATATTCTAAAAAATCTTGACATAATTTTATGTGGATCACTGTTATTCTATTTTTCAACAAAAAATGAGTAAGCAAGCAGAGATTATCTCAGAGTTCAGTAGCATAATTCTATTTTTCCTAAATCAAATGCCTTACTCCACTAGTTTACACTTCATCCTTATTTAGTACTCAATATTTATCAAAAAAGGTGTTTATGACACATAACTTGGTTTTAGGCAGTATTTTATTTGACTAGGCAGTCTTAGTATGTCTGAGGCTAATTTATGACTTCTCTCAAAAGTGCTGTTATGCACAGTAGACAAGATATCACTATTCTTTGAAGTGAAAATGTATATCAAATTGTTAAGTTCAGGAATTGGTATGGAATGTCAAACAAAATATGGAGTAAAAAAAAATAAAGGGGGAATATTACCTTAGAAAAGGGTTCCTTAAAGGTCCATGTGTCTTATTAAATGTTTTCATTTACTAAATTTCCAGTAAACTGCAGTTGATCTCATCTTAACTGTTTGTAATAGACAGTAACTCTTTTCAAGTTAGGCAGACATATAATCGATGGAAGAGGAGAGAATCAATGGGCACAGTTAACAAATTATATAGTGATATGAATGCATTTACTGCATTGAGAAGCAAGAAATCGCCAGACTTCATTTAGATTTCATTTTAATGGTAGTTTTCTTCTGTACAACTATTGTAGCAGAAGAAAAGGAGAAAAAAAAAGCAATAAGAGGTACTTATAACTAGTGATGGTTATGAATAAATACAGTGAAAACAATTATTTGGTTGCCTAAATTCAGAAAAGAGGTATAATCTCCTTTGTGGAGAGAGGAGAGGGGAAATTAGAGACAAAGACACATTGGGAGAGGACAGACCCATGTTTATCTTGTGGTAGGCACTCTGCAAAGGTTACAAATTAGGAGGTTTACAGTGTACCTCTGAATCTTGGCTTAGAAAAAGGTCTATTACTACAGATCTCTTACCTCCACTGTCTCCACCCATACAGTTTTCTCTTGCTGAGGAATCCTGATGTCCTGTGGTCTATTTGCCTGAAAATACTTTCTAGTAGGAGTGAACAATTTTCTTTCCTTACTTTTAAAGTGAAGAAAATACACTGGGGGGTTGTTGTGGGCAAACAAACTCTTTGCTGGCATTAAATTGGTATATCTGCATATTTCAGGGAGACAAAGACCAGGCTGATTTCCACATTGTCCTGGTGAAACTACTACCAGAACACAAGTGAACACACTCTTTAAGGGTATGTTGATGAATCGGGATTGCATGGCACAGCAAAGTTAGAATACAGATGCACATGGGAGGCTGCAAAGGTGCAGAGTTTTAAAGTCAGAAATTTTGTAAAGGCGGGATGAAGTTTCAGATGTTCCATAAACCATAAGCATTATATCAATAGCTCTATAGCTAGAAAGTGTTGGGGCTTTGGTTGTATGTGCCCAGACCTTCTGGATCTGGGAAATGTGCAGAGAAAGAATAATAGACTGTACATGGAATGAACTATCAACCTGAATTATGTTATTAACTGTCAGATTTAGTATGATTCTTTGAAATATCCTTATATCTGTTTAAATTTTAAAACACTAAGTATTACAGCAAGCAATGGGAAGAGACACGGAAGCGTAAACTATTCAGGTGTGTCCAAAGTGGCCCTTTCTAAAACTAGACAAAAATTAAGACATTTTCTCTATTTGTAGGATTCTTTAAGAATCTTTTAATCACAGTTTTTAGCTAAAGCTCCTGGCCTGAGGGAAGAAACATGCTAAGTAAAGGAAAATGTGTGTATGTTTCTTCTACAAAGCCATGTGTCTATTTACATCAAATTTCTATTCATATATGGTGATTATATGATGCTATTTATTCTGAAACTGTGAAACAGAAACAAATTGAGTTTTCCAAGTTATACCAGTATGTATTGAAACACAAATTGATTTGAGCCCACGAATTTGACTGTAATTATCATTCTTAGCTTGCTCCAATTAAAGAAGGTTGTGTATACAGAGGTGGGAAAGAAGACAGTATTTGTGAAAGAGGATAAGTATTACCTGAAACAAAATAATTTAATTCCAATCAAAAAATGACAGTGGTGTGCTTGAAATAAGGGCTGGTATCATCTCAGACAAACCTAAAATCTCACACACAATGTATTGAGTGCTAGTGACGGGCAGGATCTTAACTAGTGCCCCTACTGTATAATTTCAGACTTAAGTGAGATCCACAGCAGTTAGGATACAACATCAACAGCAGCTCAGCCAATATTCTCTTTCATTAGCATTTTAAGTAATTAAAAACTCTAAAGACATCTTAATAGCTGCAGTAGTTCTTCAGCGTGGATTGAAGTAGCAGTACATGCATTGCTTTAATTTCCTATTTATGTGTGTTTAATCAAAAGTTTTATGTATGTGTTAAATGGCAATGTATTTACCTGACCTGAATTTGTGACATCAGCACAAACTTATTAATTAAACAAACAGACTCTGTGTGTGATGGTAACCGAAGTGACTGTATATTAAACAAGGCAAATGACATTTACTTTCCTTATCTTCTGCTTTCCAGCATCTGGTTCTTGTGTTCAGCTGTCTATTGTTAGCAATAGAGAATGATATTGCAAAAAACACCACTGACATCAGCCGCAGGTTCTGACTTTTACTAAATACTTAAGGGTAAATCTTGTTTCCATTCAGGAAGAGTTCAGTAGAATTCTTAGCAGTCTTTTGGTTAGAATGACACAAACACAAGATGGGGAAATTCCATATATGTATTCTGCATACATAGGAAGGAATCCTGAAAATCAGAGCTGTATCCTCATGTACCCTTCTTACCTTCTGTATCTCCTGTGCTCTTTATAAGTTGTAGTCAAACCCGCAAAAATGGTTGCATCCTTACTTCTGCACAAAGAACTGGATTTCAGAGCACATAATTTTTTTCTCTCTACTTTCCAAATCAACACCTGAGTTATAGGTTTCCAGACTGATGAAAAGAGCCAACTTTTTTTGCTATTATTTATGGCTTGCCAGACACAGACATTTGTCTGTTCCATAACATAAGATACAGATTTACAGGAAGTGACTCCAGTCATCAATTGTGTCGACAGGTCAAGAAATTATGACATCATAACACCAAGCACTGCCACTTTAATCAATCCCTAGAAAAGGTGTTAAATCCATCATTATTTTAAAGATTTCACAATACCAGAGGATATCTTTCTCTGGGATTTTTCTTTCACCAGAAACTCCTGAGTGAAATCTGTCTGTGTGCATGACTTTCCTTGCTGGTTTAGAGGCACTCAAAATGTTCTTTGGTTCCAAAAGATATGCACAGAGATTGGCAGGAATAAAAGCTCTGGCCTAGAAGGAACATGAGTTTGTCATATGGATGGATTATCCCCTACCCTCTGCAGAACTAATTGCTCTGAGTTCAGCTCTATACTAATAAGCTTATAAGAAATACTCTAATAGAGGAGACCAATGGGTTTTTAGCCAAGTACTTTATCTCAGAGGCAACAGGAGGTGCTGGTTTAAGAGTGTAGTCATTCTGACCACTGTATTTTTTGATTTTGTTAGAGTCCCTGCTTCCCTGACCCAAGAATTTAGAACTTTTAGATTATAATAGACCTGTATTTGGTTTCGTGATTTGTTCTCTTCTATTTTCTTTCAGGAATCTGATACCCTTGAACTTGTCTGGTTATTCATTGCCCTAACTTTGAACAAGGACTGTATTGACTCAATATGCTGTGTTTAAGTGTTTCCAGGAATGAGATCATCTACAACAACCTGAAGAATATATCAGTAACAGGAATGCTTGAGCATTTTGTCACTTCCGATCATAATTTCATGTGCATATTTATATATATATATACTGATAAACAGTTGTGCACTGATCAAGACTGCATGGTTTTTAGGAAGTCATACAGTATAATGGAATAGTAGGATATTGAGATGTAAGCTAATATGATCAGAGTCTTTTCTGGCCTTAAATATGTAAACAGACTTCCAGGATTTCAGCACCAAGCAAACAAAACTAGATTATAGGCCTGCTGACTGAAATTTTTTTTAAGTTGCTAGATATTTAGTTTCCAGAAATACTCAAAATATATTATTTACTCTCCTTAAAACATACTTGTTTTTACAGAAATGCATTTCAAATCTGAAAAGTTATTATGCTGATTTTCATGCTTATTGATTCGGAATGACCTCTACCACAAAGATTAATTCTAAAATGATATATTTTTCCTATTTTTCCTGCTTTGCAAACTGGTAAAAAAAATATTTTGTGGACACTGTGAACACCTCCCAAGAAGAAATTAATTCATTCCTCAATACTAATTTCAGAATTTCATTGTTATATGGTGGTACATTAAATATCTTAAATGTTTGTCTAAAAAAAATTTCAGATGAACAGTACTGGAAAGAAGACAAAGTCATTGTCGAAATTATCACTAAGGTCCTTTGTTAGTGCTTATTTATTGACAATGTTGATTAAAAAAAGAAAAAAAGAAAAATACAGACTGAAGTTAATTTTAATTAACTGTTTATAATTATAAATTAACTGAAGTTAATTTTAATTAGCTGTTTATAATTATAACTGTTTTAAATTATACTGTTTCTCTGTTCTGCTAACTGTCTTGAAAATGTAAATTGTCATAGCAACTCAAGAGTAGCCAGTGAAAGTATCCTGTAGAGTTATGTATGTCATACCTTCATCAGTGTGAGTGCAATTCCCCTGCCCCATGTCTGCTCCAGGACAGGCATATGCCCAACCCCCGGAAAAATCTGGGAGAGTGTCAAAAGTAGGTATATCAAAGAAAAAGGTTTTAATCAGGACAGGACATAATAAGAACCAAGCCTTGAATCTGTGTTATGATAAGGTAGCTTTCTAGAGGAAGCTATTTTTTTCAAGAAGAGTGTCATGAAAACCAGTAGTTAAGAAAAAAATGTTTGGTCTATTTTTTTCTTATTTGTCACTCATTTTGCATTTATTGAAATTTGCATTACTTACTTATATAGTTCTTTTAAATCTTGTTTCAAAATTTGAAAAGTCATAACTGTAATGAGGGCAAAGACAAGGCAGTGGTTGGAATAGTTATCAACACTCCTTAATGTCTTCCATGGCACAACAGAAACTGGTGGATATAACTGCATTTGGAGGGTGCCTGAGATGGGCTTTGGGTTCTGCATAAACCACAGGCTGATTGTACCTGTCTGATCAAACATGAAGATTGTGGCTTAGAGGGGAGCCAGGACAAGGCTCCCTGGGGCTTCAGATGAAAACTCCATGAAAGAGAAATAGTGCCTAGAGAAATCAAAGTGTAAGACCCAAACCAAGCCTAAAGCCCTGCACACCAACAGTGTTGCTTCATGTTTAATTTAATAGCTGAATCTGCAAACTGGTCAGATGAAGTGAGATTAAGAAGGAGAAATTAGAGAGTACAGGAGATATTTAGGAAGGATTTAAAAAATATAAGTTTTATGCAAATATTGATGAAAAAGAAAAAAAAACAGGAGGTGCATAAGTGAATAGTTATATTATTAGTTCAACAGCAAGGATAGTCAAAGCATGTGCATGTGGTTAAGGCAGATAAAATTCTGAATGCATTGATGCTAATTTTTAATAACTTTATGAAAAAATTTGGTGGGGGAGAACTGGAGAATTCAACGATGACTGTCTCCATTCTTTTCTGAAATCCATTTTTTGTCTAAGAAAATTCTCTGTCCTTTGGAGAAGGAAACAGCACACATAATAAAACTGATTGTTTTGCTAATTATCCTGCATCTTCAGCTGGAGTCAAATGTTGACCATGGTCTTGTTAATCATTTGAAAATAGGTTTAAGGATAGAAATTGAGATTTTGTTATTAATAAAACAAAGGAATAGAAGTGGTTTTTTTTTCAAATTGTTTTCACTCTTGATGAATGCTCTCCTTTCTGTCTTGACTTCTCCAAATAGATAAGCCTTGCCATTCTGTGAATTTGTCCTTATTCCATTCTGCATCACACTGTTGTCATTGACTTGTTATGTGACCTCAAATCACTGTTTCAGTAACTTTGTTGCAGTTTTCCTCAGAAGAGGTGTTTTGTCAGTGTCTGTCTCACCATAGGTAATGTTCATTTAATGTAAAATACTTTGATAAATTTCATTGAATTATACTTATGGATGTGGAAATTGTTAATCCTAGAATAATGATTTTAACATTTGACTTATCTTATTCTCTTTTATTCACATCAAAGAGATCAATGTAAATCCTTTTTTTATCCTGAAGATACACTAGTGATTTACATGGATATACACATACTCATATATTTTCATAATTTTTAGGACAATAAAAGGACACTAAATTATGGGAGAGAGGGGGGTGGTTTCTTCTTTTTCTTTTGCACAACATGGAGTTAGACCACATCTAGCCACCGGAACTACAAAGAAAATTAATTGCAGTATCTATAATAAGACGAAAGCAGAGTGGGTGATTCTTGTTTCTCTCCATATTTTTGAGGTACTGAAGAATTTCTTCTTCTACAGATTCATATTTTTCCCTTCACTTCATGCCTTTCTGCATGTGATTCTAAATTTTTCATATAGAGTGTGTAACAATCAAACCATGACCTCTTCCATTTCACAACTACTAGCCTTTATGGAGATTAATGTGTTTGCATGTTCTGTGAAATGTAGAGTTTAAAAAAACCTCAACAAAGTTTAATGATTTATTTTGCATTCTTGCAACAACCTTCCTTCCATTTGCTTCAGTGATGATGGATACAGAAATATTTGTTTCCATGCTAAATTCCTCTTTAAATTAATTTTTTTGTCCACACGATTGTTTATATCTAATTTATATAGGTTTTAAATTAAAGACAAATGTTTATTTCTTTCAGTCACATGTTTGGCACAGAACATAAAGACTTTTTTTTCGTCTTTTTTAAAAACTTATTGTTTTACAGGGACATTAATCTCATCCTTTTAAATGCAAATAATGCAATGGTAGAGAGAAAGGGAAAGCAAATAATTTTAATAATTTATTTTTCATTTCTTAATTTGTTCTTATCAGTCAGCTACCTGTTGTATATAAACATTTAATGCTCTGTTACCTCCTGGTATTTGACAGGGTTCATTCATCAGAAATGCTTATTAAAAAGAAAAATATGTTTACTTCCACAATCCCTGTAAGACTCAGCTATCAGAAGAGCACCATTTTTAAAGGTTACATCAGTACTTACCAAATTTTATCAGTGTGATATATTAGTGTTTAATTCCACTCTAACTTCATAGAAGTTGTAAACCAGAACTTTTTATAAGAACCAAATTTATTCTCAATATTTGGAAATTTAGTTTAATTCAGCTCCTAATCAGGAATATGTAGTAACAGCTAGAAGTTCAAAGGTCAAAAATGGCTACAGGTGGTGACAGGAAATACAAATTTTGAGTTAGATTAATTTTATGAATGCTTGAGTAGAAGTATAATAGTATCCCATTTAGTATCTGTCTTGGTCATTGTTATGCTTTAGGAAAAGTTAAAGCAATTGATTATATCACAAATTCAGGTACTGTTTCCCAAGTAGGTAGATAGTAAATATTTGTTTTTGTATTGTTCTCTTTTTCATAGTGTACCCAGATATACTATTCAGCCCAAAACTTCATGGCTATTGTCATTCTATTCCAGAGTTTTTTTTTGTAATATTATGTGGGAACAACTCATACACAGACATGTTCTGAGGAAAAACTTCATTAGAGAATTGTTGGCAATTACAATTTACAGATGGAAAAAATAAAGTTTATACAAAACAAAAATTTAGTCAAATTTTATTAATAATTATTTCCAGCACTACCAATTATTTTTATGGTAGGATATAGAATGAAAATTCCTTCTTGTACCCGAATCAACCATTCTAAAAAGCTCTTTGAGATTCTGGCAAGAACTTTACAACTAAAGTAAGGGATAATTGGTGTCATTTCTCCTTAAGTTCCTCCTATGGAAATGGAGAATATGTATCAAAACTTTTTTTCAGTTAAATGATTCAATTAATATTATCACCCTGACTGTCATTTCCTTGCTTTCAAAATTTGAAAAAACTGCTACAGTGGCTTCCATCTGAAATGGGCATACTTGTGTCTGAAATGTGAAGAAAGATAGAGAGGAATTCATGACTTCTGAAATGTTCATGGAGGTTGTAATGCTTTCTTACTAATTTGACTTCATTCTGTTATGTAAAAACAGAAAAGGGGGATTTCAGCAGTGTTTCTTGACCCTAGTTGATGTAAGAGTAGCAGAAGTTTGCCCAGTGTGTTTGTGCTGTTACAGCAATACATACAACAATGATCAGACCATGGTTACGTATTTCCAAAACTGAAAAGAGTACACAGGTTCCTCTTTTGATTGATACCCAGCATAGCGTTAAATTGGCCAATTACATGGACTAGACTAAAATTAATTTTTTTCCTGTTTCCAGAAGACTGAAGTGTGTGATGATTGCTGCAATACACAGTATTTGATGTATCAGGCACATATAGGAAGAAAACGCTGTTCTTGGCAGTTGCTTGTTGACAGCTTTGCTATTTGTTGTCAAGATGACTATTCATAACCCTCTCCCTGACAGACAAGACATTCTACAATACCTCTGATGCTGCCAAATTGACCTTTTTAGGTAGTCATATAGTGTTTTACTTTGATGGCTTTTGCACTCTATCACTAGGCTGGCAGTTACCAGTAAACCACAATGTAGTCTGTCAAACCATGACATAGTCAAAGCACTTTCCCTCTCCAGAATCATTCCCATAATGTAATCAAGGGAATAAATAAGCAACCTAATGAAAAATATCTCACAAAAGACGTTTTCCTCAGCCTCCCACCTTTTCATGCACAATAAATGATTACCAGATAATAAATAATGACGGGTCTGCAGATTGTCACTGATCTAATCTTCTTTTCCCAGGCTTAATGCTTCAAGGTTAAGAAATACTGGCCAAGGAAGCTTTAATAAGATAGAGCTATTCTACGGATAACAATTACCTATTGTGCCCAATTCCTGAACCAGACAGATCTTCAAGCCAGACCTTCTTAGGCCTTTTCACATATTGAGCTTGACAAGAACAAGAGACTTTTAAGCTCAGAAAAAACCATTTTTATTAAAATTAAAATTATGTTTTAACTGGCAGCTGGAAATTACTACTGCAGACAGAAGACAACTCCATTCTTCCTGCCCACCGTGTCTTTAAAACAGGTGGTTTTACTACAAGCCTGTTTTTTTTATTAGTTTGTCAACATGCTCAATTCCAGTGAACTCCACAGGGGAGGCTCCCTCATTCCTGTTGTCTGGTCCCACCTCCTTGGTGCTCTGAGCACACTCAGAACATCCCCAGGCAAGAGTAGCTGTGACTAAGCCAAGAGCAAGCATTGAGGTGAACTATAAAGCAGACTCCACACCATTGCTCCTAGTTTGGGTTTCAGGTGAACATAACTTTTTCCACGCCTGAGAGAAGCATGGAGGGAGAGAAGGAAAAGGGAAAAGAATTGGAGAAATATTGTTGGTTTTGCCTATGATGAATTGTCATGAATTGACTTTCACTTTAAAAGTAGTTTATTAATTTTGTAGATGCCTGTATTTATACTATGGGTGAACTTTCCAGTTAGTGTTGCTTAGTTTTCAAAAATTACATTGACAACTCCTCTTTTTTCATTAAGTATCCATAAAGGCACATATTAGGTAGCTTCCTGTTTTATTCTTTTTAAATTGAAAATCATTGTAGTCTGGATGTTCTGTCCCCAAAGAGGAGAATAAGGGACAAGGAAATGGAAAAAAACAAGGGAAAGGAGAACGGGGAAATTTGCAATGAAAGCAAATGAGGATTTCCTCATTTCTTATATTTCTGTGTTTATTTTGGTTCAGGATTTTTCTGTTTGTTTTATTAAACTTTTTCCCCTCGAAATAAGTTTGGCTGATTTAGCAGTTGAACTTGAAAAACACACAGAGAATCCTTGAGAACAGAACAGCCAGGGCCCTAAAGAGAAACACAGACTTCAGCCTCTCTGGCATGTGTTTTTTTTGGTTTGTCATGAAAACCTCCAGTATCAATACCGTGCAGTCTCTCTGAGAGCTCTTTACCTAGTAATGAACTGTATTGACTATATTTACCATCAAAAACTTTTTCCTGATGATAAGTGTAAATCAACTTTATGACAATATGAACCCAGCTTCTCACCCTGAACAAGACAAGACCTTCAGATTTTTTTTAACAGCCTTTTATGTAGCTGAAGAAACAGAAACTGTCAGATCTCATGACAGCTGCTCTATCTGTACCAAACAATGCCAACTCATTCTTGTTATTCATGTCTTTGAAGCCTCTGATCATTGCAGTTGTTTTCAAAAATAATTCTTTATTTTATGTGAAATATGATGTTCAAATTTGACAGCAAAATTCTAGCTTAGGCCCATTCTTGCAATGTAACATTCAAGATATTTCCTATTTAAACAGTTTATACTTGGGTTATGCATGATGTGGTTAGATCTCTAATCACTATTAGTGATCTCTGTCACTGTTTTTCAAACTTCAATCAAAAACGTGTTGTCAGAAATTCCTGCTGCCCTTTCTAGAAAAACAGAGTTCCATTGTGTTTGGAAGATGTAACATTTGTCTTTCATCATTTACTTCCTTGGTCGTCCAGCCTTCTTTTTAAAACAGCAAAATTTATTGAAGACTTTATTTTTTATTGTTTTTTGGCAAAAATAAATTTTAATTCTGGCAATTTTTCAATAAGGTTTATGTTAAAAGCCTCCAAAAAAGAAAAGAAAAATTAAACAAGTAAAACTATGGCTCCGTACTGGTGTTCACAAATAATGTATGAATGTGTCTAAAATAGGGACATCTTGTGGCACTTTTAAATTTTTTTTCACCTTCTGTTTGTCTGTTTCAATTTTAGCTTCATTTTGGTGGTTCATCTGTCTAGGATATGCCTGCTTGAAACTAGATCAAATATTTATTGAAAAATGTGCTAACAGAAGAATGCAGTGTAAGTGGAGATAATTTATTAATTTCCAAATCAAAGAAGTTTTATCTTTTGTATTTTTTAAATATTGGTTAGACTGCTTTTCTTATTTCTTTGGTATTTACTGTCTTTATTTTTTTTCCCTTTTCTATTTTGATACATCATTATTTCCTTGTATTTACTCAAATACAAGGAAATACTTGAGGTCTGAGAAAGACAAGAGGAGACCCTACTAATTTTTCATATTTTATATGAAACCAATATAAAATATTGGTTTTACTTTAGGAACAAAGACTCTAATGAAAATATTTTATTATATCTTTTTCAAAAGTTGTGATTTATAAGGTGGCTTTGGGATACAGTGCATACTAGATGGAATATATTAAGAATATGATGAAATCTTCCCCCAGTTGAATTATATCTTTAAATGGTAAAGCATATGATTTTTTACGATTCTGTGGGGTTTTTTGTAGGTTTTTTTGTTTGTTTATTTTGTTTTTTTTAAATTTACCATAGTACTAAGTTAAAAGATATAAAAAACCATTCTGTTTCTAGCTGCATTTATTGATGTCCTGATTGCAATAGTTTTACAGGGGGGACAAATGGACTGTAGCTATAACAAAGTAGAGAGCACACTTGAAACACTGAAAGGATTGTGCATCTTCATATTCTCTCATCCTTATAGGTCCCTCTTAAACTGTCCCTGTAGAGGAAAGTAGCAAATGCTATAAAGAAATCCTCATGGAAAAAATGCATAAATTGATTTAGGTGACAAGTAAAAAAGTAAGTCCTCTCTCTCACTACAAGTGCAAGATAAAGACAAAAATTCAGTACACAAAGAAAATAGTATTAAGCAATTAGTAAAAACTACTGTGGAAGAGAACGTTATGCTTCAGGATGGAGCAGCTAAGGTTATTGCTGGTTTGGGCACTGCAGTGTTGCCAAGAGCCAGCTTTTTTGGGTCACCCCTGTGGGCCATAAGCTTCTTCCTCCCAGCTACTCAGAGCAGAGGTTGAGTTTGGCCAAGGCCTCAGCAGCATGTTCAGAGGACATGAATGAAGGAGGGGTGGTTGCAAGCAATCCAACTACAAAAATTACTAATTTTTAATATTATGGCTATGATCCTCTAGAAGTTTATTTTATGATAAAGTTTCTTAATTCAGTTTATTTAAATTTCAGTACTAGATTTGTTATTCTACCCCAGAAACCCATCTGCCTGTGCATATCCATATTAAAGAGGGGATAGATAAGAATGCTTGCTATGAACTAGTCCTCATGGGTTGGAATAAAAGTGCTCTTACTTCACACACACTAGTTTGCTAATTACCATCACTTTGAAGAGGAGAATACTAAACCTGAGATTTAAGCCTTTGTCAGAATAATGTTGTTCAATTAAGTTGTTGGGGTGCTTTGTATTTCTTTTAAAAAAAAGTCCTTCTTGTTGTAGCAGCTCCCTCTTGGTGCTGTATGTCACATGTACCCACGATAATTTGAACTAACTCAAAATGGATTTATCGTGATTTTATACCAGTGAGGACAGAACTGGGATCATTTCATCATGGTATAAACTTATAAAATCAATGAAAACACATGGAGTTCATCAGTTCAATGCAATTCCTCTTTGGAATACAGGAGAATATTTTGGGTAATTTTCACCTGTTTAGAGAATCAATGATGCTGATGCCTCTCAAGGGTCTTTTTGTAATATTTTGTAGTGAAGTGTAAAAAATATCAACATGTAATTTGAGTTAAAAGAAGTGAAACATCTCAGATCCATCTGCTCTACAGCCTTCTGATTTTTCTTCCTGGACTTAAGTCTATGGTAATAAGCTCCAATAACTTTTCATTAGTTTAGAACAAGTAAGATGCAATCTTACCTTACTCTGGTAAGTTTGCATCTGTTGCAATATAAAATGTAAGCATTCAGTTTGTGAAACAAAGATGGTGGTGATGGTCTTGATGTAAGCTTAATTTATTTGAGTGTTAAAGTAGTTTGAAATCATTAATCTGTATTCAGAGGACTGAAATTGGAAGCAGCTTTAATGTTTGATATTCACTTCACTGCTATGACAGATTTCTACTAAAAAAATCAATCTATTTCCATCAGTCTAGGTAGTTTTAAAGATATGGAGTTTGAATTATTGTGCACCTTCAATATTAAATTATACTTGCAAACACATTGTTGTTTTTAGAAGTATCTCCATGCAATTAGTTCATCCTCTATTGGAGACCCTTTTGCCTACAACAAAACTTCCTATTTTACATGCTGATAAACAAATCTAGCAACTGGATTATTTGCCTTCGTCTCATTTCTGCTACTTCACCTTAGAATTTATTTAATGGAAAACAGAATTGCACAGGTATTGGCATGAACAAGGTAAGAATCAAGTTTTTAGTTACAAGGGATGATTTCTTTGACATTTGTTTCTTGATATAGGGAGATGATTTTCATGTTTTCCAGATGATCATGTCTCCCAAAACCGGAGATATTAGCTAATGTTCAAAAATATTTTGGAGCTTTTATCTACAAATGTCCAAATCGGTTTAGTAACTAGGCACCTGAAAATAAGAGATACCTGATAATAAGAGTTAGTGACAACATTGTGGATGAATGACAGAAATGGAATTGGAAATTTAATAATTTAAGCCATTAAGATAAACATTTCCTTAATTGTAAGTCACTCTGAGTGTATTCTAGATCTCTGATATTCTAGATCTTGATAAAGATGACTTGGTTATACTAGACCATAAGTCAGATCTTTGGATGGTGAGACACCAGAGGGCTAAATATCTAGAAATTTTTGAGTGTCATGTTATCAGAAAAGGTAGGACCGAAGACAGCAGGAATTCAGAGATGCCATTGTTGATGACATCTGACATAGATAGATCTCAAAGAATGTAAAGCACTTCAATTCATTAATAAAATGTTCAGTTTATTTCAGAAATCACAAACCCCAGATTTTTTCCCCTCAAACATTTCACCCCTACTTGGAATCATGGAGAGACAGTAATTTTATTGTTAACAGAATTGCGTATTTCACTTGAGAAAATATACAGCCCAGAACTCTGGTAAAAAGCCATAAGGAAGATGAATGAAATCATAACTTTTATATTCTCTTATCTAATATTTATGCTTAACAGTTGAGAAAGTGATAAAACTTGCATGGGCATATGTAATAAGAAATTGGAACATTTTAGTCTGAACAGTTTCCTTTCTTTTTTCACTGAACTTGTTTCTCTCACACCTTTGAACAATCATGGAACCTCAGGTGATCTGTGGTGTTCTTTGACATAACGAGAAATTGGGACCACTGCTGTACAAAAAGCAAAACAGCTGTGGAGAAGGAGTGAAAGTACCAAGGGTGTTAGGTGCAACACCTTTAAAGAATCCTTTAAACACAAGGCTTACCTTGCCCACGTATTGAGTATCTGGACCTGTGTATTCCTCCAGCAAGAAAAATTGATTCCACATCCAACCACGCTTCGTGCGGTGCAGTGTTTTTCCATCATTCTCTGACAATCCTGTTATCCTTTCACTGTGTGAGTGCTTGTTAGTCCTTTTTTGGGATGGCGTCATATGAACCACATAAAACACAGAGCTCCAAAGCAAAACTGTCAGAAAGGAGTGAGTCCTCATCATTTCCAGAGACGCTGTTAGCCTCCACTCCTCTAATAATTCACCAGAACAAATTTTTCAAATGTTATATTCCTTTTGTAAGAAAAACCTGGGGGACAGAGAAAAGTGTTTGTGTAAGTTGCAATAACTCTTTTTCCTAAGGAAACAGGAACACAGTCTAGTGATCCCACCAATAACCCATGGGAATGACAAATAACCATGAAAATTACTCAGAGTTTTAAGTCAAGTTCTTTAATGTCCTTTTTCATCTCATACTAGTTCATTCACACAGTACATAGACATTAATTTAAAACACAAGGTGAGTAAAATACTTTCTCTGAAGGCTTTAGCTACCAGCAGCATCCTGACACAAGGAAAGAGCCCAAATAAGAAATCTTCCAACCTAATCTCTTCCAACTCAGCCTGATGCTATCTTCCCTTACTATCTGTTCAGAACTGTCTGCAAATCTAAATTCTCTGTTACTTTGTGATTAATACATCCCATTTTTCCCCTTTGCTAGCCCCCAATTGTCCAGAGGATCTTCTATTTCTACAGAATGGAAGTCATAAAATGAAATTTGTTAAGTATTATTGATGGCCTCCACAGATTCTGTAAACAAGAACAAAGAGTACTTGCTAGACAACTGTGGGTTCATAGGAATCCCATTGGAGTTAATATAACTCTGTATTTGGAAAAGAATTCTCTATTTGGAATGTATTTCATTTTTCCCAAATCGGTCTGAATGAATGGGAATTTTTGTTATATAGAACCTTACTGTAATTAGTTTTTTTCTGAAAATTACTCTGATATTTTCTGTGAAGCTTGTAAGCAATATTTATTCAAACAAAATCAATCTCATACTCTTTATCTGGCAGTGCAACTGAAGTGCCTGATGTCCCAGTGATTTCCATAAACTTTTTCACATTAATTCTAGTTTTGCTTTAGGATATCTTTAGCTGAGCTGTCATTGTATATTACAGAAATCATAGAAAAACAATTGAAAAGCGAAAGTACATTTTCTTTGAGAGTCCTGGTCCATTAACAGTGATAGTAGTGTGAGGCCACAACACTCAGATATTTTGAAATTTAAAAAAAAGCATACAAAATTATCCCCCTTTCTTCTACAACCCAACATTACAAATGACTATTTTCACTCTGTTTTTTATTTGTTTGGGATTTTTATAGAAGATGGGAAGGTATTCTCTTCTGTACAAAAGTTCATTTTGGAAATAAAATGCTTTTTGTGAAAATTATTAGTCAGTTGAGAACAAAGACTATTTAATGGAAAACATTTATTGAATTGTATTCTAAAGGCCTTAATGATTAAATTACTGGAATTGTGCCCTTGTGTGAAATTGTCTTAAAATGATGATATTCTGCATGGACTCAGTGTCTTAACCAGCAATTCTGAAGGAGGATCAAAGTATAAGCATTTTAGTAACTTCAAAAAGAGTTTTAGCTGAGCAAGAAGTGAAGGCTTGGAATATTTATCACTTTCTAAGATCATGTTAGAAAACAAAAAGAAAGCTACTTAATAGGTGTCGTATTTATGCAAAAGATCATGTATATCATGCAAGAAAAGTTGTTTTCTTCTTCTTTTTATTTTAATTGAAGAATCAAAGCACTAAGTAAATTAATTTGCATAAAATCATGAAGGTACATAGACTTTAGCATACATTCATGAATGTGTTTTATTTGAATTCTGGTTTTCTCCCTTGTAACGCTCAGTAGGTTACTGCTACAGGCAGAGGGGCAAAGTGCAACTCTTCTGTGGTTAATCTAATAGCAGTAAATTTTGACATTAACTGAAGAACATGTTTAGTACATGATGATCCTGTCTTGTGATTGAAATTTACTGGACACAGATCAAAAGAAAAAAACCCCTGAAGTCAGCCAATCTTCCATCCATGTTTAAGTTTGATGAGTTGAATTCCTTGTATAATACTAGACTGAAGTAGGTTTTATCACTGAATAAATCTATTTATTATTGTAGAGCATAAGACATAAGACATAAGACAAGTTTGTACTTCAAATCCTTCCCACTGCATCATCTGAGGCAGATCAAAGGGCCTCTTCATGCTTAGTAAATTAGATCTTGCTTAAGGTACTGCAGAATGAAAGTAGGCAGCAACAGGAACCGTTGGAATACTGTATTCAGAAATCAGCCAATCAACTTTGTCCAGAGACTCTTCCTGAGTCTCTTATCTCTTCTGGAGATATTCTTGCTTGATGTGTCCTCAAATGGTGCTCTTTCATTTGCTCTTGAATTTGGACTCTAGCTCAAGAATCTTCTTCTTTACATTCTGAAATATTATATTTAAAAGTTCATATTAATCAAATATTGGATTTGATTACTTTTGCCTTGATATGAACTGTGTGTTGTAATGTAACTATTCTGCTAAAGATTATGGTTTTATATATTTAAGGTCATGACTGCTTTATTTCTCTAATTTGTTGGACCATACTGTCTTTTCTGCAGTAAGACATAACCAGCCATAAACCAAGCAAAAAGTCCTAAAAATAACGTGCATATTTGGTGAAATTTCAATACATAGTTGAATCTATAAAACTATTAAAATTACTAAAAGTGTTCTTCTAAAACCTCTAAGTCTTGAAAGACTGCTGTGAAAAAGAAGTTATTAAAAAATGCTAAAGATTTAAAATTTTTTGCTTCAAAATGTCCTTAATTCAAAACCTAGACAAATCTAACAGTCAGATGATTTAGTCTACTTTGAATTTCCTTTTTTTTTTTTGTAACAGAGAAGGGTGGGTGACATCAATATATTTTCATTTGGCCTTCTGGAGATGTATGATTGTATGTTCGGTCTGGTGATAATTTAAATATAAATAAAATTTCAAGTGCTTAATTTTATCATTTCAAAATTGCACATTTTTAATTTCCTGAAGTTGCCATCATTCCTTTCTGTCCATACACTATTTGTCCTACTCATTTAAATGCAGGAGAGATATATGCTACTCTTTTCTTTGTACTCAGGGAAATACTTGAAGGTTGTCATTGGCTTATATATCTTGTCTCATGGTCAGCTGTTCAAGCAAGTCAAGAATTGTGCTCTGTAGACACAGAAGGTGGAGTTTAATGCTGAAACAAAGGATTCTGGTATGGTTTGGAAAAGTAAGACCAACTTTTCCAATTCAGAGGAACTCTGTGCACCATGCACAGATGTTCTGACCCTACTAGAAAAAATTATCTCTTAGCTAACACCAATTTTTCACGGAGGTCTTTTTCTCAAAGGAATCTAGTTTCCCATATTTTGTCCCAGCCAGGGCAGAAGTTAAACTGAGATTGCTTTAAACATGTAGTTTTCTGTGTAGCGCTGCCCTCTGCTGATTTCCTTGATAATTAGTAGAACTTTACTACATAGTCAAACGGTAGCCTCCTTAATGTCAAGAATGAAGCAAGAACAAAAACAAAACATTAAGCTACAGCCCATGTTTTCCTGCTTTTTATTTTTGAGATAACTGGAGCTTTTAGGTGCAAAGGAACACTTATTATTCTGGGTCAATATGTCTACTGAACATTGATAAACACCTAATTTGATTTTTCCTCTAAGAGGACCAAAGATTTTTAGAGAATAATTTATTTTTTTCCAAGCAACCGTTCAATATTCTACATGCAATCTCTTCTCACTTTATTTCTGCTCCCATCATTTAATCAGTAAAATGTCAACTACTCATTTTTGTCAAGCAATAGAAAATGGTTTTCTTTCTAGTTATCTTAGAAACTTCTCTTAAGATGGAGCATTAATGTGTTAAACATGTTAATGCCAAACATTTTTGAGAACCTGCTTTTCTTCCTCATTTTGCAAAACAGTGGATCTGAGTGTAGGTAATAAGTATTTTTTCATTTGTATGGTTTGAGGGATATGTGGTGGTAACAGGGAACTATTGCAGTCTCTCCTTGCAGTAAGGACTTTGGTATCAGAATCCCACAACAGCTCCAGGTAAATGAATAATCTCTATATGAAAAACATTATTCTCCTGAGCACAGTAACAACTGGAAAAAATTTATCTCTTGAAGTCCTTTGGAATGCAAAATATTCTATTTAGATTCTTCAGGTGTAGTGTGAAATAAGCCTTGCTGGGATCAATAGCACGGATTTGTTACTGATGATGCCAATTTAAATGTTTCTATAGCAATTGCCATGGTAATGTTTTTAATTAGTGCAGCACAGTCACTCTTAAGCGTGACACGAAGAAAAGCTAACCTTCGGCAACTTGATAATGCATCCCACATTAGTCTGTTTCATTTGTTAACAGTGAAGCAAAATTTGTGTTCTCAAAGAAAATGATCTGGTGTAAAAATAGCTAAAAATAGCAGAGTTAACTGCAGCAACAGTGCTTCATTTTGCACTCCTATCTCTAAATAAGAAAGATGCAATTAATGTTCAGGATGATCCAAACAATCTGTAAAACTAAGTATGTATTTTAACAGGATATAGCAAATATTAAATCTTGTGTAGCTGCATGCATGGAAGCAGTCTCATTGGCTTTGTCAGCCTTTTTTGGAAAACAACATATCTGAATGCAACTTCAATCTACCTAGACTGAGCACTAAGAATGGTGAAGCTGCAGCAACAAAATGCTGTGCTATAAACAGCACACTGGCACCGATAATACCAAGATTTAGGAAGAGACTGGATCTGTGCCACTGTAGGTTCACTTTTATCACTTCCCCAACCAGTTAAAGATATTGCAGGATGCATACACATGCTTCCCTCTGGCTGCAGCACTCAAATTCTCTGAATGCAGTCATACTGCAGACATGGATATAGTCTCTGGATGTATGATTTTCTAAAAAAAGCATTATATTTTAGCATTATTCTGCCCAAAAGCTTTTTTTCTTCCCTCTTTCTATTCATGGATAAAGATGAGGTTTGGGTTAAGGATGAAAAGATTAAAAGTAAACAACCAAGGTACATATGGACTAAATTTGAGGTAATCAAGAAATTATTTCTAGGACAGCTGAAGCAGGGCTTGAGGGATCCCCAAAGCTTAAGGGACAGGTTTTTTAAGCGATGAACACCCATCTTTGAGTATAAGTACTCAGATCCTCTTCAGGCGCAGAAACATGGGCCACACTAAAGAAACACTTTCCCACTCACCATCTCCCACAGTAAACCCTCCAGAATAGACTTTCAGAACTGTTTTTTGCCTATTGGGTTGCTTATCTGTTCACCACTGGATACGGTGAAGTTGATTCGAAAATTTTGCCAGGAAACAGCTGAAGGCAATTCTTTTTTTCTGGGACACCAGTGCAGGTTCCCTTAGGTACATGAGTCATACTAATAAAAATAATAGGGAATTTGAACTAACAGCAATTTGTATTGAAATGTCTTTTGAGTTAATGTCTTTAGGCAAACAAATCTATGGTTTGTAGGTGCATTAGGAAAAACATTTCTCTTGCTGTGACAAGAGAGTGTTAGCATTTATTTTAGAGTTTTTCCAGACTCTTGGACATCTAAATTAGAGATACAGGTCAAATTCACCTCATCGTGGCCTAAGTCACCCTCTCAATAGCACTCACAGTGAGCAACTCAAATCCCCTGGGTGGGTGGATCTGACAAGAGAATGTGTTGATTCATATTTGGACAAACCCCACTGGCAGAATTGTGCAGAGGCAAAGCTGTGGTTTAAAGTAACTCTCCCTGGGCAATGTAAATACCATCTGCCCTTCTCTGGAACAAGTATCTTCTGAGGAGCAGATGAAACTTTTTCTAGACAGTTTGTTGCCCAACAATCCTTCCCTCAGCTGAGAACAAAGCCTGCAGTATTCCCAACCCATCATGTAAAAGGGCCTCTCAATTCTTAGCAATAGTATTAAATGAAGCTAAAAGAGACTTTTAAAATATCCGCTTCCAGGCAGGCCACTGGATTATACATGTGAAATGTGCATTTTCTCATTGGGGAAAAAAAAATTTCTCCAATAATGAACATTTTTACAGGATCTCCTTGTCATCAACGTGAGGGGAACAAGGAAATATAGCACTTGTAAACCCTTAAAGCAAGGACTTTTGAAGATATTCCTTTGATCTTTAGTATTGATTTTTCTCCACAGGGAACACATTTCAGTCTTATCATATAATGAAGCTGCATTATAAGTTTTTATGCCACACCTTATTTACAAATGCAACATATTCATCACATTCATGGCTTTAAAGAACAGCCTTTAGAAACAAGAGGAAAAGTAAGTGCTATCATCAAAGCATATTTTTTTTCACTTTTCCTCCCCTTTAAGGTTGTTTCATATTTTGTCACTCATAACCTGGTTGTCTGTACTTTGACATTGAAACCCCGCAGGTGTCTAAACTAAGGTATTTATTTCTTCTGGGATTTTGAGGGTTCAGGTTTTCAGGAGTTGGGGTTTTCTTGGTTTCTTTTGTTTGTTTGGGGATTTTTTTCATGAGCAGTATAGCTTTCTATCTGTCAGATACAAACCCAAACCATATCTGGAGGTAGAGGCCCCTATTTTCCAGACATGTTGATTCTCATTACTCTCTCTGCATGTAACAGATGAGATTCATCTATGGTAACACTGTTAATGACAGGATTTACCCGTTCTCCTGATAACTGGGACGACACACTTTCTCTAAATTTCCTTTTCTTGCTGCTTCATTTTGTATCAGTCTGCTCTGGTCACACATAAAGCTCCTAACGAAGCGTACTGAGATTCCACATCTGGTGCCTCCTATCTCTGCATATCTCCTGAGCATGGTATGTACCACAATGAGGACTTGCTAAACTTCCTGAGTCTACAGCTTGTATAATGGCACAAGAGGTTTACACAAGCCAGAACTTCTCAGAATAAATATATCTTCAAGCTAGGATCTCAAGGTCTTTTTCAAAACTTGAATGTCTGACATTCTTTTTTTTTGTTTGTTCATGTACATCTGAGTCATAAGAAATCTTGTTCCTATAGAGAAGGACTTAATTGCTGCCTGCAACGGATTATGCATTCACTTCTCTGGACTGCAAAAACTGAGTTGCTGACCAATTAAAGGTGGTTAGCAAATTCAGAATGTAATTGTAGCCGATTGTTGCTGCTTCCTTCCTCAGGGAATCGAGCAGCTGCTGAATGCTGTCATTTATTAAAGATCAGCCTCCTTTATGTCCTTCTGCTGTCTCCAATGGGATCACAAAATCTAAAGTCTTTTTCTCACAGCTCAGCAGGACTCTTGCAAGCATAGGAATTCTTACACAGAAATAATGCATAAGCTTAACATAATTTTTTGCTATTAGTTTATCTTAGGTAGTCTGAAAGGAGTTTGATGCAGCTGAGGTTTATCCTGTATTTCCGTAACAAACACTTTAAAATACCTAGAAATGGTAATTCTTTCACTTGCAAGAATAAAATAGATAATAATATAAATTTTAGAAATACAAATTTTGATAACTTTCCTTTTTCTTATTTCTAGGTCTGAATCTCTTCTTAAAAATTAAAAGCATTCCCCTATAAAAAACCCAAAAAATCTTTCACTGAGATGTCATTTTAGTGAAAAACAAACGTGAAACATGAATAAATTCAAAATAAGTGCAATAAAGTAGTGCCTATTTTGTTAGTAACCTGACAGTACAAATAAGGATATGTTCAACAAGCAGACACTCATGATAACACCTAAGTGTGGAGAAGCATATAATAATTTTACTTCTGTGTTTTCTTAGTCTCCAAATATAAGGTAGTAGTCCCCTGTACATTCTCTTTGCCATGATTTTCTCAAAGTTTCTTTGAAAGCATATATGTGTCTCAGAGAAACAATATTCTGCAAAGAGACTCATATTTACCAGTCCTGTGAAAAGAACAAACCCTTTTTGTTTGTTTTTGAACGTTGTAAATGACATCTTCATTAGACAATGAGTACAGTCATTCGAAGTCATGGAAAACAGCTATTCCCTCTCCACTCTTTTTGCTACTGATGAATGCATGGACTTAAATAAATTTCTCCCTCAGCTGTCATTTTTCCAAGATGGAAAGCTCTGGGACCTCCTGCTTAATCATTTCTTGTATGGAAGCTGTGCCAGATTTTCGATTGCACCTGTAGCCTTCCTCTGAATCCCTTCTGGTTGTTGGTTTTTTGGTTTTTTTTAATCTCTTGAGATCAGCAATCATAATTTGTTGCTTCATGCATTTATAAACAGCAGCTTAATCACCTTCTCTACTTAATTTCATCATGTTATATGGCATAGCTTGCTTTTTTATTGACCACACAGGCCTGGGCTAAAGTTTTCCTGTATTATCTCCTGTCACATTATGGGGTTATTCCCCAATGGCAGTAGTAAGAATTTATTATTTTAAATGTATAATGTAATTATTTTAAATGTATAGTCTGGGTTTTACCTTGTGTGTGATTTCACATAGTTTCATAAGAATTTATGTCATCATGTATCATTTGGGTGTCCACACACTGCATCATATAGACTTCAAATGTAGGTATGTTAAACTCCTGTAGCTATTAGACTATTGTAAAGTAGAGTTTTGTTGGCATAGCAAGGCTCAAATCAATGGCTAAGCTTCCTTCTTCTCTCCCTACCTCAGTGCAAAGCATGTCTACCGCATCCACAATGTCTATCAAATTTCATGATGGGAGTTTTCTGGGAGAGTGACAGTTGGTACAAGATAAAATAATGTTAGAGTCTATAATTACATTGAAAAGTTATGGACAAAGTACATTACAAAGTTTCAGAGTTGAAGTATGTTAGTATAACCACAGTCATAAGATTCCTTTGCACACCCACTTGGCTTTATTATGCTCTATTGTGGTGGTTTATCCCCAGGTGGAAGCTAAGCCTCACACAGCCACTCACTCACATCTAGAACAGGGGAGAGATCCAGAAGTACAAAAGTGACAAAACTCATGGGTTGAGATAAACCCAGTTCACTAGGTAAAACAAAAGCTACATACAGAAAAAAAGAAAAATAAGGAATTCATTCACTGCTTCCCATGGGCAGGCAGGTGTTCAGCCATCTCCAGGAGAGCTATCTCCATCTCACTACGTTTAATGGTTACTTGGGAAGACAAACTATGCCGAACGTCCTTCTTTTTCTTTTTCTCCACCTAGGTTTGTATCTTAAGCATGATGCCATATGATCTGGAATAACCCTTGGGTCAGTTGAGGTCATCTGTTCTGGCTGTGACCCCTCCCAGCTTCTTGTGCACCTCCAGCCTGCTCACTGCTGGGGTGCTGTGAGGGGCAGAAATGGCCTTAGCCCTGTGTAAGCCCTGCTCAGCTGTAATGAAAATGTTTCTGCATTATCAATGCTGTTTCCACCACAAATCCAAAACATAGCTCCATACTAGCCATTGTGAAGAAAATTAATTTAATCCCAGCACATGCTGAGTGTCACTTGCAACGTTTTTCGCCTTGATATTCAAGCCTGCTTTCAGTTTATTTATGGGTATGTACAGTACTGCCTGTAGTACAGGTCCCTGCGGAACACTGAAACAGATACTTCAATGTCAAAACTCATTATTTACTTCTCCCTACCAGCTTCTGTCATTTAATCAATTAAATGGATTCTCTTTTTTAAATTATTCTTTATTAATTGAATTAAAATAATTTTAATTAATTGTTATATAATCCCTTACTGATTTTTGTAGGGACCTTCACTTCTAGCTCATGAATGCTTAAGAACATTTGGTGAGCCACCCTGTCAAAAGCGTTCTGGAAGCAGAACTCCATCACATAAAAGAGATCAAAGATACCCATATGCTTAATGAAGCCTCAGAGAACTTGAGTAGGTCTGTGAGGCAGGACTTTCCTATTGAAGAGCTACACTGACTTTTCCCCAGTACCCCATGTGTCTAATTATTATGTTCTTTATAAGTATTGTTAACAGTTTCACTCATTTGGGGCCCAGATGTAGTTTCAGTTCTACCAGGAACAAGTTGCAGGAACAGTTTTTTAAAACTTAGTATTGCTTTTCATATCTTGAAACACTCAAGTAACAAACAAATTCAAGTGAAAAGTTAGAGAAAATAATGAATATTTTAGCAGTTTCAACACTGACATTTTTAGGATTCGTGGTAGTATATGTGAAGTGGCTGCCAACTTGAAATCCCACTGTACTGAAACGAAATCTTCTGCTGAGCCCCTGGTCAAATAAATAAATAAACAAATAAACAACCCAACATAGCATTTATTCCTTTAGGATTTATACTGCTTGTCTTTTTTCCCTGAAAACTGTGACAAATGAACCACAGAACACTGGCTATTCACAAGCACAGTGCTGATGGTAAAATGTTTCATGGAACTTCGCAAAGAAGATTTTAATCATAGCAGTTTGTTAAATTGTTTCTCCATTCTCTGATGAAATGACAGAAGGAGTATCACACTGATACATAGCTCTGGACATTAGGTTTATATGCTTTTTTAGTGGAGCCTGTTCTGCAATTTGTTCCTAAGAGTTTATATTTATATTCTCTCCCAAAGGCTAATAGCTTGGATGTGGCCCTCTGGTGTTTGAAAGTCCTGCAGAGAAGGCCACCAAGAACAATGAGTAGCTCAGAGTTCAGTTTTAATGTTCAATTTTGTAATGAAAATTTGATTATATTTTTCCCTATGAGGTTTTGAGATCTCCTGTAGTATTTCCTGAATTTGCCCTCCTCAAATTTGTATGATTAGTGAAGTTTTCATATGTTTATAAACATATTTATTTGTTACTCCCATGGCAGGAAATTTCAAAATACTTCAGACCCACCTGGAACTGAATCTAAAGGTACAAAAATATGTCATCTGCATATGTCTTTAACAATTAATTGTGCTCTGATGATTATGTAGTTGTTATTGCTTATACCAACTATTTTGCAATCTGTTCTGCTATTTTGCTTTGTTTCTAGTTATCAGAGAAGGAAATAACTAGCTTATTTCTCTTAAAATACAAGTCAGCTTTAAAATGCCCTGTGACATATTTTCCTTAGTCATGCCTGAACCAGAACTGAGAGTTTAATAATCTATACCTCAGCATGAATTTCCAGAACACTCAGGCTTTCATGTGATTTGTTTGGATTAATTCAGAACACACAGAGGGCTATTCAGACAGCATTTCAGAATTACCTCTTATCCTTGTCCTTTTGGTTAAAAGGCAGTAAAAAGCAAAATTATAACTGCATGAAACCATGTATATGTTTCCAGTTTCAGAGTGAAAAAAGTAGAAATATGATTAAAAGAGTTGATATAGCAAAGCATTTACTTTATGGTTTCTGGTCTAGTACTTTTGGCCTAGCTTTGCCTGAAATGGCAAAGTACTTTTGGCTTTAAAACTTTTTTTGCATAAGCTCAAATGCCTGTGATTGTCTCTCTTCCTTCTTGCATTCCTGAAAAATCAAGGGAAAAGGATATTTGAGGAGACATATCTTTTTCTGGGCTTCATATGGCTAAGACAAGTCATAAATATGTGACTTCATAGAAAACAAATTAACTCAAGCATATAACAGGAAAAAAAAGGTACATAGTTAATCTATTCATAGCGATGTGTCAGGAACTAGTTTTTAATCTTTTAATCTTTTCTTGGTTTAAATAGGAATAGATATTGCAAATGAGACAAACATGCCTTGTACAAGTGAATTTCTTCCCTTTTTTTATCTTTTGGATTCTGCGATCTTTATTGCAGCCAAATGTTGCTGTCTTGTTTTAGTGGTATGGCTGGGAGTATGCAGCATCACTTAGTGAAACAGCCTAATTTCTATTTTCAATAAGGCTTGCTAAATTGCCTTGTTTTTCCTGACTCTGAAACACTGTCATTATATGCACTATCCACAGGCAGTTCTTCATGGGAAAGATATACCTTCATCTAAATCTCATTACTGCAGTGTTGATTATAAAATAAACATTTTATAGCAACTGTTGCTAATAAATAGAATGAATAATAATGACCCAGCATATCAAATGCAGTTGTCCTATTACAGTTCTGGTGTTGAGAAGAGAAAACACATTGCAATGGTGTAACCACAATGAGCATCATGACAATAATTTTAAGTTAGTTGGTATAAATCCAGCTAATTTTATAATTGTACAGCTTAACATCTTAATGAATGTAAAGGAATGGATATTTTAGTAATAGAAAGTGCTAAACAAAACCTGTAAATCCATTCATTTATATGTTCCTGTCTAACATCAATATTTTTAATAAAGGCAATAAGGAAGCCATAGGAAGGGGGTTTGAGTGAAATAAACTCTGCCTTCTAGCTGACACTGCTGAAGTAATTGAATAGTGCTACTGAATTGTGCAAAGGCATTTTTTTAAAACAAAATATTTCCAGTTGTCTCACAGCAGCAGGGATACATGAAGAAAATTGAACCTAGAGTTATGGAATTATGACTAGATATTAATGCAGAAGAACGGTGGTATGCTTCCAATACTTGGGAAAACAAAATCCAAATTCAGAATTAAATACAACAATATCTATAAATCCAACAGTAATTGCTAATCTTACATTATAAAAAGACCTTAAACCGTAGAAGTTTAACCTCTGTCAGGAGTCATTATTTTTTAATGACTGATGCATTCCAACAGTTTTACTCTTTCCTCAATCTAAACACTTAAAAAAAGAAGTTTCTTTTCCAAGATTTTTCTTTTAAAAATTTCTTCTAAAAATGTTAAATTTCTTTTTCTTCTTCAATGGTATGTTCAAAAATTTCCCAAAATGAATGCATATAAATGTGTGGATTTTTAAATAGGTTGCATTTAAAATGGAAATTCCAAAAAAAGAATCCAAGTGACCATTCATTTCATTTTTCACTCACTGTTAAAAATGAAGTAATAATAGTGTAAGAGTAAAATTTGTTCCTTTCTGGTCATTTTTTCAGAAGGTAAGTTCTATTAAGTGCTTTCATCAATCATCTCTTTATTGTTCTCTATTTCGTATTAAAAACACTGCTAAAATAAGGAGCAATCCATCAGAGTTTCATGTTCCAGTTTTTATAGGTACTTAATAGACTAATGTTTAACATATTTCAAAAATATTCTAACAACAGAGCTATCTTGGAAATGCATGTCTATTTTATAAAATTGACACCTATAATATATTTTCATTTTGCAAGAAACCTATATAAGCATATTTTTATTGATATCACTAATAATTTCTAAGCAAAATCATGGGGAAAAATAGTGCCCTGTGGAGATTTTTTTGATGTTAAAGACACACTGAGTTTTTTCATTATTGCATACTAGATATCTGTTATCCAAAAGAGGGAGCCATAACATTATACTATACCTTTGCACTTTTTGAGACAGTGAAGCTGCATAAATTCCTATTATTCCTATTTCTTGAAGATGATGCTTGCTTTGAGGTGTCTTTTATTTGTTTGTTTTCTGTTAATAAGTGTAACCCAGAACTAGATAATACATGCTAATAGTCTTACTGCATCTGAGTGAAATGTTTACACTAAAGATAAATATGCTTTAGCAAACATCCTGTCGTGGGAAAAAAAGGAGTTAGAATAAGTTTTCTTGCTCTTGATTTTACCCACATGCATTTCTACCAATCTTGAGAAAAAGAAGTAGTGTCTTTTTACTTATTTCACATTTTTTGAAATGGAATATATATATAAATATCAAATGAAAGTGCCAAGGGTGTTTTCTAAACATACTTTGATTACATATCTCTGTAAAGAGTGAGATTGACTTAAAACATCACTCTTAATAACTGATGAGACTTCAAGTTATTAAACATTTGATTAGAGGAACACAGCACTTATAAAGGCATTGCCCATATAGGCTAGATTGCTTTCATATCTGAAAGGTCAGTGGACAAGAATGTATCTGAAAGAGTAGAATGGAAAAGTACAGAGCGATCAATAATGTGTGGTGCACTTTCACAATTTCTTTACAGTATTCTCTTTCCATGAGTTTCATGTGCTACAGTGGGATTCCAACACAGCCTTGTAACCCTTTGTGAGGAAGGACTTATGGTATTCTCAGCATCACAGGAGTATTGATAGTTGTTTAATCTCTTTCTAATATTTTTTTAACTAAAGTATAAGTTTGGTTTTCCTGTTGATTTACAAAGGGGAAGCTCTCTTTATGGTTTGTCTGTGACTATATCTCAGTATTTTGTAGCAATGTATTGGCTGGAAGTAAATACTGATTTTACAGACCTATTTGGTCAATGAAAAAAGATATGACAAGTTAAAATTCCAGAGATGTGAGTCCAAATATGTATTCTGTGGATGAAAGTATAAATGCAAAAATATGCTACCCCTTGTGATTTCTTCTAGTGTTTTTCTTCTTATGTCTAAATTAAACTCCATAGAATAATATGTTATGTAATTTAAACCACTATGTCCTTTAGTTTCTTCTTTATTTGGTTGCTGGTTTTTTTTGTCTTTAGTGAGATGAATGCTGAGTAAATAAGAAAAGAGGAAGGCAAGTACTGGAAAGGGAAAGAGCAAGTAAGCAGATGAGGAAAGCACCGAGAAGATGAGGAAAAAGGAGAAGAGAGAGGATACAAACACTTGAGAACAACAAAGGTGCAGGAAAGGAGAATAAGTGTTCTTCAGAGAAGAGTATAAAGTTAAACATTTCATGTATAGCATCTATTTGTTAGATGAAGCATGGCTGGCTGTTAGAAACACTTTCCAGTTACCTACCTCAGGAAACCACCCTCAGATGTGGATCTGACATTTTCAGAGCTGCAAAATATCATCAAGTCCATGAATTAAGCTAGTTTTATAGATGCTCAGAAATTCTGACAAAAGTCTCTGTTACACTGGATCTATTGTTTAATTTGTTTCAAGATTTCTCTTACTGGGAATATTTGTAATAGCTGTACTTTCTCCACATATTTTAAGAGCCTCCGCTACTTTCTGTGAAACTTTAAAGATAACATTTGTCAGCAAATAAGCATCAGTCACACAAATTGATATTTACCACAGTGGTATCTGATGTCACTTAACAGTTTTTACTGCAATAAAATATATAGATAAGTTTTAGGAAAACTTTTATGTTATTGAGGTTATGATAAGCTTTGAAAGTGACTTCACTGCAAAGCAGACAAATGGGCCTGCAGATTTTCTTGAGAAAAGCAAATGGATAAAGCATGGTGGAATAAACATTTCACGTTAAAATAGGTGAAAAAAGCAGAAAAAAAGCATCTAGGCAGTTTCTTTTCCACGCTGAAATTCATTAGACAGTGTTTGCTTATCTCCTATCTTCTTGTGACAAGCAGTCAATCCAGCCTATGATACACCCTTGACGTAACAGCTTGTGACTTGACCTCCAGGTAATTTTCTCCAGCAACATATCTGAACTCAAAACTTACAAAAATGAGAAGTAATTAATCTTCATCAAGTTATTATTTGTTAAGAATTTAACAAAATTAAGAATTCACCACAATTTACTCTCATTATCAGTATTTTTTTCAAATTTCCCATGAAAGGAAAATTCTATAGTTGGTATATTTTAAAATTTAAGTCAAACTTTTCAGTTTTACTATTGATATTTTATGAACTTTTATTATATTGCCTTACAATATGAAAACAACTTTTGACTTTGTCATTTTCATAATGACATGAAATGTTTTAGTAATTCATATGGAACAATAAAATGAGTTATATCTAATACAAAAATTGAATACGTCATCTTAATTTCCATATTGGACCTGTCTCCCACTTGTGTCATAATGAAAGTGAGCAATCTTGCAGAGCAGATAATTTCATACCATAAAAAAAGTCATTAAGTAGTCATAAAAGAAATTACAGACTTGAGGTTAAACTTATTTCTTGTTCTTGGGCCTTCCCTTTTTGTCTTGAATACATAAGAAAACACTCTTGTTAACACCACCTTGAATGTGCTAAAATTATAAAACAAAATATGTAGAAAATTATGTGTGAAACTTTCCTCATTTGGATGTGATCATAGGGAATGTAATTAAAATAAAAGTGCCTACTCTAGCCATATTTTCACTGTTTTGTTTTCCCTCTTAGCATTTGAAAATATGTTCATATTTACTTTGTGTTCAATTAAGTTCATTTATATATCATCGGACCTACTTTAAATACTCCATAACCAAGTCAATAACATTCATACTTTCAATTTATCTTGTTTTAATGATAAAATTCCTCTGTCATGCAGTGAACTAAGATTACTTAATCATTTTCTGATTCTAATGCAGGTTTTATCTACACCTATACTAAAAAGTGGCTTTCATAGGAATTTAGGTAGTGACTTCATAATTGGAATTCCTAATTTCTAGTGATTTTTCTATGATGCATAAAATTATAATTTTACGTTTTCTTTCCAAAAACCAATGTATTCTGCATTTTTCTAACATATTTATTTCAGTAGATCTCTATTTTGGTATGCATTTATAGGTTAAACATGGTAAGGTGCTCTTTATTTCCATTATCTTTTGCTTCATCACTTACACAGGACATTATTTCAATAACTAATTAATCTTTGTAGGGGTGTTTTGGTTTTTTTTTCTCTTACCTACATGTACTGCAATTGCTCTGCCCACATGTGCATAATACTGCTCATATTTTTCTCTCTTTTAGTGTTTGCATGATATTATTTTGAACTTTCTTCTTAGCTGTCTAAGTCAGTAAAAATATTCTACTATCTCCAATGGCTTGCAGTTAAGTTTCTGTTGCATTTCTATGGATTTTCCACTTTGCCTTTGTCTCTACCTTTTAATGAAATTTTCTTCAAAATATATAAATTCTAATACTTTCTAAAAGCATGGTTTCTTCAACACATTACTAAGGTATGCATTTGATTTTGAATTTTTAAACTAAAGATTTTTAGCCCTGTATCTAATTTGTGTTTGTCTATTGTTTTTGTTATGCAGTACTCACGTATAGCAATTTTTTAAAATCTATTATTTTATTTTAACAAAAGAATGTACTACTTTTATAAACACTATGTTATATTTACATATATTTGTAATTTAAATATATTTATTTATAAACACTATATTATATTTTTCTCATTTAAAGTTATATTAAAAGTGTATTTCAATCTCATTTTGGTAGTTAAACAAGATATACTTTCCCTTTCTCTGCCAGCCTATACAGAAAGACACCTCTTTATATTATCTGTATTTTCATCTAACTTTATCCTCTGCTGTATCAGAAATCACTATCTGTTGGCATTTTGCAATAGTTTTGTCTGACATTTACCTTGAAAGCAACATGGATTTTTTCACTTGTTTGCTTGAATACCGATGACTTCTGCGCAGAAGAGAACACATTAAAAAAAATCCACAAAGTATTGTTCACATAATATATTCTAATTGGCCTTGTCATTTAATGTTATCTATCAACTCACATTTCATGCACATTGACATGATACAAATAATGTAGAGTCTGTGCACATACCAATCCCTATGCAGGGGGAAGGATGTTAAGAGACCAGATAGGAAAATTTGTAATAGTTTAATTTTAATAGTTTAATATGATTGTGCAACCATGGTGGCCATTTCCCACTTATTGCTCAGCTCATGAAGCCTGGTGGGGGTCAGGAACTTCAGCTGTTCTGAATAAGCTGGTGCTCAGCTATGCAGTGCATTCTGCCTTTTCTGTCCCTTTGCAGCCCTCAAGTCCTCTGCTTGGCCTTTTAATGACTGTGACAATATTTCCTCCCTTTATCAAGATTGGATCTAAATGTTACTG
The DNA here is from genome assembly GCA_035582745.1 of Loriotus luctuosus. Taxonomy (NCBI): domain Eukaryota; kingdom Metazoa; phylum Chordata; class Aves; order Passeriformes; family Thraupidae; genus Loriotus; species Loriotus luctuosus. Next base: position 72,763,083 of record JAWWEY010000115.1, on the reverse strand, counting down.
ATGTCCATGGGAATATTCAGCAAGAACATGATGAGCTTTCCATAAGAATTATGTGCACTTGTGTTGTTTACCTGAAACTTATACTTGATTGCTTTCATAGAACACTTTAAAATACTCTGTTGTAATTACTGACTGGTAATTGGCAATTTCTGAGGGTCACCACTGAATACTAATTTCTCTGGTCTCTAATGAAACAGCTATATTCTTTCAGATCCATGAGATAGAACTATATTGTTACAAAGACAATGGATGTGAGGTCCTCATATTATTTATATAATTTTCTCATGTTCTAGTATTTCTTGCTTCAAGATTTAAATTCAGTATTTTAGTATGAGCTCAATCAAAAAATGTTTTGTTCAAGCCAGTGTATATTTCTTCTGAACAATAAGCTATGACTGTTTACACTCTCCCATTGTACCAGTAAATTAAAAGGACTTCAAAAGTAAAATCATTCAGTTATTCTCATCAAAGATGGGGTTAAAGGTAAAATGTAAATTTAAACAATGCAAGATTATATCCATGCAAGGTTTGGAACTTGTTAATAGCTTCATATTAAAATTAGAAGGGTTCAAATGTATTGTTTTTAAAACCATGCCTTCCTCATTATCCTCTTTTCCTTCGGATTTCTTAGTGATAGCAAAATCCCAACTAAAGTATGAATAAAAAATTCTCCACTCCCTGTTCTTTTATAATCTCTTCCTTTTTTCTTGCGGTCTATGGTCTAACAAAAAAAAGGTTACTTAGGCCACATATCTTTTTTTATAAACCTCTAATCTGTCTAAAATGCAGTAGACACATATGGTTCTAAATTGCTCCTTTTTGATTCCTACATATTACAGATACTATAAATATTTTCTGTCAGGAAAGTGCAATTCTGTATGACAAATTTCAAGCTCTTTGTAATTGGACTATATATTTTTTGTGCAGTTCTCTCAGAAACAGGCTCGTTAGAAGTTTGCAGACTCAAAGGGTAAGAACCACTTAAACCAGTATATCCTTGGACATCTAGGTAGTACTGTGTTGTTCTACTAGAGCTGGGTCCAGTGTCTGATATACAAATAATAATTGACTTTCATTTAGGTAATAGGCAGTATTTTCCATGTCAGGGGAATGAAGAAATATTAACAATATTTCTAATAGTTATTAGTTATAATTTTTGCCAAGTAGTCACTATTGTTGGGAATAAATGTGATAGAGGAGTATGTAACTTATTGATGACTGCTCTAATAGCACAGCAAGCTATGGATATCCAGTGATATGGATGCGTCTACCAAGGCCAGGTGGGATCCTATGCCATCCCAATCCCCTTCCTTTTCTGGAGTCCTCCTAGTGATGGAGTACAGCTGCCAGTACTTACTCCTACCCTTCTCACTCTTTCCCTGTTCCAGCATCAATAAAGTGTTAAGACAAAAATGATGGCGGCATCAATTCTTTTGGACAACAGGTCAGGAAGACTTGGAATAGGGGGAAGAATCTTTTCTTGTACCTGATAAACTAGTTTTGTCTCCAGAACATAGGGAAAAGCATTTTTGCTGACAGATCATCCTTTAGTGAAGGGTTCCACACTCTTTTTCCTCACTTTCATTGGGTTGAGGATCACTCAGATACCTCTGAACCCTTTACTCTCCTCTCCTCAAATCCCTCTCTGACCCCAAAACACTGAATAGTCCCTCAGCTCAAACCACAGCAAAACACAGAGAGACCAGTTGCTGGTTGTGCAAGAAGGCAGTAAAGCTACACCCTGGGGAAGGGTACACAGTATGAAAAGAGATAAATATTGGAAGTGTTGTGATACTGCTTCCATTCTGGTTGGTAATCATTTTTGTGACTGTTTCACACATACTAAGTTTCTACTGAGATCTCACGGTACTCCCGCTCACTACCAGGTGAATTCAATGAAGTTATAATGTACATGATTCTCACAAGTAAGATCTTCAAGTTCTTAATTACACTTATTTATACCCATAGGTACATACATATATATACACACACACATATAACCTAAGGGAAGCAAGTGTATGTTTCTGCTTTTAAATATTGAGGTTTTTTATCATGATTGTGTTGAAATATGTTTTGCATGTAATTTCAGAGGACTGCTGGCAGTAAAACAAATGAACATTGACAAATACTTTTTAAATTCTGAGTGAGATAACCAAGAAGTTTTAACATCCATTCCTAGCATAAAAGAATATGGCTGGTGACGTATTAAGATTTATTAAGATAAATCAATTTCCAGTCTCAACTGTCTAACATACCATATGGCGTCATTTAATTTTTTGAAGAAAAAAGTAACAAAACATGCTGCCTTCAAAGATGAACACCATTATATTTCAGGGCAAATAACTTTTAATAACTTTTTCTTTCTTTTTTTTTTTCTGAGTGGTATTGGTGCTGCTGTTGTCAACCACACCTGGAAAAACCATTGCTTGTATATGGAGGTGAAGACTTTGTCCTATGACTACCTTATCTTTAGATCATAACATCTTCCATTGTCTTTTTTATAAGTAGAAAAAGAAATCTTGGGTGCTCTGTGGTATCGCTGGAAACCTCATGTTTCCTTCAGTGTGCCTTAGAATTGACCACTACAGACTACCTGTAAAAAGCAAAGAACATGTCTATGTTTTCCTTGTCCTTCCTGCTCTTCAGACACTTGATAGTGGTCACTGGGATGGAAATTTCTGTTTAAAAGGCGCATGCTCACATTATTTGACCTTTCATGTATCAGGATAAAACTAAACTTCAGGACCAATTAAGTGAAGTAGGAATAAGAAGACAACTTTTATTTGCATTGTGAAGGGACATTAAAGTTAACAGAGGTATTGTTTACTCTGGGGCTGATCATTTAGATGATCATAAAGTAAGGATGAAGAATTAAAAAAACTCCATTGTAGCAAAAATATTTCAGGTTTCCTGAACCTTTGGTCAATGAGGTGAGAAACAGGAAAGGAAGCTTAAAACTCCATGCCAAAATAATTGCTTAAATTTTTTGAAGGTGCAAATTTTTTCAATATTTTTACTCAGATACAAAGTACAGCGATATTAAAGTAATTCACTGAAAATCATGCTATGTAATTATATTAATGTGATTTAGTCAAAAGTTCCTCTTTCATGGAATTTTTGCCTCAAAACAAATCTGAATGAAGTGGAATTATTTTCTAGAAATCTTGAAAGAACTGGAGGACCCTGGGAACTGCCAGCCCATCAGTTTCATCTCTGCACCTGGTATGATTAGGAAACCCATAATCCTGCAAGATGTATTAAAGCATGTGGGAGACAAGGAGGTGATTAGGGGCAGCCAACATGACTACCAAAGGCAAACTGACTGATCTTATGGCCTGACTGACCTCATGGCTTTCAGTGATGGACTGACTGAATCAGTGGATGAGGTACCTTCTGATATCTTGTACCTGGACTTCTGTAAGGCCTTTGATATGATCCCCCACAGCAGTCATGCTGCTCAATTGGAGGCATACAGGTTTGATGGTTAGACTGTGACATGGAGAAAGAATTGGATGGTTGACCTCGTTCAAAGATTTACAGTCAATGGCTGTGTCCAAGTGGAAACCAGTAGACAGAGATGTCCCTCAAGTGTCTCTATTGGGGTCAATACTATTTATTGTCTTTTTTAACTACACAGATGATGAGAAAAACTGCACACTAGCAAGTTTGCAGATGACACCAAGCTGTGTGGTGCAGTTGACCCAAGTGACAACATCCAGAGGGACCTTGACAGACTTAAGGAATGTGCCTATGCGAATCTCATGAAGCTCAAAAGGACCAAGTCCAAGGTGTTGCACCTGGACTGGGGCAATCCTCAGCATCACTACAGACTGTGGGATTAAGAGATTGAGAGCAGCTCTGCTGATAAGGACTTTAGGGTGCTGGTAGATTAAAAAGTCCTTATGACTTTTAACTGAAAGAGAAGAAGGTTTAGGTTGGACATGAGGAGGAATATATTTTACAGCAAAAATGTTGAGACACTGGAACAGGTTACCCAAAGAATTTGTGGATATTCCATCATTGGAAAAGTTCAAGACCAGGTTTGATGGGCTTTTGGGCATCCTGACCTGGAGGAAGGTGGCCCTGCCCATAGGGTGGTTGAACTTCAAAGTTCCTTTCTAACCCAAACCATTCTATAATTCTGGAATGACAGCATAGACAGAGCAGATGTTTTTCTGTGTTTTTCACTGATATTTACCACTCTAGATCTGATGTTATAGAGTAAAATCTGGACCTGCAAAGACCTCCTCAACTCAGCACATTAGAATATTGCTTTAGCTGTTAGTAACTAGAGAATATAGCTTTGGAAACTTAGAATGCAAATAGATGCATGACTTTCATAACAGAAAAACAACAAGAAAATTAAAAATCTATATCTGTCATTACACATTAGAGCTACATTTACACAGACATATGTAGGTATATATGTAGACTTATAGAGAGATATAAGCATACCTAGATCCCTAGATCTTTTAATTTAACCAGTGTGTCTAAAATTACTTCAAAATAATGATAAAACTATATCAATACAGATACAGATAGAGTTACATATATGCACAAATACATGTAAATTTTCACCACAGGCAATGGAATTTCATGATTTTTTAAATTTTGTACTAGACCCACAGGCTGACTAGCATGAAGTTTAATTAGTGATAACTAACTAGAGGTGAAGGAAGCAGAAAATTAATGTGACTCATTTATTTTTTCATTCTACCACAATGTCCCCTAATTTATGTTCCTCTATAGTTTAATTTTTTTTGGAGTTCAGCTTTCAATCCAAAAAATTATTGATTCTGATACTATTTGCGAAGAAAGACATAAACTACAACAATCATTTTGGTCCTATTTTTATTGTAGCTACCCACAGTATTGCATTTTAAGTAATCTTAAAATAAGTAATCCAGAAATGTTTATGCTGCTTCAGCTTTGTGAATCCACTCTTCTTGGAGAGGAAGCCTTCCTTCCTTCCTTCCTTCCTTCCTTCCTTCCTTCCTTCCTTCCTTCCTTCCTTCCGCCACTTCCGCCACTTCCGCCGCTTCCGCCGCTTCCCTCCTTCCGCCACTTCTTTCCTTCCGCCACTTACTTCCTTCCTTCTCTTCCTCCCCTGCAGCTTTAAACTGTCACCCTAAACCTGATGGATACTGCTTTTGTTTAAGATTTCTGTTTTATCACCAGAAATCTTAGAACAGACAACAGTGAATGAAATTCCTGTGTATGAGCATCATAAAGCAGTCAGGGCTGGGGTGTGGGTTTGCACATTGTCTATAGGTCACCTTACCAGGGCAGGAGTCAGCCTGCTCCCTGCCTTGATGGCATCCCATACCAGCTGACACTGTCTCAGTCTCAGCTAATTTTTCTTGGCAACCCTGGACAACAAAGATTTAGGGCAGTGTCCTGCTGACAGGGCTCACATAGGACCTAGCCAGTCAATAAAGCTGAAAGTCCTAGCAAAACAGGTTGGAGGGAAATGTTGTAAGGAAATGTCATGTAAGAGCAGGACACCTGCTTCACATGGATGCACTTGAACATCAACAGAGATTAAGTTAGGTCACACAGCCCACAATAATTTTTTCACAACATACAGGCTCATCTTTTTCAGTGTCAATCCAGTTAAAACCATATCCCATTAAGTTTAGTTCAGTTTCCTGGTTGCCTGCCTATCTGTTGGCTGATGGGGAAGGAAGGGGAAGGAAGATTCAGTGAAGCACTTCCCCAGCACATGTGCACTGTTTTCAAGGAGAAGCCTTTGAGAGAAGTTCCTCTCAGAGGAAGGGGCTGAGAGTGCAGTAGTAAAGTGATGTCTCATTTCATCCTCTGGTTGGTAAACTTCTTAAGAAAGATGACTTAATGAAGAAAATCTGTTGAAAGAAGCACTTGGAGGATGAAATGGGTGCAGTACTAGGTAAAACTACCTCTAATAGTTAGCAGGAATGGGTCGAATTTGGGCCTTCCTCCCTCTGTCTCTGGGTATCTCCACTTATTTCTGCCACCATCTGGTAAGGAAGGGCAGCCACTCTCCTACAAAGAAGAACTGTTTTACTTAGATCTCAGAAGGGCAAAAGCTCAACAGCTGCTGTGTAGGCTGGAATGGTGCTTGTAAGAGACAAGCTGTGATGTGGGCAAAACACTTCTAGTCTTTTCTTCATCTTCATTCTTTAGACTATTTTTTCAGAGCTTTAAAGAAATTTATAGATTTGTCTAGATCTATTCTTCAAACAGTGTGCTGTGTTGTCACAGTGCAATATACTATTACTATAATGCTGTTCTACACCATGAATTATGGTATATAGCATGATAGCTCTGAATTCAGTGTATTCAGTAGTCTTAATTCTGAATTTCACTGATTCATATGCTTTCCTGTCTGTGGGAAGTTGGTGTTATCTAGATCCAATGCTGAATTTGTCTTGAAAGCTGGTTTTTTGTTAGAACATTAAGTTCTGCTACAAGGAAATTGAGCATCTCCGGCTAGTCACATTGATTGCTCTTGTACTTTGTGACTGACGGATGTGGCAACATACCCTGGAATTTTGGTCTCTGAGTACAGTAAATAATGGGATGGCTCCACCTTGGAGACTGAGATGTGAGATGTTATCAGAGCAAGCACATCGAAATTAGGAAAGGTTCTCACTTCTATTACACAGCCATGATTTAAAAACTCCCAGTATCTGCAATCTTTTGCTTGCTTGAAGTTAGCTTCTGGCTGGATTTATCTGTATTTCCATTTGCACCTACTTTTCTTTTCATATAGCTATACTACTCTAATTTTAAATGTTAATACAAGGCATTGAAATGATGACTAAAAATATAATATAGGGTACAAAGTGTCAAAAACAAATATATGGATGGAAAAATGCATCGTTTTAATGTTTAAGACCAATACAGACAAATACAAGATTAGATCATAATGCTCTGCAAAATGTAAACTAATGCTTTCAGCCAGGCTGAAAGGTTCAGTCTTGGAAGAGTCCCTTCTAATAAAGTGATTAACATTAGGAAGGTTACCAGAATGGAGCCCTTAATCAAATTAGACAACACTAGACATAATAATGTTTTAAAAACCTTCTGAACACATGTGCTTTCTTCTCCTTTATAGACATTTGAAGGAAGTCAGTATTTTAACACTATAATTACATAATGTAACTATTTTGTTTCCAAATGTAATTATTAACCCCTCAAACTCATTTTCATGCATCCATAATATCATGTAATTTGATTTCAGATGTTGACCTATTTCAGTACTACAGTTATATTTAAGTTTAGTTAAAATGTGATGACTTCCTACATTTTACAATGCAGTAAATTCAGAAATACTTTTTTCCCAAAATGAATCTTTTCAATAATTTTTTAGTGCTGATTTAAATGGCAATCTCCTATCTTCTGGAATAAAAATGATCCATGCTTCTAAAAGGAATATAAATATTTCCTTGTCACTGTGCAAATTAATCAATTTCTCTAGGTTTAATGGTTTTCCAAACATACAAATGCTTCAAATTATTCATGGTTAGATCAGATTTATTTTCTCACTTCCTGGCAGAACGGACAAAGAAGCAGAACATTTATTTATCATTGTGAATAAATTTAACATCAGAAGATTATTTATCAGATTTTTTGATCTTCAATTATACATGAAGGATTAAAAAAGACTGATTCAGAATACAGTTTATTCTTAAACAGTGTAAAATCAAAGATGCTAGTTTAGACATATGGGAGATTGTCTTCATATCTGAAAATGAGTAATATGGGCACAATTATTTTCTGTAAAATGATAATTCATATCATATTCAGTTATTAATTATCTTTTTTGTGTGCATTGTATCACTGACTATTTAATATTGGAGGTAAGAAATGGTAAAAAGTTCTATATCAGCTTAGCTCAGCCAATGTATTGATTATTTATTGAGTTGCATAAATGCAGTTGTGATGCATGTATCAGTAACCTTCAGTATTTATATCCACCAAATCTTTCACACAAGAGATTTTTTTATTACACTAACTGATGCAGTTAGAAAAACAAACAATTTTTTTGGCGCAAAGTCCCATCTTAGAGTCAGAAATGAAAAAACAAAATCATAACAAAAAAAACCAAATGGTAACAGCAACAAAAAAAGAAAAAACATGAAACCAAGCCAAAAAAAAAAGAACCAACAAAAAAAGCCCATTCCAAACTCCTTAAATTAATGAAATACTGTCTTTTCTTTAGAACAGATGTACTGCAATCAGAAAGCCTTTGTGCCTGTCACAGTTTTCTACAAAGTCTGAAGTTGGGCAAGGTGTTCTGTGAATTTCATTCACGGGGTAATGTTGATAATGTTACATGATTTCCTACCGTATTTATCAAAGGCAAAAACATTTCTATCAATATGATACTGCTCTGTTTCACCTCACAGTGCCCCTTTTCTGTATAGTATCAATCCTGACAAAGAAAAGGGGAAAAAAGGGTTATTCACTTTCACCATAAAAAACCATCCCTCCTTATGGCTACAGCAGCTCAAATGCATTAAATCTTTGATTTTCAACTACTTACAAAAAAATCCATCTAGATGACAGAATAGATTTGTAGCAAAGGTAATCCATTACATTTAGGAAAAGAAATCCTTTTCAGAATAAAAAGAAATCAATTTTCACGTTATGGTGAATTTATTTGGCTCCTGGAGAGGTCTAGTGAAGATGAGGTATGAGGCAATGAAAGGAAGATGACCACCTCCTATAAAATATGCCAAGTTAGAGCCACAAGAGGCCTTGAAAGTCCTGTATGCTAATGGCCATTCATCAGCTTAGCCAAACGGTGAGCCTGTGAGCAAAACAGTGGCAAGAGTGGTAGAAAAAGCAGGTTAGCTGTTTAAGCAAAATGAAGGAACTTCTTTAAATTTTTATTTTAAAGGCCTAAAGGTTGAAGTTTATTTTGAGAAATACCAGTTGTAACATTCTCCTCAGTGAAAAAAAAGATGGTGGTTTCCTCCAGCACCAACCTTCCAGTGGACAGCCCCTCATGTTTGCTTTCTGAAAGGTTTTTCTCCCCCAACTCAAGGAACAACATAGGAAACAGAACAAATTACTGCCTTTGCTTACATGTCCTCACATGTCTTCTGACAAATATATTGCCAAAATGCCTAAACTTCCCCCTACTTTCATTGAAGTAAGGTCTACAAAGACTTGATTTAGTTTTTACCTTTCTGTGAGAAGAGTTGCAATTACTCATAGGAGGTTATGAGTATGGAACTCATAGAACTTACGAGTATAGATTTGAGTCTGATGTGAAAATCATATCTTCTGAGACTGGCTTTGCTTTTTTCTCATTGGAAATGTGTCTGTCTGTCGCAGACATCTTTTTATGAAAAATCCTTTCATTGGATTTTTCCTCCTGAGAAGCTGAGAGGCCTCAGGAACAAAATGTGAACAATGGTTATCTGCTGCTGTGGAATGCAA
>JAWWEY010000115.1:72710222-72753554 GCA_035582745.1 Loriotus luctuosus | reverse complement strand
GGAAAAGGAAAAGGAAAAGGAAAAGGAAAAGGAAAAGGAAAAGGAAAAGGAAAAGGAAAAGGAAAAGGAAAGGAAAAGGAAAAGGAAAAAGGAAAAGGAAAAAGGAAAAGGAAAAAGGAAAAAGGAAAAGGAAAAGAAAAAGGAAAGGAAAAAGGAAAGAAAAAGGAAAATTTCCATGGATTTCCCAGCTCTGCTCCAGGATTCTTGGAGGGCTCCCTGGTTTTTAACCTGCTTGTTGAGCCTTTGCCTTTATTTCTTTTCCTTTTTGTTCTCTTATCCTGGCACTCTGGAATTCGTCTCCAGCTTCTTCCTGTTGCCAAGGCAGGTAAATTTTAGTCGGGAATTTTGTATCTCTCCATAAATAACTCTGGAAGTCGAGGCTGGAGGGAAACCACTCCTAAAACACGGCAGAGAAAGGAATGAGAACTCACAATCCTGACATTCCCATGTCCTTAAAGGGGAAAGGGAGTAAGGAAATTCCACTATCACCTTCCTGTGTGTCCTTCAGCAATTCCCCCTCTGGAAGCAAAGGAGATATCCAGAGATTTGGGGGGGAATTCCTGGAATTAAAAGCTCTCTTGCTGTTGTTGCTTTAATTTCTTTCACCTTATCCCTTTGGTCACTGTGGGGTAGAGGGAAGTGCCAGGGCAAATTAGAGAGATCCCAAAAATTCCACATTTTAATTCCTGTGGGGATTTGTGTGTGTAGGAGCTGGGATCCTCCTGGAATGAGTTGGATTTGTTGGGGGTTTGGGGCACAGTTTGGGTTTTTGTTGCATTTGTGGTGATGACAGTGGGAAGATTTGGATGTCAGGGAGATTTTGTGGGATTTTTCCCAAATCCCCTCGGATTTGGGAAATGCACCTTTGGAAAGAGCAAGAGCTGCAGTTTGGGTGTGAATTAAATTTCAAAAGATTCCGAAAATGGGTCCTGAAGGGAATGAAGGGACAGTCCCAGTCAGAACTCCAGAGCTGAAAGGAATCAGAAAATCCTGGAATGGTTTGGGATGGAAGGACCTTGAAGCTCATCCCATTCCCAAGGGCAGGGACACCTCCCACTGTCCCAGGCTGCTCCAAGCCCCAGTGCCCAACCTGGTCCAGGGATCCAGGGGCAGCCACAGCTGCTCTGGGAATTCCATCCCACCCTCCCAGCCAGGAATTCCTTGTCTGGATATGACAAATCAGGAGAATCTTCCCAGAAAAGCCCCAGCAGCTCCCCAGGCTTTGGTTCACCTTTGGTCTCCCAGACATTTCCATGGAATTCTGGAATTTCAGAGCTTCTCCTTCCTGGTTTGGGAATGTGGCCCAGTGAGACGCTTTAAAGGATGGAATTGCCAAGGAATCATGGAATGGTTTAGGTTGGGAAAGATCCTAAAGCCCATCCAGGGCCACCCCTGCCATGGCAGGGACACTGTCCCAGGGTACTCCAGCCTGGCCTTGGGCACTGCCAGGGATCCAGGGGCAGCCACAGCCGCTCTGGGAATTCCATCCCAGCCAGGAATCCCAGCCAGGAATTCCCTTCCCAAATCCCACCTCGCCTTGTTGTCTCTCAGAGCTTTTTAGGGATTGCAGAGACCATCCTGGCCTAAGTGAGCCCAGATATTCCAAGGAGCTGTGTGAGCATCTCCCAGCAGAAAAATTAGGATAATTAGGGCAATTAAGATAATTAGGAAGCTGCTTTCTCCTCCAGGTGCTCCTGACTCCTCTTGGCTGGAATATTTTCCAGGCAGAGATTCCTTTTGCCCTGCTCCCAGTTCACCCCACGGGAAGGAGATTCCCTGGGATGTCCAGGTGTCTCCTGGGTTCTGTGGTGGGAATTTATCCACGGAGCTCCTGGGGAGGGATCCAGCTCCTTCCACGGAGGCACTGAAGGCTCCATTCATTCCTTGGCCTCCCCAGAGTCATCCAGAGGCACCCAGGGTGTCCAAAAAAACCTTCCCAGGGAAGGCAGAGCTGGCTGGGGACCAGCAGGAAGCCGTGGAGTGTCAGGCAGCACTCGACACCTCGCTCCCAGCAGCCTCTGGAAAAGCAGGAGCCGGGATTTTCCCGCCTGTGGTCGGGGAGCAGGGCAGCCCCTGGAAAGGCAGCAGGGCCCTCACAAGCAGGGTCTGTCTGTCTGTCTCTCTGTTGACTGAGCCGGGCCTACCCCGAGACAGCTCTGGATTTGGTGGAATTTTGCTCCAAGATTTCCAATTCCCACTCCAAACGTGCAGTAATTCCGTTTTTATCCCAATAGAAATTCCTCTGAAACTGCAGCAAGGGTGGGAATTTTATCCTTCCTTTCTCTCCCAAATATTGGACTCCAGATTTAATGGGATCTTTTCCAGCCTTGGTGATTCCATGAGATCGAATGTCCAGAATGCTTTTGGTGGGGAAAAAAGCCATCTGGAATCCAGGGATTTATCTGGTTGTAAATGAAATTCAAGGAGCAGAAGGAAAACACCCAGCTGAGCAGGGAAATCACGGCACATCCCTGTTGTCTCCATGCATTTTCATGGAATGCTGGACAGTGGTTGGCCCAATCCCAGAGACCGAACTTCAGGAATATTCTCAGAAACATCTGGAAGCACAAATGAAATCTGCTGCCTTCCTGGGTTTGAGCTCAGCTCCATTGGCCATGGAGAGATTGGAGAAAGATGGATACAAATTCCCGGATCCATCATTAATAGACACAGGTTATGAGACAAGGTCCGCATCTCCCAAAAAAAAAGATGGATGAAGGCTGAAAGCTTCCAGTCTGTCCCCAGTTAATCCCCAATATTCCCTTCAGACCACTGGGATCTAAAATCTCCAACCTTTAGCTCCAAATCCCACTGGTTACTCCGGTTCTGGGGGGAAATCCGGGATCAGCTGTGGATCATGGCATGGGAGCAGCAGGAGGTGACCCACAGGAGAACAGGGATGAGAATATTTCATCTCACTTGATCCAACTTTTATAAATCATGGAGGTTTCTCCTATGGCGTTTCAGAGTTCTCATCCCATGGGATTTCCTGCGTCCTGCTGCTCATTCCTGCTTTTCTCTGAGATCCATGGGAGCACCCAGGGCTGGATGTTCAGCCCTTGGATGGCTCCACCCCTGCTCTTCATTTCAGGCCCTGGGGTGACTTTGAGAAGTTTCTTCCTTCTTTTTTGGTCCTTCCTTCCTTCCTTCCTTCCTTCCGCCACTTCCGCCACTTCCGCCACTTCCGCCACTTCTGCCACTTCCTTCCTCCACTTCCTTCCTTCCACCACTTCCTTCCTTCCACCACTTCCTTCCTTCCTTCCTGCCGCCACTTCCTTCCTTCCTTCCGCCACTTCCTTCCTCCACTTCCTTCCCTCTCCAGAGAACTGGAGATGCTTTCAACCAGGTTGACAAAGTTTCTTCTAGTAGCTGTAGGTATGTTCTTTAACAAGCACCCTGGGTTACTCAAGGCTCTGCTCCATTTTTTTTGTTGTTTGGGACCCCCGCATGAAAATCTTAGAAAAGTTCTCAGTCAGATGCCTAACACATAGCTACTATTTCAAACTACTCACACTTGCAGAAAAAATATCACTTTATCCTGAGTTTAATATAATTTATCTGCCAGTTAAAAAATAGTGAAATACTTTGTAAATACAAGTTGACATTCATTTGAAGTCATGAGACCAGGAACTAGAATCCTGTACTGGTTAATCCTCAAGACTCGTTTTCATTCTAATCAACAGTCAAACGATGAATATGTTCTACTCCTAGTATGGTACACACACAGACCAGTACACAAACTACACAGGAACCTTTTGTTCTTGTATGCAATTGTTAGCAAGTCTTCAGCTATATATTCCTTTGAAATCAGGATTTATCTATTGCTAGAATTACACAGTACTTCTCTTGGGTAATCAAGGGAACCATGATCCTATGTCTCTATATACCAGTGCAGCTCTCTATTTAATCATATAACTGCTCTGTAAACATAAAGCAGTTAAAAAACTATTCAGCCTGTAGGCTTTTGATTTGACGAGTACTATGTAGTAGAGTCTCAATACATCGGTGGCAGAAAAAAACCATAGAGGGCCTTTGTATATTTGAGAAGTTTATTCTTTGCATCTATATTTTTTTTCTGTATCCTATATTTTCTAAACTCTTAGGATTTCCATTGTAGGGAGGTGTTAGAAAATTTTCTCTGAAATGTAAATGTGAATTTCCTAAGTATAAATTCAAATGGCAAAAACACTATTAGAGTATCATTGTCAGAAGTGCTAAATCTTTCATTCCAGCTGTGCTCGCATTTACGTTTCTGAATGTGCAACACTAGGCATGTTCCTAAATCATTGTCTCTTAGATTCAACCTTGTAGGGATGAACACCTTAAATTTAATTTCTTTTTTTTTTTTGGCAAAAGCTTCAGTCTGTGGTGCATCCAGCAACTTCCTAATTCACTCCCCTTTTTGAGCTAAATGATGTTTTTCCCCTTTTCCTGAATGAAAGCTTCAGGTAAAGATTCTCAACCAGTAGATTCTTTTGGCCAGTGATAGCTGACAGCAGTTGTACCAATGTTTTTGAGACTTTCCTTTCTTTAATTGCCATTAAAAGTGATTATAAGTACACTATCACAACACTTTTTTTATTTGAAAGTCCTTCTGCTTACTGCAGGAATGGTTTGATACCATAAGTAGATTTTTCAAGAAGACAATAACTGGAAGAGCCGGCAGTACCAGAAGCTTGTGACAAATGTAATTAAAATATCACTAAATCAGTACTTCAACTAATGTGTGAGTTTTCAGCCTTGATGCTACTACTATTATACTACCACTAAGCAAAGAACGATTACCTTCTGTATTGTTCTATCGCCATGAAGGAACTTGAAGAGATTAATTAATTTTATTTAGAACACAAGGGATTTTACTTATTATGTCACTCTAGAAAAGATGTAAATCCAACCAGATAGCTGTCTTGACTAGGAAAGAAGTCATATAAAACATAAATTTACAACCATTAAGAGCAAGATCAAGCTCAATTGCAGTAAATCCATAGATTGCAGATAACAGGAAAAATGAAGAGACTACATTATTTTTTACATCTAAATCCATTTTTTCCACAAGTCTGAATTCTCATTAGAAATGAAATTACCTTTTATATCTGGGAAACAAATGTAAGGATTATTGCATATCTTCCAGGAAATGGGAAAATATTTTTTTGCAATTTAATATTTTTATGTTTACTCTGAGGAAAATAGAATCTTTCTTATCAGACAGCATAAGAACACAGATTCCGCACTCATTTTTACTCGGGGTAAGGGAAATGCACAAAAGTAATTTCACTGGTTTCAGTGGGACCAGTCTTATTGCAAAATGTTACCCGGTCTGAATACAGGTTCTGGAATGCAGCACAAGCACAAACAGCTCTCCTGACAAATAGTTTAAACAACTACAAGAATTTCCTTTTGAAATAAGCATGTTTTCCTGATTTTTTTCTCCTTTTGCTACACAGGCATTTTCTTGAGATTATCTGCAACCAGCATCTGTGGCTTAAGAATAAAAAACATTTCTACAATAGCTTCCCGCTACAAAACTTGATATTTAAATCCACTAGTATGGAAAATAATAACAGAGAATAATGCAAACCATATGAAAGTATTGTAGTAAACAACAAAGTAAGCAGAAAAATTCAGCCAGAATGCAGCACTATAAACTTAAGCAAACCCATTGTAATATATTGCTTTCTACAAATATTGCATTATTTTTCTCTAGCACTTGCATGAATTATACTTCAGTTTATGTGTCTAGATGCGTGTGTACATGTATGAAGGTGTATATACATAACAGTTCTGTTCATACACTGGGGCTATTTTTATCTGTTAAAATCTGATGTGATTAGATTACTGAAACCTTCAAATCATACAGAACATAAAACTGATGGATTTTAAAATGCTAAATTTCACTTGTTCTGTGCCTATTTTTTCTTTAAAAACAGAAGCAGTGGGAATAACTTCACCCTTACACCCAACTCAGCCCATTTTTGCTTTGCCTCTTCATCTCCTTAGGAGCAAATATTGAATGATGAAGTACAAAGGAAATAAAACCCAATTATTTTAGTAAGATATTAAGCTCAGTTTTTTAGATCATTATATTTTTAAATTTCCTTTATTGAACACTTTTTATACAACTTGATGCTTTTATTGAATCCTTTTTTTAAGAGGAGTCAAAATATGAATGTCAACCACTGGTTGGTTGAACACCATTGATTATCAATATAATAGATTGTATTTTTTTGAAAATAATGGCTAAATCTAATTATACCTGTATATATTGCCAGAAGGCTTGTATATATCATTAATTGACTTCAATTGAGCTATTAAAAATGCACAAATTCAGATAATCTCCTTCTGAGAACTGTTATTTAATTTGTTTAAATGATGGAAGGGCCTACTGTTTCTATCTCCAAATACAAATCCAATATCCACAATTTTCTATATTTCACAGAATCTATTCTTGGGTGTAATTTATGAAGATCATGTTTTGAATCTGGACAAGTGCTTTAGGTGCTCCTTCTCAACATACTTATGTACAGTGGCAAGATGCTGTCAGTATTTTTTGAAAATGGAATCCTTTAGTGCCAACATGCATGGTACAAAATTGCACTATCATTACAGGCAGAATTTCTATGAAGATAGTTGTTCTTTCTCTCAAATACAGCCTTTGAGGACAAAGCAACCTGAATATCATCTAACATCTATAAAATTTGTACTTACCTAAACCTTCTTGATATTTGCATATCGAGAGAACGTATTATGAAAAATATGTTTTTTTCTGAGATAGGGAAACAGAATCCAAAGTGATGTTGTCTTGATGTTGCTATTACTCTTACTGCTAAAAGGTGTGAAATTTAATTATAAAAGATTGCATTTTGCTAGCAAAGGAATACACTGGGCACCATTTAAAGCACTTCATTTTGTAGTTGCAGAAATACTTTTTCTGAGAGACATTTGAGGTTATTGATGGTGTTATTTAAGTATTCAAGGTAAATATATTTTTTTGAACTTTGATGTAATCCTACAGAGAACTTGGAGGACTGGGAAAGTGGAGGCCCCATTTTATCCCTGTCTCTGTCACAGAGATACTCTGTAACTGAGACCAAGTCAAGTCTCTGTGTGGCACTGTGTGTGTATGGGATGAGACAGCAATGCCACCCATGTCCTTTTGTAATCTTCCCAAGATTGCAGAAGAAAGTTTATAAGCAGCATACTTCACTTCCTGACATTTCTGTAATAAAATTACATACTGTGTGTTAAAAAATAATTTTTTTCTAAAACATTTTGGGCCTTCCTCTGAGCTGCAGTGTACATCCAGTATTTTTCCTTTTTCCTGAAGCTAGTAATATTTTCCCAGAAGTAACCAAGTCTCAGTTTTGCTAGGATTTTGCACTGCAGACACATAGTATGATTTGATCAAGGTACACCTCTCCTGCTCAGTCATGCTCGGCAAGTAGTCCTCGATGATGCCACTGGAGTATTTTTTATCAGGATCAGTCACTGAAAGTCAGGAAAATAACTTTCCCTTTAACATTCAGCAATTTCCTATGCATTTAAAATGCAAGAAGAGAAATTACTCTGACTGCTTTTGCAAAAATTCTCTTTGTTCATTTCCCTTTGCTTTATTTTCCTTCTCCTCCTACCACCTTTCACAAAATTTTGGATTTATTCCTATGAATTATTTTCTTAAATTCCCTCACTCACATACAGAATGCAGGCAGCTTTTACTTGGGCAACTCTATTCATTTTAAAATATTAGTTCTTCTGCAGATAACATTTGAATATAACACCTGCTGCAAGCCTTAGGAATTCTGAAGCCATTCTGATATGTGTGGGAGATGCATTTTTCTCTAGATTTTTGCTCCAGTTGCCTTTTGCAGTTAAATAGCTCTGACTGCATGGAAGGAACACATACATTTATACATCTATATTGTCTTATACTCTAGCCTACATACCCCAGCTCCTGAACAAACTCATCCTCAGAGAAAATTGTCAGTCCTGTTACTCTCTGGCTCTACTTCTCAAACGTTTCTGCAAGTAGATTCCCTGCAACCCATGTTGTGCAGATTCAGAAACCAAATACTGATGACAGAGATAAGCAAATGTCAGAATTAAGTTCTAAGGTCCTTTCAGCAGCATTATGGGTGATGACATTTAAACCACTGGATTTCAGTTATTACATTTTGTTTAGTGGGTAGTCAGGGAATGAATTGTTATTGGCTGATCCCATGATGAGAGGGCGTCTCTTCCAGTACCATGCAACTGCTACTGAGATCAGCATCCTTGTGGAGCAACAGTCAGGTGAGAGGAGAGCACAAATCCCTGTGTATGGGCTGCTGTCTGGAGAGGAGGAAACCCTTTTCAGAATGGTCACTTCTGCAGAAATGCATGAAAATTCTGAAAGCTTCAGGTAATTTTAACATAGAGCTGTTTCTCCCCACATTTTCTCTACTAACTGCATCACCAAACTTCTATTTGTGTTTAGGTGAGATGTACCGGTTACACACAAAGCATAACATTCTACAGTAATGGCTACAAGACAATCTCTGAAATTAAAAACCCTACCTAGTTCACACAATAAACATATGAAAAACTTTGATTCTTGAACTCACTCCATCAAGTTTAAAAAGACTTGGCAACTGTTTTAGGTACAAGTAGTCAGAGTACTGATACAGTTATGTTTCTCCATTTAAAATTAATCTTGTTTGCCTAACTTAAAAAGCCCAAACCAAGAATTATTTATTTCACAGACATTTGACTGTATAATGTTTTTTATTTTTGTTAATAGAAAATCACATTAGCTGTAAACATATGTAATTCTCTCTTGAATTTACATTATTACACAGTGAAGTACAAATGACAGGACAATATATTTTATTAGTCAGATTGACATACAGATAGCAATACGCCTTTTTTAACAACTAACATAATTCACAAATAAATTTCTTAATAGTCATAGACAAACTATAACACAAATCTTCTGAATATTTAATTAGTTCACTATATTTTTGGAATAAAATTTTCCTTTCAGATTTGGAGAACTACTTGGAGACAATGATTTTTAAAGATCTGTCATTAGTAATTCCTATCACTAATATTATTTAACAAACCTTTTGATCTCTTCTCCAAAACTAGTGCAAGTATTACACCTGCATATTTATCCCTTTTTATCCTTAGCATGGGTAGCTGGTGTATTACTGAGCAATGAAGCATAATCCTGCTGTGGTTTCAGTAAAATATTAGTTTTATCACTTCTATCCCTTTAATTAGAGCAAGACTCATACATTGGTTGTAAATACGTCTACTGAAAATGGAAAGCATTTTAAGAAAATATTCTATTTTCTGAACTATGACTTAAATCTGTGACAAGGTGAGTGGCTGCTGTATGCAAATAGCCTTACAACACGGATATTAATTTCCTTTTAATTCATATACATCATTCTTTCTTTGAAGCTCATACAGTGAAATTGAACACATGTGACAGCATGTTTCTTGCATGTGAAAAGGCAAAATACCATTCAGTTGTTTTCTGCTGGTTACTTCAGTGTCAAGTGGTCAGTATGACCTTTTATGCTTTCTGCCTTGCTTTCTGTGGGACTCTGATTATATGTATTAGGCTGACAAGGTAGTTTGGAAGGACTTCTGGAAAGCATCCTTGTACTTTAAGCCTGTTGACTTTGACTTTCTGCTACAGATATACAAAGGGACATCTCCCTCAGCTCTCAATTTTTCTGAACCCTAAGTTGCACTCCCCCCTGTAAAACAGATAAAAAAGTCCCACTAATTTTGCTACTTTCACTAAAGAAAATCCAAAAAAGCATTAGTACATCATTCTTAGTAGCAACAAAGACATCTTATTTTTTCATCCTTCTTAACCAGGGTTGTTTTTATTAGATGTATTGACAAACATATATGTGGGGAAAAAAAAAGAAAAGGGGAATAGCTTCTATCTGGACAGGTGAAAAAACATCCGGCATGAAAGTTAGGCTATATTGTTACTCCTATATGACAGGAAAAACTGATTCATATCAAACAGTATTTCCAAAGAGCATATGCATTGCTATGTACTTGTGTACATTTTAATGTACACAAGTAGTCATTACATATACAGTATCAGAAGTTCAGATTTCAGCAATTTAATGGGTTGGGGTTTTTTTGAACTCTGTAAGAGAAATATCCCCAAAGTGCTCTGCTGACACTGCCCCTCCACTCCCCCTTCCCTAAAAAGTATCTGTACAGAATCTTCAACATTTTAGACACTTCTAAAGAAAGCATCTGCTCTTTCGCTATCGGCAGTTCTCACGCTACAGAAAGTTGATCTACTCACCCAGGCTGTCTGTGTGAGCCCAGTTCAGTCCGTTCAGCGCTGCTTCTCTACCTGCATCCTGCCTTCTGCATGTTCCCGTGTCTCCAGCGCCGAATGCGCTCGCCTCTCACTAGGACTCCCTCTCTCCCGGCATCACTTTTAAGTCAGGCAGGCAGCGAGAAGGAGCCAAAGGGACTCTCTGTCTGATTGGTTTCCATTCAGTGCCCCTGATTAATAAAAAAACGTCCCTCGCAAGGAGAGGTGTCGCTGCCCCTCACCGAGATGTTGCTGCTGATAGAGCCGCAGTGCTCAGCGTGAGGAGGTTTGGGGCTGGGGGGGACAGCACGGCGGCTTTGCCAGCCAAACAGTGATTTGCAAGTGAATGCAGTGGGAGGGTTCAGAGAGGAGGGCTTTGTTAAGCACTCTCTTATTAACTGAGGCTTAAATGCAGAGGCTCATGTAACTAGCTCAGTTTGGTCTTTTTAATAACAGGGGTAAAGGTATACCCCTAACATGTGGATTATATGGAGAAAAACAAATTACTCTAAATATCTATACTAGCAACACATTGTCATTGGTGTGCAATACACATTGGAGAATGCAAAATTATCCTCTAATGCTACTACAGTGACAAATGATTTTAAGGTGAAAGAAAGCAACGTGTGTGAGATTTCCCTGTGTGCTCAACAGTTTTACAGCTCTAGTGTCACTTACAGCTAATGACAATGATAGGCTTGACACTGTACCTGAAAGTGAGCATTATACGAAGTTGCAAGGGATGTTTTGGGAATTGTGACTAATAATGTTCAAGTCATTCACAGAAATAAACAGTTTTGCTGGCAACAATAATGAATTTCCTGGTTTCTGGTGCAGCCTGTTTGAGTACAAGTAATCGTTGCTCACTACTATGACACCAGATATTCAATATTACAGAATAATATGGTTTGCTTGAGCAATCATTTTCAGTTAAAGCATAACATTGTTTACTAAAATAAGAACACTGAGTATCCTAAGTTCTTTTTTTTTACTATTTTTGACTTTTTTGTGGATTCCTGCGTGCTAAAGACTATTACAGTCAATGACATAAGATAAAAATTTGTGATGGAACTTCTAGAAACTGGTTTCCATTACTTTCTGTACTGACAAACCCTGATGATAGTGGTTGTGGGCATCAACAGAATAGCAGGAAATGCTGCAAGGTGCAGTTGTCTTGTAGCATAATAAATTTAGTACCAACACTTTCTTTCTTAGAAAGATGAATCATGAGGCTAGTTATGAAATTTTATTGGGGCTGTGCTTTCAGTAGTTGGGGTGAAAAAAGATGTGGGTTTAATCTGGTCCTGAAACTGTACTATAACAAAAGAAAGATTTGCATCAAATAGCCAAGTGAGAAATCTAAGGGATTTTTTAGGCTCTTGTTATTGCTTTAGTACTATCATTGATGAGCTCAACAGACTGATATTCACAGTACACTGTACCTAGTGAGAACTAATTCACCATTAGATCCCATTTGAAATTATTGAGGAGTTGATGAAATTAACAAACACCAGTAAGAGCCTTTCCATTGAATTAAGTGGCAGTTAAATTGGGATCTGAACAAACTAGGCCTTCTCTGAATGCTACATGTCCATGAAAGCAATATTTGCATTTGTGTTACAGTGTGCAGAATTGGGTCTACTATTGGAATATCAGAAAGCTGAATGTGGAACCAGAACAAAATCAATTACTGTAGTTCAGGTAAAACACATAAAACAAAGTTCTAATTAGTATTTTCATTCCATAGGATGTCCACTTCAGCAATGGAACTACTGGAAAAAAAAATGTTTAGTACAGTTTTTGTCCCAGTAAATATATGGGAAAACAATAAGGAAAGCTACTGACAAGTGTATATTTCTTATGTCCTAAGATCCTGGTGCAGATTTAAATCTTGCAGATCCTAAAATGTATTTTCTTGATAGGAAGATGTCTGGATGATAAAAAGGCATGAGTAATGGCTCTAGTTTTATTTCATTGTGCTGGCTTTTTTTCACTCTTTTGGCTTCTGTTCGGGAACATTGTGGTTACTCTAATCAATATTAGGAGACCATCCAGGTATGAAGGAATCCCTGAAACTGCAAAGATGAACAAAGTATCTTTTCATAATATTTTCTTGAGCTTGTTCAGTGGCATCTAGGGAGCTGGACCTTGTGTAAAGGCATAGGTCTGCTCAATACCAGTCATAGGACAGTCAGATAAATGGAAATGGCTCCATTTGATGTTGATGCCATCTACAAGTTTGTAGTAAAACAAGCAACTTTATTAGACAGCATAAGGCCTACTCTCTCATATCTATTTTTCATTGTGTTTTAAATACAGCACTGTAACTACTATAGGGAGGAAATATTGAAATCGTATGCTATACATTTACAGAAAAAGGAGCACTTCTAATGCAAATAGTGTTGCATGATGGGGATAAAAAGTTTTGCAATATACACTGTAAGTGGAATATACATCAAAAGTAGGCCAAAAAGGAAAAAAGAGTAGGTGTGACAGCAAATAGGGAGAGATGGGTGGAAATCTAAGACTGTGCTCTAACATGCAGAAGGTTACTCTATATAGAGGAGGAATACAAAATTCTCCTTCTGAAAAAGAGTGGGCAGTGGAAAAAGATGGAAAAGCAGAAAGTGCACCAAAAGGAAAAGGCAGGAATGCTTGTATTGCAAGACAGGCTGTACTTCAGTTTTATATTTTATAAAGTCTCTTGGAATCAGGTCTCCTCTCTTTTCACCCCTATTCATCTTTCCTTCTTTACCTTCAGAAAGATTTGTCTGCTAGCATCCATGGGAAGCAGGAAGCAGTGATTACATACCTAATCTTCATTGAAATTCTAGACATTTCCTTGTTTCACAGAGGCTAAGATCACTCAGAAGTACACACGGAGTTGGGCTGGGTGCCATGTTAAATCATCCTGAGTTCAATCACTTTTTTCCATCAGTTTTTCTTTTCCTGACATATTTACACCTAACTTGTTTAAACAGAACTAAGTGCAAATAAAACTTTAGAGGGGGAAAGTGGTGATCTATTTTTATCCCTAGGTTTTTCCATCTATATTTAGTCAGAATATGATGTCTAGGTCTGCTGGTGGGACTGCTATTTCACCTCTTCCAATACTTCTGAAAAGCCTGGGCAGATCCGAATTTTCACAAATCTCTGCTCCCACATGTCCTAGAGTGTGTAAGAAAAACTTGACCTCCAGTTTGGTAATAAAAACTTCTCTTAATTATGCCACTTCAATATGCGGTTTTTTCCTTTGTCATATATCTGAAACATGTATTTAATCTTTCTCAAGTAAGAGACTGTGTGATATCATAAAAGAACAGTGTTGAACAGAATAGAACGATCAAGAAACATATAGATAAATGAAGGCTTCCAGAGATTCACAAGAACAATGCCAACAGTTTTGTAACTTCAACTTTGTTAATTTTCCCCTGAGACTTTAAGATTATGAAACATAAAGAAACTGCATTGAATAATTACCACTAGTTTAAAAACTAGTCTTAAGAAATCTGTATTTTCACTTAGTCAATCAATTCAGAAGAATGTTATTAGCTTCTTTTCCAGCATTTCTCCCAGCTTTCTTCTATTTTTCTTTGAAAGTCTTTAAATGATCAATTTGTTAAAAAATATGATCAAGTGTATGACTTAGAAAAATTGTTGGAACTTTACTGTATGAGTTCAGTAACAGGCAGGCAGCTAGAACAACCACAAAATCACGGCTGAAACACAGAGTAAATTTATTTCTTTACTCCCTAACTTGAGGATCTAAATCACCTGGACAGCGACATCCAAGTCAGAGCACAAGCACCATCAGGCTCAGTTCTTCCTAGTGAACCTGTTGTTTGCACACATTTATCAAGGGCCTGTGCACGTTTGGTTTACCACCATGTCGAGGTCTCCTCAGCTTTGGTCTTCTATCTCCCAAGACAAGGAGCTCAAATGTGAGAATGCCTTTGAGTCTCTCAAAACACCTACATCATCTCCACACTGAGATTCTTCTCAAAACAGACAGAGGACAAACAGCAGTAGGCGTAATATGTCAGGTTTCCCACACTGTTATTCTCTAGGCCTTGGCATTCACAGTTGCACCTGAGAGAATCTATATCCTCCTCCTCACCATTCTTCTGCTTTTGACAATTGCCTCCCAACTATTGCTAAATCAGCATGAGATTTTGGCGTCCCCCAGCCTACGTATATATTATCCAAAGGATAAGACATAAAAGAGAGAATTAGAAATCTTCTATTTCCCATAATTGAACATCCTCCTTTGATAAAATTATGCAAGGAACAACCACTGTGTCTTGTTTGAAGGGGAGTTATATTTCTGTATATTGACACCAAGTCCCCAAAAAAGACATGAGAGGAGGGAAGGCCTGTATGTGGGAAGGAACCCGTATCAAGACCAAAACATGATAAGAATAAGTAGATATTGCTAAACTCTGAGCTGTTTTTAAAAACAATGAAGTAAAAACATATGTATAAAGCAATCTGTGTCACACAGACCATTGGATTAGGCTATGATATCCCCAGGGTTACTTGTGCTTCTGATTTGAGAAATATAGTAGTAAAAGCTTTAGTTAAGAACATGCGCAGTAATCAGTTTTATAGCCTAATAAGTATTTTCTTTTTAGAGCATTTTAAGGTAAATTAAATCCTGAAATGTGATTTTTTCCCCAGCTTTTGAAAAATACAATAATTTTTTAGATAGTTGGCACAAAATGGCTTATTTTCCGTGCAGATACATATTTACATACATGCACCTCTTGTCCATTTATTTCCATGAGAAACTTTGTTTATCTCAGTAAGTCAAGATTCAGGACTTAGTTACCTTGATAGTTACCTTGATTTTGTGACTTAAATAGATTATAAAAAAATTCTTAGAAAACCCTAGTAGTTTCAATTTTTTTTTTCTTTTTTTTTTGTCATCTATAAATCAATGGCATTGATCACTCCTATCTTGCTTTTTTTTTTCTCAATCTGCCAATATGCTGTTTTGAAATATTAAAATTAGATAAATCTCAGTTAGGTTCTTCTGAACCGAAGTTGTAAAACATCAGATCAGATTTTATAGCAGCAGAGCCTTCATGTTTTCCAAGCATCTAATCAGTTTAAAACTGGTGAAGATTTTGAAAGTACATAAACCCAATCTAACTATGTATAAAAATGGAACTGTTCAGAATTTCTATCAATTTGCCAAAATGACCATAGAAGAATGATTCATTACATACACAAAAAGTAAAGTGCAGTATACTAAAGTAAAATTGACAAGTCTTAGATGGGAGGTATAAAAACATGAAGAAAAAGTGAAAATAAAGCATGAAAATGTGCATGAAAGTATGAGTGTCAAGCTGAATTTCCAGTCACAATTCTTTTTAAACTGACTTAGAAAATTATTTTTCAGTCTTATATAAATATTTTTTGCATGGGTAACTAATCCTGGTCGCAGTCTTTAATACAGATTTTTTTCTTGGAAATACTGGTTCACTGAAAGTATTGACAAATCTTGGTTGCTGTTTTTTAAAATTTTCTTTATCTATGCTTTGGGGGCAAAACTGTGATCATAAGAGTTCTACCTGAAATTAAATCTTTCAAAATTATTTAACTTGTTTTGATTGACCTGATCTAGATATTGTTTGTGTCTTATTCTGCAAATATTTTGAAACTGTTATGCTTGAGGATAAGACTTCTCATTTCACAGAAATTAGAAAAATCACATTGAATGGAAAATTTCTTGGCCTTTCTACAGTAATTAACCACTTAATTGCAACAGCAATACAATTAAAGCGTTTTTGTAAAACAAATTAGCTCAATCTGCAGAGATGAAATAAGGAAGCTATATATTCTTTTGGTACAAGAAATAAAGCCAAGGCAATAATTTGATTTGGATAACCTGAGTCCAATTTCAACTAAAAAAAATCTCACCTCTAAATATTAAAAAGATAAGGTTTCCTAAATATTGATAAAAATATGAAATTCTCTTGACCAGTACAAAGGAGCATACATTCTAGCACAGAGTGAACATCCATGTGCACTGCTTACAGAAAAGACCAAAGGCAAACCAGTGTTTGAGTACCTTCTACAGGAAGAAGTGTATAAACAAAATGTGTAATGCCTTTTAGGAACTGTGTCATTTACATGGACAAACATAAACCACGCTACCTTTCTTGTTAGAGAAACATATCTCTAGTGGGCCACAGCAAAGCCCTCATCTTAGATCAGACCCATTGATCTGAAACTGCTCCCAGCCTCATGAAGGTGTACACACACACACACGCACACACATACACACACACACACATGCACACACAATAAATAACTCCACCCAGCCATTTCAGGGCAACTGTAGAAATGCTTGTGGTTCAGAAGAGACACAAGTCAAGTGCTCTGCAGTGTAAACGTCACCTTCTAACGTTTAGACAGAGTGAAAATTTCTGAAAACAAATGCTGCAACATTTGTGACTTGCTAAGGAACAGTTAGAAGGTACTTTAGCTCCACATGAAATTTCCATCCTTAATTCCATAGCTAGAGTCCTTAGGGGCTTTGTATGTGCATTCAAAAATTGATTAAGACAAACTGCTAACTTTTTAACTGTCATTTCCTCATAAGCTTCATGCCTAAACTCCTTGCTCAGAGTGTGTGACATTTGACAGCTGCAAAAAGCTACTGAAAATCGGGGGAGGAGAGTTGTTTTCCTCTAACATCGAAGAAGCTGGCTTCAAACACAGTAAAAAGCAGGAGCAATACCTTTTTTAACATAAAACAAAGCTCTGTCAGATGATGTTTTGCCCCTTGATACAACAAGGTAAAGGATGAAACCAAAACAGAATAAATTGGCTTTCGTTCTTTTTAAATTGGGATAAATAAGTCTATTATCAATGATCTTAGTCTGTTGGTGCAGAGCATTACCAAACCTCTTCTGGATTGCTCTCTTTTTATGGCTGTAAAACAGTGTAAAAATGCATAATCTTCTCAGAACATGCCATTGTGCTTCCCCAGTTTGGGAAATATATATTCTTTTTACTTGAGGTTATCTAGATTAAATTCTTCACCTTCTGTGCAGCAATATTCAAGTTTTCTTCCACTATAGTCCTTGGAGCACAACCAGAACTCTGATTGTGCTGTAATTGGATCTTGAGATGAAATTAATTCCACCTCCTACTCTGGTCCAGAAGTTAGACAGTCACTTGAAGTTATTTCATGGATAATCAGTGGAAGGAGAAGGACGTCTCCAGAGGAAAATTCATCCCCTTTTAAGATAGCTATTTGAAGAAAATTCAAGTTGCTAAGCAACCTCATCTGGATTTTTCTTACTCTCGCTGACTATGGAGGGAACCTTGCTGAGAAAGTCAACTGTTTGCCTAGCTTCCAACTGCTTGTGGTAGGTGAGATGAATCCTGTCCTCTAGGTCCCAGAGGTCTGAAAAGACTGTGATCCATGATGCCAATTATCCAAGGTAGATAATTTCCCCAGGATTTATACCTAAGTATGTTCCTAGTCATAATGATAGCAAGGGAAGAATGAAAGTGCAGCCAAAAAAAGAGGTAAAGAAAAAAGATTTTAGCATGTAGTTATTTATTAAAACACACAAGGGTCAGTTTTACCTCAGAGCTTGGCTTTGCCATACTGATGAATTACAAGATAGTTATGTAAATAATGCCCCAATTTCCATGAAATAATTTTTCTCTAATATACATGCATTTTTGGAAAATATTACTCTAGACAGAGGAGCACAATTTTTAAAGGAGTTCCCATTGTGGGAGGCACTATGTAAGTTAAAATGTTCTTTACAAATATCACAGGGAATACTGGCAAAATTATACTGAACTTCTGGGTGCTACAAGAGGTTAATAGAAACCTCATTACCACATTCTGCAAGTGTGCACACAGCAACAGGTGAACTTGTAAAGGTTAACATAAAAGTGCTATATATTTTTGTTTGCATATTGTCTTTACATGACATGGATTCAGTACCTTTTCTGTTTTCCAAGCACCTTAAGTTAAGGATGGGGAGAAAAAAACAAAAAACAAACAGGAGGGAGAATAGATCACAATAAGAATAAAAAGAAGAGGCAAATGAGAGGAAAACAGATTAGATAAACGTAACCAAATGTGCAGCCTGATCATCTGGTTATCTTGTTGTCTAATAAAGCATTCAAAATTTATTCAGATTCAAATTTATTTATTCAAAATCCAAAAGATATTAGCATGCTAGTGAAAAGTAATATAGGTTGCTCAAAGAATGCATTATTGTAGGAGGCACAGAAAAACTCAAGCTTCAAAATATCATCCCGGATTGAATAGGCATCCTCTTTGGATGGAGGCCAGATGGAGTGCTGGAGTACTTTGTTGCTAAGTCCCTCTAAACAGCAAAATATTCAAATTGCTGTAGCAGACATACAACATCTAGTTTATATGCAGGTTTTTTTTAAACTTGTGTTTGAATGAATCTCCAATACTGTGTTGTCACAATCAGCCTTTACCATTACCTGTTTCTATTTTTGTGGTGAACAGTGGGCTTTTGTAGAACCTGGCAACATATTATGCTAGATGCTTTGAAAGCATGCTCTAAGGCACTGATTTACATTACTGGGGGTATGTTTAGGTTGGATATTGGGAAAAAATTTTTCACGGAAAAAGTTTTCAAGCACAGGAACAGGTTGTCCCAGGAAGCAGATTACCCCAGTCAGTATTTAATCTATACAGATGTTGTTCTTAGGGGCATGGTTTAGTGGTGGATTTGGCAGTGCTGCGTTAATGGTTGATGATCTCAGAGGTCTTTTCCAAACTAAACTATTCTATGATTCCCTTTTGCAGTTTAAATAGTCATGGATCTCTTAGTGTGAGTGTAAGGAGTGGGAAAGTACAGCACATATAAGACTGCTGAAATTACTTGTCTCGGTCATATAACTGAGGGGAGTTTCCCTTTGCGTGCTGTATCTTCCCTAGATGATAATGAATTTCAGACCACTTTGAGCAGCAACCTGTTCAAAGCTAGATTGTTACCACATTGCCCTGGTTAGTGGGAAGGCAATGTGTGCCTTCTGCTCTTTGACATAATAGCAGAACTTTAGTGCACTGCCTAACAGTTGAGTAGCAGGAGTTTTTGGATATATTTTGTATCTTTATGTTCGATTGTGGCAGTTTTTTTGGTGGGAAGGAGAGTATTGTTTACTTTTTTTTGGTTTTTTGGGTTGTTTTCATTTTTTTTTGCTGGCAGTGGCAGTGGGGTTTTGGGGGCTTTTTTTGCTAGTTTTTGTTGGTTTCCTTGTTCTTGTTGCTGCTGCTATCTTTTTGTAGTACAAGAACCACCTGTGCCTAGGTGAATGTTTTTACCTCATTCATCATTAGACCATCTGCAAAAATGGAGCACACCTTTGACAATGTTGAGCTGTCTTCCATCTTCTCAGGAGACATTCAGTATTTCCCAGCTCTAACCACTGTATTCTGGTCTAATGACTGTTATGCACATTGGTCTGAAGGCAAAGTAATAATAAAAGATTTCCATTGACTTGCACATTTTGTCAAGTTGCAAATCACAGCACTCACATGAATATATTCAAATCCTACCAATTTCCCATTTCTTACTCTATGGGACCCTCCTGTCTTTAGGAAATATTCTTACTTAATTAAAAGAATGGCCAGAAGCATGCACCCACCTGAAGAGCAAAACTCATGAAGTTACTGGAGTTAAAATAAAACATATCTAAAGTCATTACTCTGAAAAGATGAGCCAGAAAAGCTAACTGGTAGCATTTCTGACCTTACTTGTTGTGCATATCCCTTTTAAAAGTTTGTTTTTTGAAAAAAAAGGAAGAAAATTTAAAAATTAAAACTACATCTACTGTTGCAGTATGAAAAAGTAAATTAATTAATTAAAAAAACAAAACAAAGAAAACTATCTTTCTTGAAAATGTTAAACTATGGGTATAAGCAATACAAGCTCCAAGTAATGTGTTGCAATAATTAAGCTGCCGGCAACATTTTTCCTTGATTTTGTTAACAAATAATTTCTACCTCTTACAAATAACAGCATAACATTTTTAATAACCTTAGTTATTTCTGGAAACTCACTCTGTCTGTAATTTTGATTGTAGATATTGTGGTCAACTAACATTAAGACTAAAGAATTATTAAGAATTATTATTGCTCAAATTTCAGTACAAATTTTCAAACTTCATTGTTGTCCAGCTCCTACTAAGAAATCACCCTCATCATATGCATAAAAGTTGCAGTATTGCCTTGAGGATAAACTGATGTATTTAGTGTACCTGGTGTAAATATGGTAATTCTCTTCTATCCTCTCAAGTCAAGCAGAGCTGAGGGTATTGTACTAAGGAGATCTGCAGGTTTGAGGCACTCTTAGGAGTTCAAATAGATAACAAAGTATTTTTATATAGCGGTGTCATTTTACTGTTTTGACATAGGGTTTGCTGATTTTCTGTTGTAAATGTAATTTTCCAAACTTATCCAGTTGTTTATGAAAATGACTCTGAGCAAAGCTTAGAGTGTAAGTACTCACCAGAATAAAAGAAATGCCTGTGCTGTAATCTTAGTGCATTCATCATTCATACAGTGTACCATTAACAATTCTTTTGCCATAAAATACGCAGATTCAGTCACTGGTTTGATCGTACCATACTGCCTGTCACAATTCCTCTCCTTACACATTGACTGGAAGATTAGCTCAGTTTCTCTGAGATTACTCAGTTTGTTGGAGCACAGTGATAATCACACCAGGGTTGTGGGTTTGATCCCTGTATGGGCCATTCTCTTAAGAGTTGCATTTGATGATTCTTGTGGGTCCCTTCAACGTCAAAATATTCTGTGATTCTGTGACTAAAAAAAGGAGAAGCCACTCTTTTGTTGGTCCCTTCAAACAAGATCCCTGGTGTGATCCTGCCTCAACATTTGCTTTGCTCTTACAGCTCTGCTCTTTTCCCTCCGAGAAGGTATGAGGGGAACTGCACTCTCTTCTCCTGTGTCTAAGCCCTAAGAACCACTCTGCTGCTCTTTAGTTTGCAAATGAATGTTTTATAGCACACTAAAACAGTTATAAGACTGTTAAAAAGGGGGCTCAATTAAATGAATTTCATTTGCATGAGTCTGAAGAGGTTGCATTGCAAAATGAATTTTCTTGTGCTAAGCTGCAAAACTAGTGCACCCAAAGGGTCTTTCATGTCAGGAAAAATGAGATGACTGTTTGTCCTTCAGACCTGTGGTCAGAATCAGTGGGGGACTAGCTTACCAGGGGCTGCTAGATTTCCCCTAGTATAAGTTGCATCCCTTTAAAACTAACATCTGGGATTTTTTTCAAGGCTCACCTCTCTTTTATCAATTCTAAATTATTTGTCTTGTTGTCTTTCAGTTTATATACCTTCTGCCAAGTTTCTTAAAAGATTAAATTGAATTTGTTCCTCTTTCAAGTTAGGGATGCAGGGAGAGAAGAATTTGATAATATTCTGCATGTTACTGATTAGCTTTAAAATATATATTATCACAACAATTTTAACCACAGTGCCATTCATAATCCTAATGATTTTTTTTAAATTCCACCTATGTGCAATTTATTCCAAGGACAAATACCCGTGTTGGCGTTAAGGAGAATATAAATCTTAGAGAAATTAGACCACTGATAAAACTCGGTCTGTGTCAAGCTGCCTAAAACTGTTCGTGGTACTGTGGAGTAAAACCAGGTCTCCTGGGAAATTGCTCAGTGTGTCAGAAAAAGCATGTGGTCTGTGTGAACTACTGTTCTGGAGACTTTAAAGACCTCCAAGATAAATTAATGCAGCCCAGACACCATGCCAGCCTCTCTGTGATACTTCTGACACATTTCCTTTACCCCAAAGGAGAACCACACTCATTTAGTCAAATGTAATTTCTCCTCTGATTGATAGTTGTTGCATTTAGAGATTAAAAATATCCCAAACCTACAACACTTCAGTTGTTGACATCTTAGCACAAGCAGCAGGCAGTCATAAAGCCTCAGATTAATAGGGCTTCAGGGCAGATTTGCTTTATTCTGACAGTTTCTGTTTCATTGTGTTGTGTTCCTCTGTTGCCATAAGGTTTGAGTTCACTAATTCATTTTTAATAAACAATAAGATTTTAATGTGCAAAATGTAAATAAAAAACACAGGGCAAACAGTAAAATAACTGCCAACAGTTCTCCATATTTTTGTTGAAAATAACAGGGTTTTGTCTCTCTTATACTTAAGGAACTGTTTGCTTAGGATTTACTATTAGCATGATTATTGCTTGTTAATATTGAATATATAGTATAGATTTCCCCATTTTCTCAGAATGAATGCATTTTTTAGAATTACAAATCCAAGGATATGAGTTTGGCTTACAAAAAAATATAGAGTAACAGTAGATTTTTAATAATTAGATGAGAAATTAAAAGTATTCCGATTCTTTTTTTTGTGTGTGTGTGAGTGTGATGTTTCTTAAGTTCAATAATTTCTTAAGTTCAATAATTGCCTTAAAGCACATACCCAGATGCAGAATTCTCATCTTCTTATTGGAGAGAAATCTATTTTCCATGACTCTTCTCTGTGTATTTTTGGGGATCTAGTAAATAGAACGGACTTTAATAGTGCTAATATTTCTTTATTGGGGATGGGGTTTTTTTTGTATTAAAAGATCCTAATTAAAAGCCAGTGGATGATGTGGATGAAAATTACCAAAGTAAAGAAGAATTATTTTAAAACAACCAGTCAGTAGGGTGGGGTTTTGTTGTTGTTGTTGTTGCTGTTGTTGTTTTTGTTACCCATGCAAGATATAATATGTGAAATTAAACTGGGTATGGACTGGAGGATTAGTTGGCTCTTATGGCTTTTTTTTAGGGATTTTGATTTTTCTGGACTCATTTTAAATGGGAAAATTTTGATATGTCAAGAATTCTCAAAGGGCAGATAAATTGGTTCCTGACTGCTGTACTGACATGATCAAGTTTGTATAGCTTCAGGCTATAAATTAAGCTATCCTTTCAACTCTTTGAAACTGATGTATGATATTAAAGAATATTTTCAAAAGCAGCATGGAAAAATAATAAGTAAATTCATACTAAATACATAGGATATATTAAGTATATACTTAAAATTTAACATAAACTTTGCATGATGATAGTGTTAATATTTAAGTGTATTGGGTACAACCTTAAAATAACAGGTTTGTGTTTGACACTGAAAGATTACCTCATTCTCCTTTTATTGCACATTAGCATTGTCAGTGTGACATTATCATTGCTTCCCATCTAATTGCTTGTTTCAAGATAATAAAACTCTCTTCTCATATACAAATATGTTATTAGTTATTGCTTTTTTACACAAAAATCTGTCTTTTAACTCAGCATGAACTTCAAAAGAAGAAATAATGGATGCTAGTGAAGATAGACTGAGAAATCTTCTGTGTGGTGAGCAAGCATGCAATGCTTTCAGATGTCAGTGAGAAAATTCAGAGCCTTTGCAATGTGTGTGTGAGGAGGTTGTTTGTTTTCCTGTGGTGTTTTTTCAGTCTTCCAGTACATCAGCAAATCAGATGGCATGTTTTTAACAGAATCCAGGGAGACATATTACAATGAAGATATGTGGTGATGCATCCTACAAGATTCAACTATTTGGCTTACAGGACGGCCCCTCTCAAGATGCAAACCTTTATAAAAACAAGGAAGGAAAGTAAATAACTGATCAAGATCACAATGTGAATACAGCAAACACAGCGAGCAGATAGCTGCCAGAAGAGGACAATTTTCACACTGGTCAAGGAAAGCAGTCCATACACTTCAAGAAGCATTATTTTATTTATGAATTAATGAAAACTTGATGATTAGACATCAAACTTTAAAGAGATAACTTGACACCCAGTTCTTCCCTGATTACTCGCTGTTTAATGCTTTATCACCTAAGCACATTAGCACTTTGTAGCATTGCCACAGACTATAAGGCAATAAAAGAAGTGAATTCCCCAACAGAAAAGTTGGAAACTCTCAAATGCTTTAGTGTGCACCGTGACTGCATCATGCAGAGCAAGTCCAGATTCCTTAAAATATCAGTGTTGCTCCTCTCTCCTTCCTACTTGTGATCACATTCTTGTACAAAATCCTTCTTGAAACCACCTCATCTTTTTACCCAGCACTGGAGCACTTCCTGTATAATGTTCCTTATGTCAGGAATGTAAGTCCTGATAAACTGTAATGATAGCTGCTGAAATGTCAATAACTGACAGAGAATGCATGATTTTTGTGATGATGGGAAACTCAGAGCCTCTTTGTGGGAGAGAAACAGAAATCTGTTTCTTTTATTTAACTTTGCTTGTGTTTTCTAAGTTGATGCACGCTTTCTCCTTTTTTACAGTTACATCAGGACAATTGCATGCAGAACAAGAGTGTATCAAGGTTTATGTCTGTGTGAGGAAGAAAATACACAAAATTCAAGAGGTCCCTTTTCCATGCTTTCTTGGCATCCTGAAGCCTGTTAGGGTAGTCACGTCTGCTACAGCTTGACTGGCTGCTTCAGTGTTATTCTTCACAAGTGGATCAGCAGTGCAGTCTGTTTATTCCAGTTCCAAGGCTTCTCAGACACAGCCAAACTGCTGCTGCATGGTGAATGGCACATCTGACTGTGGATGGTGTGTGCCACGTTTATCAGTTCTGCCTAGTGCACGAGAGCTGTGTGCACAGTGCTGGTGTTAGCGTAGCTGCCTAATCATGAGCAAAGATATGGGAGGCTAATTCATTGAGGTAGGAGAACTTATACTATGCCTTTGTACCAAAAAACCACTCAAATAAGTAGTTTTTGACCATCAAAAGGTAATCTAAAATTTCTTTATATTGATGGAAAATTTAAGTGATGAGACAAAAACTTTTTTCTTTTAAATACAAATTTGAAAATTATTTAACAAAGTAATCCTGCTACTTTTTAAAACTACTTTTTGTTTCCTACATTTTGAATTTTTTTAATTAAAACCAAAATAAAAATCCAGAAGGCAAAAACTTTCCATGGAAATTACTTTTGATTTGAAGTAAATTTTTTATGTCAAGCAAAGTTAACAGAAAAAAAAGTCAGTTGTTCACCGAAGGAGTCTTAACCAATCTAGAATATTTTAAAGCCCCTGAATATATTATATTTACCCTCACAATATTTAAAAGTTTTGTTTTTGCAATCTATGAATAGTTAACCTTCAAAAATAAATAAATACCTTGTTTATGGAGATGTCAAATTCTCTAACGTGCTATTAAATGGCATGATGACTTTATGCTGATACTGCTCTTCCCTCTGGTGTGACATTCCCATGGGCCGCTGTTTATCAGTGTCTTTGGCAGATGAATCAAGAGATAGGAATATGGGACTCTGCTGCCAGTAGAGCTCTGATTAATCCACTAGATGCATGTATGTTCCCATCTCACTAGCAAACAATTCTTACTCCTTTTCTCCTCTAACAGCATCTGTGACTCTGCCTTCAGCAACCATCTCATTAGTCCAGCTATCTTATAATCAACTGGGAAATCAGCTGATGCTTTTTTCCAGGGAAAACTCCATCTATTTCACAATAACATTGCATGTAACTGGGATGGCATTGCTGAACAAACAGAACTGGATGTGTCTGCAGGAGAATATCTCTTTGTCTAAATTGCGTATAACACCCCAAATATGAGATAACAGAGGTAGCTATCCCCCTACTACATGCTTACAATGTTAATCACCTTATAAAACCAATAATGTGCAATCTACAGTGCTTGAACAAATATACCTTTTATTTCTAGTGCAGTATAATGGAATGTTCAGCCTTGAACCAAAAGATACACTTGAAAATCTAAATCAGATGTAGAAACTTTTCAATTTGGTCAACATGCTTTATTTTTTTCCCATTATTCTGAGTTAACAAAGGATCCAGATAATACAAATAGCCCAAAAGCAGTAGGGATTTTTAATTTTCAGTTTAGGTTGAAGTTTCATAATACAAATCCTTAAATTGTGATAAATATTTTATAACAAAATTTTCTTCCAGTATGCCTTTGATTTGTATTTCTCTATGATTAAAATATTTTCATGGAAAGTTCTCAAAGAAGTTTGGACAAGTCAGAAGTGCATATTTATGCTTTTGAAGAAGAAATTACTGTAGTGATACAATTGTCAAAAGATCAAGCATTACACTTTCAGAAAACATAGTGCTAAAATTTATATTAAAAGAAGTAAGACCTGGTGTTAAAATATTTACATTGGCTCTAAACTAGCAAAAGGCTTTTGCAATGGGGCTAGAAAGGAAAAATTGTAATGAGTGTCTCATGAGAAGGCCTGAAAAACATTTACATATTAATGCAGTAATGTTTTTTTTGCGATCATTTTTAATTTTGAAAATCTTCTGAAGGATATTTAAACTTGCTGACTGAACTTCTAATTCCACCAGAGCTCAGAAAAAATTATTGTTATGGAGCCAAGTTTTCTCCTCTCTCTGTTGTATTAACCTCCAATTTTTAAGGATGTTTTGGGGTTTCATTCACTTGAATACCAGTTTACTGCTTTCAAATAATTTCAACAGTCTTTGAACATGTGGATCCTATGTGGCCACTGGACAGGTTCTCTGGATCTGGGAATGCATTAAATATAGCCTATTTTTATCTGAAGTGACTTTTTCTCCAGTTTTTTTCATTCCTTCTGTTTTGTTTTTCTCTGGAGTCAACTGTGTAGCCAATGGGTTTAAATGGAAGAAGTTGCAGCTTCTACAAAAGCTCCTCCAAAAAAAAGATTTTGCAATAATGTTTTGGATGAAGAACTTTAAGAAAGAAGTGGGCTACCTTACATATGAGTAAGGTAGCATTTAATCTCAAATGTTAGGCTTCTAAGATAAGCTGTTCCTTTGACTTTGTGAGATGACTCAGTTGTGCAAAGTTATATGTAACCTTCACAAACTGATATACATGAAGACTTTTTCTCTACCTTATGTTTCAAGTTCTTAAATAAGACCCATTCTTTCTTCAGTTAGGATTTGGTGGAAAAAGTTAGTATTTTTGCATATTGAGTAACTAAACCAAATTCTAAATGTCAAGGGAAGTTTCAATTATTGTAACTGAGTTGCATTGTTGAGAAATATGTGTAATATTTTCTGTATTCCTCACCTACATAATTTCCAACTGCAAACAGTTGTTTAATATATCATAAATTCTGGTCTCTGTATTTTCTACATTTTTACCACTCCAGTAGCATCAGGATTTGCATCTGAGCATTTTCATTCAGCAGAGACAATCCTTGCAGACAATGTGTGATTTTTTTCCATGCAAACTGTGACTCTAAAAAAAAAAAATTACTTTGGGACAAAGTTTGCATACTAGGTGGATGAATTTGATGTGAGTTTATATACCTTCTATGTTATTCTGATTATTAAGGATTGCACAAGTTGACAGGTTTCTTTGCCTCTCCTTCCTCACCAAAAGTTAAATCCTAGCTTTTGTTGTGTTTTCTTTTAGTTTGAGATATCTACTTGAACATCTGCCTCAGTACTTTGAATGAAATTCACAATATGCTTCTTTCAGACAGGGGACATTAGAAATGCAGCACTGAACAGAACATATCACGTTATATTGTAAAAGGGAATTTAAAATGTCAGTTTACTCAGTCAGGTGAAAGTAATCCTATTCAGGGAAGCAATTAGAAGGGTTTACAGCTATTTGTTGTCTCAGGTCAGAATGATTAAATAAAGACTTCTTTTTATTTAAATAAGTATGGGGCATTATAATTATCTGTACTGCCACAGTGTAAGAGTTTATTGTCGCTAAAACAGCTTTAAAAATTACTCCTCTATGCCAAATTATTCTATATGTAGTAGGAAAAAAATCCTTTCTTGTATAGAAATTACTTGGCCCTATGTAATCCCAGAATTCCTTGTATTTGTTCCTATCTTAACCTACTTTTCCCTCACCCTTCTCATTTCTTCTTCTACTTGAGCTCTCTTCAAATTCAAATGTGACTACAGGACAAAGTTGACAGCCTGCCTTTTGTAAAGCACCATCTCATAAATGAATGTGTTTCATAGTAGTTTTTTCAGCTCATTTCAGCTGCTATTTAGGCAAAGCTGTAATGCTGAACTTGTGATTGTTTGGGTGACAGTAAATGACACCATTTTTTTTGAAAGAAGTAGATAAATACAACTTGGAAATAAAATTGAAGCCAAGAAATAGGTGACACAGGAATACTTTCTTCTCTTTAATATACAGTGCTGAACCTCTTACCTCAGAATAATTCTGGTTTTCACGTAACTAAAATATAAAGTTTTGTATTTCCTTTTGAGTTCAATGGAATCAAGATACAACATTAAAACTCAGTGAAAGCAAAGGTGCTTGTTGCTTTAATCTGAGTTACTAGTGGAAGTTAAAGTCTTGAAGGAGAAAAGAGTTTACTTTGACATGTTTACTCAGGTGAAAATTACAAGCTACCTTGTCTTGTCCTCACATTACTCGAACCCTACAGTGAAGCCACTTTGTGCTTGCTGCAAGGCAAGCAGGGAGAAAGTAAGGACACAACAATTCATCACAATATATTGTATTCTGGAAGATATGGAAATAATGATGCAGACAATAGAAAGCCTGATGGATGGAAATGAAGAATTTTTTAGGTTTGGCATTTTGAGATGCCTGTGCTTCTGCAATTATCTTCAATTCATCATACATAGCCTGGCTTTCCCCATGTTTAATAGCTTAGTGATTTTTCTTCTATTCTTGAGCTAACAGAAGTGATTCTAGCTAACTGACTAGCTGTTTTTCCAGCTGATTTTCTTCTAATGTCTGTGTCTTGCAAGGAGAATCAAGCATTATGTGCTTGTACAGTTAAAATTCAGCAAGAAACTTCAGTTTAAATAGCTCATCTTGATGATGTCTAACAATCCACATATTAATTACTTTTGACCACAGACATCTTCAGTATTCTTATTCTTTTATTTACGTATTTGTTTGTTGATAAATCAATTCCCATTCATCTAATCAGAAACCCAGAAGGCCTTTTCACCTGAAAAAAAGCCATAAAGAAATACTCATTTCAAGAGAGTATTTTGTACAATTCTTGATCACCATGGCTTGGCAGAAAGGAACAGTCCAAGTATACCTCCAAAAATGGCAAATTTTCTGACCACCGGTTCTGACATTGCCAAGCAACCATTCATTTCTTGATTAACACCACTTTATCAAAAAGTTTCTCTAATTTATACTCAATTACCAACACAGACAGCTGTTTCAGGAAATAGTAAAAGGCATAAGAGAGAGGAATTTTCATTTTCCTAAACTCAGCAAAGGGGGCAGAGAGGTCATGCATGCCTAGTTCTTTCCATGCAGGGAAAGTGCTGCTACTATTTCAAGCACCTTCCTACCATGCAATAGACAAAAGAAATATTTGCAGAAGAGAGAAAAAAATAAAGGGGAGAGATAAGCATTTTTTTAAATGATATTTAAAATTCATTATTCTCAAGACTCTTCTAAATTTTTTTTCTACTGATTTTTCTAGTCTAATGAAATAACAAGGAAAAAAACTGACAAAGCAGAGGAAACAAAATGTATTATTTTCCATTTTATATCTTTACTTTATAAAATCTACGAAAATAAGTCCAAACCTGAACATAAGCTTAAAAGAAAAATAATGATTTTGTCCCCTCCATTAAAGAGAGGGGAGGACAAAGAAATGTCATGGAGTCTTCATCTTGTCATGCATTTTTGATCCCATTCCTCCGTAATCAGTAGCAGTCTTCTCTTAACTTCAGTGAAAGCTGAAGTATGCCTTGGTCAGAAACCTAATTGAAGTCACATTGTACGTGGACTTTGCCCTCCAGCATTTTCACTTCTTTTCTGCAGCAATGGCACTCTATTAAAATGATCCTAAAAGCAAGGGTTTGGTCAGCTATGAAGACAGACTCATAAAAGGAGTGGTTGTTACTGCGGGAAGTGGTTTAATGGGTAGCATTGCCTATCACACAATTTCAAAGATCACCACTCAGAAAATTCTAGAAGACTTCAAAACTGAATATATGTATATTTGTATAGCATTAATTAGAAGGTGTTTTGGGAAAGACTTTCATTCAAGAAATGCTAATTCATCTGATGGGTCACTGTTTTACGTGGTTCATAAGGGTTTTTTCCCGAGGTTTGCTTGGTTTTCTGGGACTTTTTTATTTATATTTATTTATATTTATATATTTATAGCATTTATCTCTTGCTTCAATTCTCACACCTGATTTATCCATCCATTTCTAATGATCTTATCTTCCCTCTAATGTCTTTATTTTCTTCTTCTGTCTCAAGTATATTCTTCTACAGACCTCTTTAACAGCAATTCTGTTTTGCTCTTTTGATAACCATCTCATGTCTGTTTACTCTTTTACCATTAAAATCAGTGGATACAACATATTTTTTCAGTTTATTCCCACATTCCTTATTTAAAAACTTATCCTGAACTGTTCTTATCCACCCAGAGTATTCTTATTTTCTTTTGACATCATCATTTGAATGACATACAATTCCACCTGTATATCATCATTCATTCACAAATTTATTAATCTTTCTGTTCTTTCTGTATAATATCTTTGAAACAACTTCTTTGATTGCTGCCTGCAAAGCTGAACTCTTGTCTAGGTACTGAAACACCATACCACCTACACTTGATTTTTTCCCCCCTAGGATTTATATAAAATCCTGTAGCAAAGTTTATTTATATTCTCTGTTACCAAGGCCATAAATGCTTCCTTGTTTACATCTTCTTCCTCAAATTTACCTTTCTAGAACTTGCCTAAAAAAGTTTCACTTTTAAGGGCATCAATCACAATTTCTCACTCTGCTTACCATTCTTTATTCCCTACCAAAAATCACTTGGAACATATGATAAGATGAAGCATTATGTCCCATTGCTTTCTGGCTAAACACTGAAAGTAAAGAGCTTCAGCACTATTTAAGTGCAAGTCCATGTGTTGCAACGTTATTTGTTAAAAAACAAATTGGTTTTAATTTCTTTTGTTTTCATTTGTCAAAATTTTCTCCAGGAAGTATGACATTATTTAGATAGTTAATGTTTCAAAATCATTGACTTCCAGGGCAGAACGTATCCATATCTTATTCTTCTCATACTTCTTGTTTAAAGATTGGAATGCAAGGTCTGTGGTACACAAGTTTTTAATTATTTTACTCCAGTGCAGCTCTGCATCCTGTGATACCGGTTCAGAGCTGGGACATTTAAGTACCAGAATCAATTATAAAGAGTCAACAGAAATGGAAGATTTCTTTTTTCTGTAGAAAAAAAACCCCAGCATTATACTCACCAATAGCCTTGATGACTTTCTGTTGAGAAGTGACAACCCAGGAGTTTTAATTCCTAGAATAAGAGCCAAAGAACAGCCCCAATGTATGAGACTCCCTTGCACAAATCCTGTCACTGCTGCAGTACACATTTCTTTTAATTAGTGGGAGCTTTTACCACACTCCAACTTTTTAGTGCTTCACAGTTTTATCTGTTGAATTTTACATGTCAGTAAGGATTGTTTGACGGCACTTTCCTGGTTACCTTCAGAAGAACTAGTGTTCTCTGAAACCCACAACACCGACTAGCAGATCATGTCTTCTGATATACTGCCTTCAGCCCTAGAAACCTTCTTTCCTCTGTTTTTGTTATAAGGAAAATGTCCTCTTTCACAAGGGAAGACTTCCAAATATAATTCTAAAAGATAAATATGGTTTTTTAATCTGTACTTGTCATTTGAACAAAAAATATTTCCCTGTTAGGTGGTATCAACAAGATCTCTTAATAGCAGAAAGCAAATTTTGGATGAAATTTTAGTTATGGTTTTATTAATAAAACTACATATTTTCATAATAAACAATCCAAATTACTGCTTCATATCTGGAGCTGTTAAATTTAAAGTATGAATTTCTAGATAATTGTCCTCTATGGAAAATCTTCGAGCTATGGCACTAAGTAGACATGATGAGTCAGTGAATTGCCAAACCTTGTGCAAATCACATCAAAGAGCAGCCAAGTAAATCAAAACTAAAACAGGGAAGAACATAGTCTGGGGACAAATATATACAATATATTTGAATATTGAGTTTAGAGAGGAATAAATTAGCCTTCATTTAGATTGAAAAGCTATTCCACTGGTAAGAAAGATGGGCAAGGTTACCCTGTAACTTCTGTTCATATTGCTGAAGCAAATGTCAAGGTGTCTTACAAAATTTCATTGATTTGAAAATATATTAGAGGGATCTGTCACCTTCTGTGGAATCAATAGCCTTGGAAAACATTTGAAAAGTGTTTTGACTGTTCTGTGAGGTTTTTAAATCTCATTTTGAATACGCTATAATTTGGCCTATCATTAAATTTCAATCTTGTCACTGTGGTCAGGGGCGTGAAACTTCAGAAAGTATTTGAAACCCAAATCAAGATTAAGAATTACATGGAAAATTGTTCTTATTTGACTTCAATTCTACATAACAGCTAGATCTCATGTCAATACATAACATAAGGCTTATTTTCTCCACCAGTGGAGAGCTTATGACTTTCATTACTTTCACGACATTTCAAACCTCTAAAGTTAAGAACACTTATAAATATATATGTCCTCATGAGACACCCTTTCTCAGCTAGAAAATAAATATTTCTCATTTCCAATTCAAATGACCATAAAACTATAAAACACGTCAGTGTCAAGTCTAGTCTTATCTTTGAATGTTAATTCCATTCTCCAGAAGTTTGAAAGAAGTTCATGATTAAGACTTAGATATATTGACTTGTTTTCTGTAGTTGAAGTACTTTAAAAATGCCTGCAAGATATTGAATTGCAATTCTTCAGGAAATAATACGGTACTTGAGAGATCAAGACTACAATTCTTCTGACTACATAGGTGACTGCAACTAATACATAGATGCCTTGTGAAAAACAAAAAAAATCTTCTCTAAGATAATGAAAAAAAAGATATATCTGAAAAATAAGGAAAATTCAAAATTATTCAGATCAAGGCGAGCTAACTGCATCATAAAAATATTTGTGCATGGAATGATATAACATCTTCTGTTTTACACATGCATCTTATTTTACAGAAACAGAACTTGTTTGGTCCCAGAGTATGAAGGATTGATCCCTGCTAGCAACTAAGCCGCCACCAGCCAATTGTTCACTCTCCACTTCTTGGAGAGTGGGATGGGGAAGAGAACTAGAAGGGCAAATGCAAGAAAAAAATCATGGATCAAGGCAAAGGCACTTTAATAAGTGAGTGAGAAAACCACCCAAAATCCAAAAGGTGATGCAAATGTGATTACAAACCACCTCTTGCCAGCAGAATGATAAAAACTTGTCTCTGAATAGAGGTTACTTTGGAAAAACTCGGCCTCCCACCCAAGTTTTATCAGTGAACATGATGTTATGTGGCGTGGTATATCCCTTTGGTATGTTTGGGTTCATCGTTCTAGCTCCTTCCCCTCTTAAGTTCTGGCTGATACACAGCCTACTTCCTGGGGTGGGGTGCAGAGTGCGAAACAAAGAAGGCCTTGATTCTCTACAAGTAATGTTCAGCAATAATTAAAACAGCTATGCTATCAACCCTCTTTTACTCACAAATCTAAAATACTGAACTGTAGAGGTGCTGAAGAAAGTTACTTCCATTACAATCAGACCCTGTACACAGATCCTCTATAACAAAGAAACACCCCTAAATTAAAATTTTAAAATTTAAAATTAAAATAAAAAAAATTTAAATTAATTGTTAAGGTTATTTTGTTTGTTTTCTTCTGCTTCTAAGATAAAGCAGATGTTATTGTCACTAATTCAAGTTAGGAGGAAAGAAACTATAAGCATTTAGGAAACCTTAAAAATATTTCCTAAATAAATGTCACAGTACTCTGAAAATAAGCTCATGCTAATAAAGTCATACAGATATTTCTGTCCTCAAAGGGACATTCGTTTCTTGGGTAAATGTTGTCAGTGTAGTCATTTAGATTTTCCTGTAAAAATAGTACAGATAAGGATGTAGTTCTGAAACACAATTGACCCATCCTGCCTTAACCATTTGACAAAGAGTCTGGCCTTCAGCTGTCTATGGCTTCTGGATCACTCTTCAGGAGGTGGAAGGAACATCTTCCACATCCTATGTAGAACCACAACCAACTCTTTTGAAAGACATGTCTGTTCTCATTAGAACCTGTGTCCCAGTATTGGTTGTCTGCTGGGACATAGGCTGTTTGTGATGCCAGGATAATTATATTTCCTATGACTGAATGCACCACCACTAA
Organism: Loriotus luctuosus; assembly: GCA_035582745.1. NCBI lineage: Eukaryota > Metazoa > Chordata > Aves > Passeriformes > Thraupidae > Loriotus > Loriotus luctuosus. The sequence continues at coordinate 72,718,969 of JAWWEY010000115.1, read as the reverse complement.
AACAAAGGAATGAAAATTGTCATCTTAGTAGAGGATAGAGAAAATTGAAATACAAGTGCTACCCTGAGACAGGAAGCACTGGTGTAGGGACACAGGCTGGGGACTGCTTGACTGGCAGCAGCTCTGCAAGGAGGGATCTGGAGGTCTTGGCAAACACAAACTGAGCATAAGCCAGCTGTGTGCCCTGGCAGCCTGGGGATATTCACAGGGGCACAGAGAGGGCACCATAGGGAGCAATTACAGCACTCTGCTTGGCACTTGTTAGATCCCATCTGAATTCTATGCCTACTCTAAACTATCAAGAAAAACATCATACAAAAGCTAGGCATCCTACATCCAATATTCAATATTTGTCTATTGGTCCATTAAACTTCTAATTTTCTGTTTGAGAATTTTTGTATTTGATGACTTCTTTCACAACCCTTAAGAAGGCCTATGAAATATTTTGGGCATATTAGCAAACAAAGATCTACAGTTCTTTACCTAATGAAAAAATAATTTTTTTCTTTGCATGGAAAAATTGCTCATGGTTATCAATGAAGAGAGATCTAGGATCCTTCCATTCACCACAAATCAGAAAAATAAGAACAAAGATTACATTTGTATTGAACCAGAAGCCTGGTTTTAATCAATTTTTTGCAATACAAGTAGAGCTAAGATTGCTTTGTGATCTCATTAAAGAGAGTTGTGTTTAGATGTGTTTGCTGTAGGCAGCCAAAGCAGTTTCACTGAAGAGGAATGCTTCATTCATTCATATGTGCCAAATTATAGAGGTACTTGGAACACGGATATCTTCATAAAATCCTACCATGTTCTGCAGCTCAATGTCTGTAAATATTTTATAAAAGTAGACAATAAAGCTGTTATTTACTATTTCCTAACTTCTAAACTGAGCCCATTGGTGCTGTGGAATACATTCTGTCACTACATGAACACATGGGACAAAAGGCAGTCTGGATAACTTGGATTCATCCAGGGTTTGTCATGGTTCTATGAGCAAAAGTTCTTGCAGAAGGATAATTGGCTAATTTTATCTCCTGTTAATTTCTTTCTCCCTTTTTTATATCCATGGTAAGGTAAGGCATGCTAGATATCCTTATTAGGAGTAGTGTGTTGTCTGTTGCTTATTGACAGCAGTGGGCACCTATTCTATCTCCTGTTTCCACCCCAACTGTTTTTTCCTTCCTGCAGACAAAAATTCCTTTTCTTTGTGGTCTATATTTACGGGAGAAAGAATTAGAACAATTTCCACAGTTTACCTCCTTATAATTTCACTTTTGTCTGGATAAGTAACAGTCTGGGCAACCTTCATTCCTCCTTACTTGATTCAGTCAGAGATGTCTTTTGAGATAGGTTTGTATGAAGATACTAACTGCTTGATAATTTTTTTAAGATAAAGAGTGTTTCATTAAAAAATGCAATTTGTGAAACTCTATTCTCTCTGCAGAACAAAAACCTTTGAAATTTAAAGGACAGACCAAAATATTCTACTGATTACTTCAAGGCTCCAGGGAGTTGCCTGGGGTATTTCATAACCCAGAGAAACCTCTATGTTATTATGTTTGCAGACTCACAATTCTCTTCCAAGACTCATTCTATCACCTTGCAGAACCATTATACCTGCCTTTGTTATCTAAATAGCACTGTAGTGAAACTTATGTTTAAAATATTTCAACATTAATTGAGTTCTGAATTTTGATTATCTTCAGTACAGTACTAAACTCGATACCTCTGGCTTTTTGCCAGATATTCTGAAAATGGTACTGAAGTAGATTTTTAAGGGCTAGATATTTTAAATAAGAGGGTTTTGCAGGTGTCCAGTTTATTTTTTATATTTTTACACACTTGCAAAGCTATTTATTCTCTCCATCAATGAATAAGGTTGTTTCATTCACTGTTCTCTCAAAGAAAGCCTCTGAATTAATTGATGACATGTTCATGTTTTTTAATTTTCTGTTAGAAAATTAATTATTTTTATATGTATAAATCTTTATAATTTTGATCTTATCACCCAATTAATAACTCAAGCAAATTACATCTCAATATTATTTCATTTCATATTAATAATTGCCTTATTTTTGTGGGGACTTTTATTTCATTCCAATAAATGTATGAATTTAAAGACAATTTCTTTATAATACATGCTTAATATCTTCCCATTATAGAACAATTTAAATTTATTTAAAATATAATTTTTGGCAGATGTTTCTTAACCTCAACAGCTGTGACAAACCTTTGGCACACCAAAAAATTTTGAAATAAACCCAACACTCACTATCCACCAATTCATGTATTAACTCTAATACAGAGTAGATGATAAATGGCATATTTCAGTGATGAGAAAACTGAGACACTAGTTACTTATGGTCATTTAAGGTCTTGCAACATTTTTTAGGAAAATGACAGTGTTCAGGTAGATTAAAATTGGCAAATTCCAATTTCACTTGTAGATTCCAAGCTACATTTTGTTTTCCCTGGTATTTTAATGTGCAAAATGGAAGGTATTGCTTTTCATTTTATACTTTCAGACTCAATACTTTGTCCAACACATTGGAGTGGTGTGTGGCACCCAAAAATAGAGAGACAAGCTGCAGCCAGCCTGTGAGTGTGCTTCACTCAGTAAGTAATTAACTTGGAAAAGTCTTCTGGAACAATTTGCCTTTCTAGGAAGGAAGGAGGACTGGAAAAAAATGAAAAACTTCATCAGGGTGGAAGTACTGTAGTTAATAGCTGTTCAGAAATCTTTAGCTGAGAATACAACATAAATTGTGATCACTGCTTCCTGTGGTTTTGTAATGTATCTTTGTGATTTTAGTTAGTTAATATGACTTCATAATTTCATAATGACCCAGCTGTGGTTTATAATAATATTTAGTCCCCACATTTCAATCTCTAAAAGGCATATACAACAATTCAAATTTCTCTGTTTTCAGTTAGTCAGAGAATTAGACTTTGTTGTTGTTTCTTGAAGCCAATCTCGTCTTATTTTTATAAATTTCTCACTCTGTTTTGCCTAGCCAGAGTTTGGGATGTTATTTTTTTTCCAGCTTTTTCTTTTGCCTTATGTATCTTTTTATTCCCATCACAGAGCTAAAAAGGGAGGAGAAATTATGTACAGGTTTGTCATGCCAAAGAACAGTAGGAGTTGTTTTGAATTTTAGTCTTTTTTTTTCCCCTTAGATCATCTGACCCTATATAAATTACCTGCAACAGTGATAGGAATAGATTGAATATAATTTTTGGTATAAAGTGTAAATGGAGCTCAGATAATAATGGATATCCATAGAGTAACATAAAGAATGCATTTACTTTTTAGTAAGCTGTGCATATTTTCCCGTATTATTTACTAACAACACTTTATGAAGTTTCTTGCTCCTTACTCTTTGGATTCCTTTTGAACCCAAACATTAATCTCTGTAATAACATGGGTTTTTTACAATAATCTCTGTCATAGCCTAGGGTGTATCTAGAATTTCTTACTGTAGTGAAATTATATCTTTCTTATTGCTCTTTGAACCACTAAGAAACAGTCCTACAAAGCACTGATCATCCTTTCTTCCTATTTCAGTGAACAAAGTAATAAATTATGCCTTCTTGACTTTGAAATCTGACATGTAAACTGGGGAAGTGTAACTGTTTCCACAGATCCTTCATATGCCCAATCCCACTTCAGTGGTATCCTTTGCCAATTTTTCTACTACAGTTTCAGCAGTTATTTAATTCACCGGTAGTATTTAATTTCATTTTAACATCCCAGATGTTTCAATTTGGGATATTAAAATGGAAGTGTATACTAAAATTAAATAAGAAGGTACTTTGGGACCATTTGTTAATTTTCATACATAGTTCAACATAACTCTGCATTGCATCCTTCATCTTAAGTGAACAGGATATGCAGAGGACAGTAGTGAAATACTTAACAAAGAGCCTTGAGAGTTGAACTAGATTCAGGCTTTTGGTCATTATTTCATACCTGTTGTACAGAGGCATAATAGAGATTTCTTCTATAATGAGATTGGTTTTGGAAGAAAATCTAGGTAATATGTACAATGGCATGCTGAAAATCTCAAGTACATATGTCCATATAGTCATGTTTGCACACCTATGGAAGTCTTTAAAATTATTCCATGTGTTTTTAATGCTTTTACTGAGAGTTGACATACATAAAACATAACTTGTTTCCAGTATTGACTTCTTATAGGAAAGAAAAAGTCCTGGATTGCTTTTGTTAAAAATACCTAAAACCTTACTGAATAGTTACTGTTACAAAACTCCTTTGATTTTACACTTTCCCTTTCACAGTGTGTGGCTCTGTACTCTATTTCACAGGGCAATGCTCTGTTGAAAGCTGTCACTCCAAGAAGCAGTGTGATAGTTGTCAGTGATATCCAAAGAAGACTGAATTGTATATACATATACTTTTTTATTTCAGTGTGTCCTTAACACATCGACTTTCCTGGCTGTGGGAGCTCAGTAAAAAGAGAATCAACATAAGGTGAAGCATATCTCCTGCTGGGTGGCCAAACTGCATGAAATCTCATGCTTCATTAATGGTGCTTCTCATACCAGCTGGTCAATGGATCATGAAAATGAATCAGAAGTATAATGGGGACTTTTTTCCAGTTGTAGCAGTCATAAACAATTAGGTACTCCTGGCTCCTACTCTTTCAATACATAATGATTTCATTGCTTTTGCCTTATCCATAAGAGAAACAGGATATAATATTTAGAGTTGAAGGAATGAGAAAAGCACTAGGAATCTATTTAACAGGTCCCTGTTTTGGTTAGATGCTTTTCCTGTCTGTGCTTCATTTTCTAATGTAAACATGACATTCTATATTATAATACAGAAATAAAATTCTTCCAGCCATACTCCACTACAAAGTTTTCACTTCTTCCCAACCTTAAGGCAACGATTTATGGTGTCTCTCTTTCTTGTTTTCTGATTTAAAAGAAAGGAAAAAGAGGCCATAGAGGAGACAGGGTTTTAAAGGTGAATAATTACTTCCTGAAAATCTGCTTTTTCCAATTATTTTCAGGTATAATGAAATTGGGAAATAAAATCCTGAGAAAAAAAGCAAGATATTATTACAAACACAGAAGAATATAGTACTTACCTACATATCTTAAATGTCTATCTTTCCTGCAATCTTTTGCTTGATGCTCTTCTCAAGCAAGAGAACTCTGCCTCTGCCAGTATTGGTCCAGATTTAACTAAGTTGTCTTCCAATATGGTCCTTTTCCTAACAGCCCAAAATTTGGGATCAGATTGGCTCTACCAGAAAGGAATAATCAGAGAAAGAATGCTGCTTTTCTTTGTGGCATTAGCTTCTTCTTTTCTATAACTAGTCATACTAGTGCCAACATATCTGACTATAACCAGTCATACATGTGTATGAGCCTCCTCTTTCTGTTGTCACAATTGTTCAACTGCAGGAATTGCACTGTGTTTTCTTTCTGATGGCAGAGCCTTTCAGGAGTAGGAAATTATATGAAATTAAGGCTTTCACCATAGTAGTGAGTGTGTGTTTAGCTCAAGTCATTGTGGGAAGCACTGCCTGGTAAAGAGCTGGGAGCTGGACTGTGTACATAGCCATGTGTACGGCCTTATGAGGAGTTTCCTCTATGCTTAACTATCATATGAACTTGGTGTGCATGCAGATCAGTGGGAAATAAAACCAGTTTTAACATTCAAGGAATTGAGACATTAAAGAAAAGTTTTGCAATTTTTGGACAAAGTAGATTTGTTTTTATTTTCTGGAAAAAGGAGAGAGGAATCAACTAATTATGTTTTAAGCATCAACCAATTGATTTTGTCTTTTTTCTTTCTTCTAAGTCTTCTTTCAGACCTTCTTTCTGTTGATCACACTTCAGTCCTTCTTAATCCTCTATGCTCTAGTGAGTTCAATTTCTGGAGTAGGATTTCGAGTTTCAGATATTACAGGGTTCCCTTGTCTGAAATCAGCAAAGGAAATGTCTGCCACAAAAGAAGGAATAGCTTTTATGCACTTTTCCTCTTCTTAACTTCAACTATGTATATCTAAAAATTATAAACACTGCATAATCTATGCTATTGTTCTTTTCTTCCCTCCTCTGCTTCCTTAGCTCTAAAAGAAAGGTTATATCATGTCTACTGAGATTATATGTTTGTCAGTCTACATTGTATTTGGATTAATATAGATGTGTTTTTTTTCCCTTTGGTTAGAAGAGATGTGCAGCCTGCTGTTTGTTTGGATTCATCCTTTTCCTCTGTTCACCTCAAAGGTCTGAATCTCATCATTTACCTTCCATACTAATGTATCAGCTTTTCAGCCTGGTAATAAAATACTTGACTGAACATTGTGTATTCTTGTCTGTATCTTACATGAGATATAAAAAGCTGCATAACTACAGGCCAAGCATATCTTTCACGCTGTTAATTCTTATCAGCAACTACAGATCTTTATAAGACTGAGTTCTGCACCTGGAAACACATATTGAAAATGAAAGCACCAGTTAATGTACTTTTCAGTTTTTCCTGTGAATGAAGAAAATAATAGCCAATATACTTCAAAGATTCACATTGTCAGAGATCAGCAGAAATTTTTATGTCCAGCTGATAAGAAATGGAAAATCTACCTTTTAACTTTGAAATTAACTTGGAGACCTACATCTTCTCTCTGCTCTTTTGATACTACCTTATAAAAAAGAAGCAAAGAATGAATCTTTGTAATGAAATAACTCCAGGAATTTCTTTAGCCAGAAGTAACATTTTCAAACACACCTAAATGATTTAGAAATTGTAAGAAAGTTCCACTTACAGATTTAAAGTTAAGGGAAGTTTTAAAATGTGAGTTAGACACCTGCGAGGCTGTGAAATTCCCAGAGTCTCAAAGAATTAAATTTTATGGATCTCAATATTCAAACCACTCATTGTTATGTTTATAAAGAATTTACCTTTTTATTTTCTTCTAGTATATTTCAGTTATATTTAAAATATTGTTCTACATCAGTAATTATTTCTGAGAAATGTGTTGGGGGGCTTTTATGCATTTCCTATAAAATGAAATGAACTTCTTTTTAGTTTATTTTCATGAGTCTGTCTTCTTATTGAAAAAAAGGACTAGTAGAAAAATATTATAGCTAGTTTACAATTTAAATAGCTTCAATTTTTAAAATACTGGGAGCATGAGATAGTAAATTCTGACTGTTATGACACTTCACTGTCAATGTCTTGCAGTTCTGTACGACCAATGCTTAATTTAAAAATTATTTTAAAACTGATTTTGAATACTGAATCAATTGTGCTGTGATAGTCATCTAAGAAACAGTTTTTTCCCAAATATGGCACAGACTACAGTGTTCTAATGACATTTCTGACAGTATTACTTCTACTTACACAAGGTGTTGACTATTTTCACAGTATTATTGTTTTGTGCTGTGACTACCTTATCACTACTGCCATTCAGTGTGAAGGACATTCCATGGGACTAATTATTGTTATCTTCATTACACAATGACATTTACAAAGAGTAGACTTTAAATATTGATTCTTTACTGCATCTTGGAAAATAAATTTTTGTTATAAGGATTACTCTTACTGCTTTCTTGCAGCAGTTGGTCCTTGCTGAATTGTTTCAATGCAAAGTACTGATTTCAAACTTTGAAAACTTTCTCTTCCTTTCTTGTCAAAATGTATCAACTTCTAATTTTATCACTCTGAAAAATCAATGTTTTGATAATTTAGTGAACGAAAACATAAATATTTCATCATATTCTGAACCAGTGAAAATTAGCCTAGCTCTACTCACTTCCATAGAACTAGACCAGTTAAAAATAATTTAAATTTCAGATTATCTTCAATTTGAAAAAGTCTAAAAGAATACATGTAAAGTTACATTGTTGAATTGGAACAAACTCTTGAATCATGACTTCCATGCAATTAAAATAATCCCTTGAGAAATTATCAATTTTTCAAACAGCACACGTAGACAATGCTGAAATAGATACATTCATATATTACAAGGTGATTACAAAGCCTATCCATAGAGCATTTGATGAAGCTTTGTGATCTGTGAATGATTATGAAATATAGTTGCATCTCCCATAAAAAAACAGCACATTCCCAGACTGGAATAATGAGTCTGTAGTTGAAAGTGTAGTCCAAACTTTGATATTTACCCAATAGCTGGAGAAGGACTATGGACAATGAAAAGTAGGTCGTAATGTTATAGTTCCTCCAGAGACACAAGTAGCAAACTCAAGATCATGCTGCACCAGTAAAATGTGTTTGTGAAAAAAATCTTAACAACACTAAAAAAAGTAGCAACTAACAGTAAATAGTAATAATTGTAACTGTGTGATATACAGTCTAAGAAAACCCATATTTTGCCTGGAACTTGTTCAGACAAGTTTTTTCAACCAAAAGTTTCTGCAAACACTGCAGAAATAGAAAATAATCCTACATATATGTGCAATGTTTCAGTCAAGTTAGCCCATGCAGTGTAACATGCTCTAAAGTGCTCTAGACCATGGAAGAAATTGAACACGGTGTTCAACAGACAGCATGATACAATATAATGATTATTTTGTCTGATTATCTTTTTATTATTAGCAACTGTTGCGGTGTGACTACTTTCTGTTCTTAGTTATGATCTGTGTAAGTTTATTATTCAAGTTGTATTTTGATGCTAATGTTATATTCAGTTGGTAGGTTCGGTTTCCCCCTGTTCTGTTTTCATAATGGTTCTGCCTTGGGCCCCCTCTCC
>JAWWEY010000115.1:72499778-72710122 GCA_035582745.1 Loriotus luctuosus | reverse complement strand
GCTGCTGCGTCTGTCTTGCCTGTTCTACCAAGGTGCTGCAGTCCCCGCCATCGACGCGAGGGAGAGCGCCTTAGGCAGCCATACGCCCCACCTGCCTCCTGCCAGGAGCCAGCGCTAAGCGGCCATGTGGTTGCCACACCAAGGCTGCTGAAGTGCCTTTCTGTGGGCTAGTATCGGGCTTAGACTTCCACGCACTGCAGCAAGCAACCCCACTTTTTATATTATGAACTGAACTTATTTAAGTAAGAATAATTACCACCATATATTTGGTCTTACTTAATTTGTGGCATATATACCTGCCTTGTTAAGAAACACTTTTGTGGTTTTTACGTTCTATTTTTGCTGTCTCCTTTATTGTTTTTTTTAAATTCATGTTTTAGACAAGACAGATTCTAATAAAATAATTCTATTATTTATCTCTGTCATTGGCATAATAGCAACTTTAATGAAAACAAGGATAAAAACTTGGGCACTGGTAATTACTCCAATCACATTTTCCACATTTTCCACACAACCCAATATAATTTAGAGCATCTTTATACTGTGTCCTTCATGTATTCACATCACAGTGAGAAATACACAGAGCTGTCACTAAGCATAAGTCAAGCTGAACAAATGGGGTTTTAATTCTGACTGGAAAACACAGCCAATCCGCTGTTCGTGATCTCACATGGAAGGGCATTGCAAAGGCATGCAGTAGTTGAACTAGTGGAATCAAGCTGGTTGGAGGAAGACGTTTGAAGATGAAGAAAGGGTATAATGAGAATAGGCTGCAAAAATCTGCAGTACAGTGAATGTAAATGTATATGATCAAAAATAGGACCATAAAATTCTCCAAGGCCAAGTTACTGAAACAGCTAAAATGCCCAGGACAAAATTTTGGGATGTTTAGGAAAACCTGGAAAGCAGGTGATTTTATTAATGAACAACTGGAAGCTAAATAAGGACAAGTGGAACAAAATGTCAAAGGGGCTTGTAGGGCTTGTAGCTTTATGACAAATGATAAAAAACTACCAATGAGAGAAGATTTAAAAAAAAAACCCCTCCCATTTATAATTTATTACTTGGTGCCTTCAGATCTTAGTTTTATTTATACCTGTAATTGACATCATTTAAGTAGAACAGAATTTCTCTGCAGCTGTCAAATATACATTTTATATACGACTTTGCAATGCATAAGATAATAAAGAATATGAAAAAAATCACTGCTGTGTTCCTTTTATGTGCTTTATTTTCCTGCAGGATTGTGGAATTCTACTGCAGGCAGCAGTCTGCAGCTTCTTTTTGAATCACCTGCTTTATGCAGTGCTTTTGTACAATGGATTACATTCTGGTCCCATTGAAATTAATGACAAAATGGACCCTGCCTTCTGAGTGCTACAGATTTTACCGGTAATATTCTCAACAGTATACATACATCTGTGTAAATTTAATGCTCTCATTAGTAATGGATGAACCACAACAGGCTCACTGATATGATTCAGATAAACATCACAAAAATTTGGCTGACTATCCAACTACCCATACTAATTGGCAAATATGTAGGAAATCTCTGGAGAATTGACTCTCTCAGGAAATTTCCAGCAATTACTACATCTGTTCAAGAGAGGAGCTATCAGAATTTTGGCAGTTGCATGAAAGTATTTTTCGCAATGTAAAAGAATGGATACCATACAAATATTTGATTTAAAAGGAAAGTATGAAGAATACATTTTAAAGGAAAAAAATAATCTTTGTATCATTTAAATAGTCAGATATTCACAATGACTTTGAACTGTTTCCTATCCTAAAAAAGTTGTGGGAGAAGGATTTGTTTAAAAGTCGTAAACATTACATTTTTCCATGAATTCAACATTTTGTGTCTTTTTTCCCCCAAGATTATTCAAACATTATGAATTCAGGGGCACAGGTTAAAAATCATATTCTACAAGAAATAAATAATATTTTTTATCAGAGATTTTTGTGCTGTTCTATTACAGGAAATAACCAAGAAGATGGTGAAGAGCTACAGCCTAAAACTCATGATGCAACCTTATTTGGACAGTTTGGAGGGTATTTATCTAGAGCTACATTCTGCAAAGTAATATGCATAACTTCCAATGTTACAGCCTCCTACATCTAATCCCTCTGAGAAAAAAATTAATTTAAATGTGAACTCTCTTCGTATAAGTAAAAATGTTCAACACAAGAATAATTTGTCTAGAATATTTTGTGATCCTTGCCAATGGTAGACTGTGACCTGGCTGGACAAGTTTCTGTCAAGAAGATACAAGATCCACAGCAATCCTGTTTGGTGACAGTGAGAAGACTAGATCACTTCTAGACCAATTTTAAGTTACCTATTACTAAAATTAGTGATAAAGTTCTATGAAATCTCCAATGAATTCTCAGAAAATCAGTTCTGACAATAATTCTTACTTGCACTTCAAATGGAGGCCACTCAATATTTCACAGAGATTATAGTTCTGCCTCAAAATTTCCCTTCGCATATGATTAAGGAGCATCAATATTAACTCTTAACAGTGGTCAGATACTAACATAGTAAAGTACCTGATTTTCTTAATTTCTTTGGAAATTTAGATTTGCAAACGATCCAGTTCATTTTACTGTATCAGCTTCCACTTTTTGCAGCGAAGTACCCTATCTGCTACTTTTAACATCCATCCAAATTTTTAACTACCGTCAACAAAAACCCTCTGAAAAAAATAAATCTTCTGCATGTTAAGACTACCATATAAATTCTTAGAGGCAAGTCATAAAAATGTAGCAAATAGTATTTTCACAACAAAGACAAGAACTACTGAGCATTTTCTGACCTCCAGCTCCCTGGCATGAACATCAATGCACACAGACATGAGCAACAAACGGGAGCAGCTGGAAGACATTGGACAGCAAGTAAACTACCATGAATTGTCATCATGGAGATATGGTGGAATAACTCTCACAACTGAAATGCCACAATGGATGGCTATAAAGTCTTCAGAAGGTACCAGCAAGGAAGGACAGGCAGTGGGGTATTCCTGCATGTTAGGGAGAGGTTTGAGTGTCTAGAACCTAATGATGGTGATGAAAATCAAGTGTTTAGGGGTAAAAATCAGAGGGAATGCTGACAAGGCAGACATCCTGGTGGGAGTCTGTCATAGACTACCCAACCAAGCTAAAAAGACAGCAGAAATATTCTTTGAGCTGGGAGAAGTCTTATGGGGGACCTCTCATGGGGGACTTCAGCTTACCAGATGTCTGCTGGAAATACATCACAGCAGAGAGGAAACAGTGCAGGATGTTCCCAGAGAAGGAATGGGTAGTGTATAGAAAATAACTTCCTGACACAGCTGGTGAGCTAGCAAACTAGGGAAGATGTGCCCACTGGACCTGTTTGCAAACAGAGAAGGATTAGTGAGTGATGTGATGGTTGGAGGTTGTCTTGATAGGTTTTGGTTCTTGGGAAGTAAGGAGGGAAGTCAGCAGAATTGCTACCCTGGGCTTCCAGAGTGACAAAAAAAGACTGAGGTACTTAATGACTTCTTTTCCCAGGCTTTAATGGCAAGATCAGTTGGTTTTGGGGTACCCTGAGCTGGAAGACAGGGACAGAACAAAATCCCTGTATTCCAAGGGGAAATAGTCAGTGACCTGCTATGTCAGTTAGCTGTGCAAAAGTCTGTGGTGCCAGATACAAAAAGTGCACTTGTAGGTACTTTTGCCTTAAAATAATAATGAAATTTGAAATCTAACAAGTTAAAACTGATGAAAATATGCTTTGCTATCATCTCTTCAAAAGCTTTGTTAAGATATATTTGAATTAATAAGTTGTACCAGTTTGTAAAACAGCTTTCAGATTACCTCTGAAATTCATGAGATACTGATGGGTTTTTGGAGTGATATTATTTAAAGTATAGACAGCCACAAGGCTCCCACATCTAGTATCATGAAATTAGCTGCTCTCTCTAGTTATGAAGTTTTCTTCCTGACAACAAATTTATGATTAAGATGCCTGTTGTCAAAAAATGTGGATGGCAAGAAGTTTGGGTATTCAGAGATTTATTTGGGGAAGAACAGTATTGACAAATCATGTGTTCAGAGTTCGGAGGTGATTAATCATTCATTGATACTGATAAAAATATGATCTATTTTCTTCTATTTGATGAAATATAGGTTTGGTCAATACTTAATCTGACACCAGATCTTGTAAATCAATTACTTGCAAGTACTTAACCTTCTTCAAGATTAAGTAATTTTACAGACAGTGCACAATTTTGCTTTGTGTTTAAGTGTCTTTATACTTTTGTTACCCTGTGATGGTATGAAAACAGGACTTCAAAGAAAAACTGCTGTTTTTGGATTTGTAGTTCAACAGAATCATGAGAGCTGGCCTCCAAACATTAATTTTAATGGTTCACCCTTTTGAATGTATTGATAGTATTTTAAATCTCTTCTATCTTTTAGAAATTGACCAGTTACTGCATTTAGGAAACTGGAATTTGAAACAAGAGCTTTGGAACTTAAACAGGGTAACAACATACCTTTGGAAGAGTCAAAAGTTATTCTGGATGAGATATCCTACCTTCCTGCTTCATGTCCCAGGCTGTATTCATATTTTTCTGTCCAGATCACAGATCAAATTCTTACATCCTGAGATTATCCTTGTAAAAATTCTGATTATCTTTCAGATAGCTTTTTTGAGTCTCCCTGACTTGGGTCTGGAAGCCTTACAGCAATGGGATACCAGAACAAACATTTGAACACAGATACCCCACACCTCCAGTTTTTGTAGTGTTGTTGAGGAACCACAAAGGAACATTACTACTGAAAGTCTCCCAAGTGAATTACCTCTTTCATCTGAGGTGAATACATTGCTATTAAAAGAAAAAGCATCCTAAGGGATGAACACAAGTACTATAATAGGTGCCACTTAATTTAAAAAAAACAAGTACATCCTTGCCATAATTCAACCCCTGGTTGCTACGTGCCAGCTTGTTGAACATTTCTAACTATTCCAATTTGGAGCAGAAGAATGGGAATTCAGGTCCCTGCATGTTCTGCCTTTGACCTGGCTATGGCCATATGGGCAATTGAACAAATGTCCATGAAACAGTCAGCTTGTCCCTCCACTACTGCACTGGAGAAATTTGCCCTGGGAAGTGTGTTCTAGCTGAACATTACTTCCAGTGGTAATTAAACCATTCAGAAATCCCTGCAAAGGTCACTGCAGTTGCAAGTTAAAAATAGCCAGTTTCTCACAAATTTAAGGTAAAAGCTACTCTTGAATCCAGCTAGTTCTAAATCAAACAAAATCTAGCCAGACTTGAATGGGTGTCTCTATTTTCAATTTTTAAAAATATCTATGTTCCATGAAACTCTGGAAAACTGGTGGTGCCTTGAGAGGCTGACCTAGAACAGACACTAGACAGAGCTAAAAGAATAAAGTGGTTATTTATTAATAGGTTTTAAAGGATACACCTCGGGCAGTATAAGGGCATGGCCAGGGCTACACCCAAGAGCGACCCAAAATGGTCATAAAATGGGTGACTGGCCATGAAGTCTCGCACTTTTCTAAGCTTTGGTCCACTCTCATGTTGATGTTAATTGTCAAATTGTAGCTTCAGGTTATGAAGTCCCATGCTACTTGTTTGCTGTCTTCAGTTCCCTGTTATTTATCCTTTTGGGCCTGAACGTTGTAACAGCTGTCCTTGGTCTCAAGCTGGAAAAGGATTGTTTTTTGTCTACCTACCCTGTGAAGAGAACCCACTAAGACATAATATGAAGCTCAGAGCTACAACCCTAGGTAGCACAGAATGTGAAAAACATGAAAGCTAAAACTTAAGGCATCACTGAAATGCTTCTTCTCCCCCACCCCCTTCCCCAAATATCTGTTATTTCTCTTTACTCATTTCCCCTGTAGATGCCTGGTTTAGATACATTCATATTTATGTGAATTGAGAAAGCTTAAGAAAATAATTTAGCAGCAAATCCTCCACTGGTATGAATTAATAAATTACAGGAGAGTTACTTTTATTGACATGTGTTATGAATCCAGAGAGATATTTGGAAGAGAACTTTTCACTTATGCTTGTTATCTCAACAAGTTGAGCAAATGTTTTCTTTGATACCACATGAGCAATATTTGAAAGAGAAAATTCCATGGAAATTCTATATGCTGTGTTGTGGCCTCAATCTTAAGGACAGGCTATGATATTCAACATTGAGCGTTTTCTTGTGTATAGCTTAACAGAAAGAGTAATACAGACACCAAGGCTATTTCCACTGGTTATTTGCCTCTCCAGCTGTGGGGGAGCAAGCTGAAAACTGGATGACTCAATTTGGCAGTGACAGTATATGGCAGTGGCTGTAGACCATAGCTTTGGGTCTTTTATAAGATGAACAAAAGTGAGGAGCTGGCTGCTACCACTAGAACTCTGCATCCAACTGTGTCTGCACTGGAGGAGCCCTCATGAAAACCTTTGCTGTGTTGGCTAGTGAGAAAAGCTGGATATCAGTAAATCAAACACTACCTTGACGATCTCTATAGCTGTTCACAAGTCAGGGAGTATTTTCCATGTTTGTCTTATCTACTGTGTCTGATTAGACTGAAAGTGGTGTAAGTCCTCGTACGTCCTCTACATTGTAACACCTTGTATATAATATTTCTCTTTCAATGTGCTTATAGTCTCAAAAAGAGATATCTGAATGTATTTTGATGGAAAAAACAGGACAAATAAAACTTTGAGTACAAAAGTGGGTTAAAGTGTTATCAATTCACTGGCAGGGCAGTTGTCTTTTTGGTAGCATGACCTAGTTTTCTTTGAATTGCAGAACTGTTATATGTACAGCTGAAATATCTGTACCCAGACAGAAGGAGTTGCTCCATTAATTCTGAACACCTTTTTTTCATAAGGTACTGAAATACTCCCATAATGGTGTAAGGTTTTTGTGTCTGTGTACTTCAGAGGAAAGCCAGGTATGATAAGGAAATACCTTGTGAAATATTGCAGACTTTCACAATATTGGCCAAATTTATAAAGCAGTTCTATTAGTGAAATAGCCACTGCGTTTTCATTTGTCTTACCATTTTTATCACAGTTGTTCAAAATCATGACGCACTCACAAACTTGATGAAATAGAGTCACAATTAGATGTATCTGGTACATTTTGTTGTATTGATATCAAATCTTTCTTTTGATACATACAGAACATTCAGGAGGAAGACATGAAATAATTCTGGAAGTCAGTACTGCTAATTCCAAGCATGCATATAGAATTACTAAGAAAATTTAAAAGTGTCAATAATATTTCTGCACTTTGAAGGACAGTTTGAAAAATATGAATCTTAAAAAACAGTGGCTTTTTTTAGAAGGCTTATTTTGCACAAGGAGCTGCTGCAGGACCATGTCCTGGAAGCCACACAGCAGCCTGCACTGATGGGTGGGATGAGATGAGACAGCAACCTATCAGGAGAAGATACGTGGTTTTCTTACACAAGATAAAAGAAGCTATGGAAAGGAAATTGAATATTTTCATAGACAGGATCTGAGCAGTGCACAATGGGAAGATCCGTCTGGGCTCTTTCTGATGTCTGATGCTGTGTGAACTCAAGGTGCCTAACATCTGAAGGGAAGTAAGATTTACTCACTGATTATATTTCTGGCATTATTTTCTCTTTCTGAATCAGATGTCTTATTACACTATTTGCTTCTGTATCTTTCTTACTGAAATCCAAATGGAACTGTGCAACACTCCCTCCATCCCCAATGCTGAACACACACCAAGACCCAAAGCAGCATCAGTGAACACTGTCAAATTTTTGAATGTAGCTCTTGATATCAGAGCCTAGCTACTTCTTCATATTAAAATTGTAAAATAGAAAGAAGCAAAATATACAACTGGCAGCAGAAGGGTAAAAATGATCTCTATAGTGTATTTCATTTATTTTTTTAAATGAAATATGTTATTGAATACTACAAAAGAGCACTCACCCATGGCTGACCAAATTAGTTATTTATTGGGGGTTCTTGCTGACAGAATTTTACACAGATTGAATTTTTTTAGACTAAGTGTTTATTTTTAAATAAAATAAGGAAAATGTTCTTTCTGTTTTCCTATTCAAATTAAACAGATCACAGGTTACTAGATTTTGGAATTGCTTAAAATAGCTTGTTTTCATGTCACTACCATATGTAAGTATAATTTTCCGCTTCTGTTTTACTCTTTATCAGCACCACTAAAAAGTTTTAGTTTATATGAATCCAAATATTCTGTGGCTGAATTAAAGACAGCCCTGGCCCTAAGGCCAAGTGGCACAGACAGCTTAACATCTACCTGTTCCTTCTCGAATGGATAGGCACTTCCTCAATAGATAACTTGAGCTGTGAATCCTCAATGGATCTTGTAGGGCATTCTTGTAGCATTGACACATGTATCACATGCTTTTGTGGCCCTCTGTCCTATAAATTTTTTCATTTCAACTTGTCCGAAACAATTCAAGGATGATTTTTAGTCCTTCAGAATGGTGTTTGATAGAACGGGCCTGAAAAGACCTTTAGAGGATGTTCCTATAAAGGGTATTATGTAAGGGAGGGTGAGAGGGATGGTGCAGAGGGATGGAGCTAGAAAAGTGCCAGAAGACCGTAGCATGAAGGAATATAAAACTATTGCAGTCCTGCATACTAACCTTTTGGAACAAGAGTTTCCAAAATATAGTATGCTCCAAACTCTCTTCATTTACTCTTACAGGGGACTCATTCCCAGCTGACCCTGAGAGAAAACTAAAATGGTGGAAGACTGAGGGCTGGTGTTCAAATTCAATTCCTGACTACTTTCTATACTTTCATAGAGTAGATGTGCTTTTTTAGGACTTTGGGCTTATGAGATAGGGGTTTCAGGTAGGACCTGGGTGTTTTGGTATAGCGATCATCAGAAGTCTGACCAGGATATCTGATTATAAAATAGATATAATATATAATACATAATACATGATATACAATAAATAATACATGTACGTATACATACACATATGTGTATATATATACATACACACATTTCCAGATCTGAAACAGCCATTCCAGGAAACTTGAAGCCCTCTGTGTGACTACTCTTATTTAGCTGTGTGGAGGCCTAGTCAAGGTCCCCATTATGGAAAGATACTATAAAATTTACCTTACTGGAATGATTTTCCAAGAGCTGTGCTTCTTTATTTTCATAGAAGCATTATTTATGTTTATTGCAAAATATTTCAGTCTGTTCTAGTCACAGGTAAATAATAATTTATAATAATTCTACACTGTTGATACTTACTGTAATAACAACATCTAATTATATAAATCATCTCATACAGTTCTAAATTACAGGGATTTGACTACCTGTCCTCTCATCTTGAATTATATATCTATATATATGAACATGTAAGCCTTTTGATTTTCCCCCAGTACCTGAAAATATGTGTTACAAGCTTATTGAAACCAGCACCATGCAAGATTAGACAAAGAGCACAGAGAAAGAATGTGCCTTCGTTCCACAGTTTAAAAATACAGGGGACCTTCGATGCTTGAAACAGGAAAAATGTTTTAAAAATTTATAAAAAGAAAAATGTTCTTGATGGAATGCAAGAATCAGGGCAAGTGTAATTATCTTGGGTAGTGTTTGAGCATACATTTTGTAAAACACCACCTTTTTTTCTGCTAAACATGTATTTCCCTGCTCCAGTCAAAATTTCACACAGTGGATGATTCAGTAGGTCTTTAAGATAAATGATTCATAGGTGTGTAATGCTTAAAATCTTTGGCAAGAAATTCAGTTTGTCTCTGAAGTCTATATTTTCATGTCTTAATTGTGGCTGATGAAGCTCCTAAAATTCTGTATGATTTAACAATGTATTAGTAATATAACAAATTTTTTCTCATGCACAAGATTTCCTTTGACTGGGACCATGAAGAGAATTAATTCTATAGCAAGTAATAGACATAAATGCTGTTGGTTGCAGGGAGATCTGGACTATCTAAAAAACTCTTTATTGGTCAAACTCCAACAATTTTCATTTTAAACAATATTGTGGCATTTAATAATTGTTGATTAAAGCATTGGCAACAAATTTGTTTGTTTGCTTACTTGTTTGTTTATAAAAAAATCATCTCACTTTTAGAATATGAGCTTCCTTTGTCCTTACTTTGTGAGTTAGTTATAGGTGTCTGGGACACATCTTGCTTTTGGATCACCATATGTACTATACTTCCCACTAAATGAGACTGATCAAAATTCTTTTACAGAATTTTTGTCCATTAGTTAAACCAAAAATAAATTCCTGGGAATGAATGACACATTTTTGCTTTTCACATTCCGAAATATAAAAGCAAATTAAAATGAGGTGTCTCTGATTATTAATTGCAAATTAAAAAAACAAAAGCAGCAAACTAGCAAACATTTTCATCCAGAAAATTAAGAGAGAATTAAGTAAGTATTCTCTTCAGAGAATTAAGTAAATATAATAGTCCTAAAGATCATATGAAACCATTTTTATGATGGAAATGTTGACTGATGTGAACAAAAAAGAAATTGAGTTGCAGAAGATTTGCACTGTGAAAGACATTTTTTTACTGAGAAAGAGAACAGTGATGATACTTAACTTAGCCTAGATCTTCTTACTATTATTATCAAAATCGTAAGGGAAATTGCAAAGCACATTGTCATTTGCACACATCTTCAATTCAGAATATGTTGGACTTTATGAATTGATAAATCCTTTGTCTGAATAATGTAGATTTCTGTAGCAGACTGGATGGCAAGAAAAATTCTACTCTTCATGAGATGTAAGTGATAATTTGGTTGAAGAGGAATATGTATTCTTACATTATTTTTCCATTAATTCATTTGTTGTTCCTTGAAATGAAGCACAACCTTGGAAATGGGCAAACATCTCATTTTTTAGTGAGTAAGAGAAAAGTGCAGGGATTCCAAAGCTGCAATGCAAATTATTGTATGTCAGCCTCATGTATCCTAGCAAAACTCAGTTTTAGTCCAAGAAATACCTTCTTCAAAACTTGCTTTGCTATCAAATAAGGTTTCAGTTTTCCAAAAATGTGTTGGTAAAATATTTTACAGAAACCAGGCTTAGTGCAGGATTATGCTATGAATGTGTTTTATTTTAATGGTAAGAGTGCAAGATTATGCTATGAATGTGTTCTGTTTTAATGCTAAGTCCAGGTCTTCAGTTACCATATGCACCTTCCACTAAAGTTAGAGGAGTACAGCTTTCTATATTAGTGGAAGACTTATCACTCCTCTCACCACCATTCAGATAAAAAGACTTATCAAGTTTCATCACTGTCTTATAATAGTGCTAGGCAGTGCTGATACTGATCAGTCAAAGAAAACCAAGTTATGTTACACACCAGTTGAGGATTCGTGCAACTCACCAATCAGACCATCTGATAGAAGGAATGATTTTTTTCCACTCACTAGATAGTTGTTTAAGGAAGAAGACATAAGAACCCATACAGTGAAGGTAAATAACTCTTTTGTCTTGCCATAATGTTTCAAAGCACAAAAAGGAATCAAAGATTGTGTCATCGGTCAACTAAAGGCTAAGTTCATTATCAAGAGCTGCAGGATGTGTTAACACAGTATCTCCTGTGAACTGACAAAACAAAGGCAAAGGGAGCTTTCATAAGGATTAAGCAATGTTGTGGAGGGCTTTGGGTTCTCTTGGAGCTTTTAGTGCCCTGGTGCTTTTTCTTGTTATACTATTCATTGAAGGTATTAGGGCAAGACTGTTTACTTTGTTTTCTGCCCTATGGTTCTCTACTTCCGCAGTGTTCAAAAACTCCTAAATGATATTTTGAAATTATTATTTCCTTTTGGGCAAAGAGTTTTTTGTCTACCTTATCACATTCCCTCCTGCTTATCATGTTCTTCAAATTGTATGGATTTATTTCTATATTAAGAGAAATACATTGTTCATCTTCTCAACCCTTCATTTCAAAATTTAACTGGTCAGTTTGCTCTGGAGTCTCCAGAAGTAAAAAAAAGTTTTTCCTTCTGATTACTGAAGCAACTTCTTAATTTGCCATGGGCAACAAAAGAAAAAAAAAAAAATCCCAAAAAAACAAAAACAAAACAAAACAGAAAACTAAACAAAAACTTTAAGGAATCTCTGAGATCAAGGTGAAGTATAAATTATCCAGTCAAGACTTATATGCAAGTATACGTGATAGAAACTCAATAGATAGTGTTGGTAGCACTTCTGTGATAACAAATTTAAGGTAGGGAAAAAACGTGCTGCACAACCCGCTGCTGGCAGAGAGGAGTGAGGATATGTGAGAAAAATAGCTTATGCAGATACCATAAGAGAAAGAAAAGAAAGAAAAGAAGGAAAGAAGGAAAGAAAGAAGGAAAGAAAGAAAGAAAGAAGGAAAGAAAGAAAGAAAGAAAGAAAGAAAGAAGGAAAGAAAGAAAGAAAGAAAGGGAAAGAGAGGGGCAGGAGGAGCTCCAGGTGTCAGGGATTCCCCTGCAGACTGTGGTGAGGACCACGCTGAGGCAGCTGTGCCCCTGCAGCCCAAAGGACACCAAGGTGAAGCAGATATCCACACTGCAGCCCATGGAAGGCTCCATACTGAAGCAAGTGGATATGCCAGAAGGAAGCTGTAATCCCATGGAGAATCCGTACTGGATCAGGGTCCTGGCAGAACAGATGATTCCATGGACAGCATACACTGGAGCAGTCCATTCCTGGAGGACTTCACCATGTGGAAGGAACCTGTGCTGGAGCAGTTTTGAAGAGCTCTAGCCTGTTGTAAGGACCAGTGTTGGAGAAATTCATGGGACGACTATCTCCCATGGGAGGAATGCCATAGTGGAGCATGGGAAAATAATGATGAGATGGAGTGGCGGAGACAGCCTGAACTGACCACAGTACTCATTGCCCATCCCTCTGTGCTTCTAATGGAAAGTAGGTAAAGAAACTGAGAATAAAGTTTAACTCAGAAAAAATTTCAGAGGTGGGGGACAGATGTTTTAAGATTTGTCTTTGTTTGAGCAACTTATCTAATTCTGATTTGCTTGGTAACAGATCAAACTAATTTCCCCAAATTTAAGTCTGTTTTCCCATGATAATAATTGATGAATGATCACCCTGCCCTTGTGTCAACCCATGAGCTTTTTGTCAATTTTTTTCTCCCCCACTCCTGTTGAGGAGGAGTTACAGAGTGGCTTATTAGGTACCTGGCCTCCAGCCAAGGTTAATCCACCACAACATCCCCATTTCTAGGTCAAGTCTGCCACTAGAGAGCGGCGGATTTGGAGCCAGTGGAACAGGCAGACATGGGAAAAAAGATCAAAGGCAAAAAAACCCAAACGAAACAAACAAAGAAAAAACCCAAAACCAAAAACAAAATAAAAAGCACAAAAAATATGAAGAAAATAACTTAAGATTGAAGATGTGACTATCTCAGTTGGTATGCAAATAAATTCTATGTTAAAAAGCAAGAAACAAACAAAAAAAAGAAATGCACACAGTTGGAGACTGAATGCTTAATTCAACATACTAGTTTTAGACTGGTATAATATCTTTTATATGAGCAGTATCCTGCTGATATGAAAGTGCAATAATGAAGGTTAAACCTCAAGCATGAAATTTGACCCTGACAAAAAATGTCACAAAAATTCTATCAGAGTGCTTACAAGAAGTTCCATTTTCAAAAGTGTCCAAGTCATTAAGGAGCCCAATCTTATTTGGTCTCCAAGGATTATTTGGTAAGTGACTCTAAGTCTCAAACTCTTTAGACTTTTTGAAACATGTATGACCTATAAGACATTGCAATTAATGTTTGGGGTATCCAGATTTTCTTCAATGGAGAAAGTACATTTTTCTGTGGGCTGAGCTCAAATGTGCAGTTGAATATTACTTAATTTGAGGAAAAAATTAAAAGAAGCTGGCTGCAATTTTAAGTCAATCAGAAAATGATTGAAAGAGGGCCTGTTATATAAATCTGTTTGATTGGAAGTTGAGTTGGTGTCTGTTTTCTACATTTGCAATTTGTAAAAATCTACTTGTTTAATTACAATGAAAAAGTAGATAATTACTTATTTCTACCATCTATTAATTTTTTTGTGTTAAGAAGCATCATTTATACATTTTCTCCCTACATAAAGACATAGATCTATCTGTCTTTCCATCCATTCAGTTGTCTGTATGCCTCATTCTCACAGTTCTCAGCAGCCTTGCTAACTCTGAACCTTTCTGAGAGCTGAGAGTTGACAGGACAATCAGCTGTGATCTTAGGAATCATTCAAAAATCATGACTTATGCATGATAAAATATGACTATGGCCTAATGTAATTACTCATAAAATTTGAGATCATTTAATTCTAGAGTTTCTGGAAAGATAAATGTCTTATTTTTATATTCATTAATATATTGTGTGTCATGTTTTCACATTTGTTGTTAAATAAACATATGTTTCTACATTTATAATTACGTAATTGAAAACACTCCAGAACGTACTGTGATTATATTGTGCCTCCAATTGAAAGGTATAATAGGTTTGACACTTTTGTTTATGATAATTTTCTTAGCTGGATTTCTATCTTGGTAACTCAGACTACCTACAATGGACTTCCATTTCAATATGATATATGTTTTCCCTGGCAAGTATTTACACAGAATTGACAGATAAACTGGTAAAATTAAATGCACAGGTGAAAAATAGATGAAATAATCAGATCACTGGAATCTGTTTTGATTAAGAAAAGTCCAGATGTGATAGCACAAAATAAGTTTTACAAGCTTTCAGATTTTCTTTCCTTGTGTTTTGGGTTTTTTTGGTTTGTTTTTGGTTTTTTTGTTTTTGGGGGTTTTGTTTGTTTTGTTTGTGTTTTTTTTAATTTAGCTGCAGCTGTGAAGTAATTTATTTCTAAACAAATTATTTGGATATTTGTTTCTAAAAAAGTTAATCTTTTTCTACCAAATATTTCACAAGTGCCAACAAAAGTCACAATCCATTATACCTCTTTGCTTGTAGGTATTATCACTTTCACTATAAGAATTAACATGCAGAGTGATAAAGTTAAAAGTTTATGATCTTGTGTTTATTATTTGAGTGCCATTACTTCAGATATTTGAACTGAATTCTCAAAATGTTCCTCGTAAACTTGGTTAATTTAGTACAGCTAAACAGTAATACTGAAATAAATGAGTGGAATATTGTCATTAAATTTATTTAGAAGAATTAACTGAATAATTTTATTATAAAATTTCTAGTTTTCTAAGAACTAAAGGTCTGGAAATCTAAATTAAATAAGAGAAAGACATAACTAAATATTAATTATTATTATTATTATTAAGGTATAGCTGTATCACAAGTGATTATTTGTAAGATATAGGTGAGAATTATTTATGCTAACTTAGGGAATCAGAGTAAAAAGTTAAATTGCAAGCTGTTGGAAAAGACTTGAATGAATAGTTTACATTATTTTGGTCCTACCCTAGATTAAAATTTCACTTCCTCCTTGATATGCAAATCACATCAGGTTCTTAACCTAGGTAGAGATCTAAGACAAAATGTATATATCTGAGTTTCTGACTTGTGCTTCCTAAAACCTCACTGCTAAACTGGTCTCTGGTGGCACGATATAAATACCAGATGAGAGTTTGCAAAAGGCACAGTAAGTTCTCAGTAGAGAACTCTGAATATCAACAAACAAGACACATGTGAAAATCTTGCACTTGTTTTCACCTATGTGTTATCATAAAAAAACACTCAAGGTAGTTACATCAAAGAAAGAAGGGAACAGATAAACTGGGAAAGTTGCTAGTGGAATTCTTGTACATTGATAGTTACCGTTAAACTAACTTGTCACAAAAGAAGGACATTGCAGGCTGACATAATTAACATTTGTTTTTGTTAGTATCTCTGTTGCTATTAAGAGAAATGAAGGCACAGAGAAAGTTCAGGAAGAGATGAGCTATCCCACTGTAATTACCACAACTCCCAACAGGATCCTTCTCATCTGATTAACACCACAGCAGGACAGAGGTCCTACCATGCATCTGTCTGACAGAGTCATGGGGTTAAAGCAAAGGTCCTGACTGATAAGCACAAAGGTGTCTTTAATGTTAAAGTACCTGAAATTTACAGGCATAGTTCACAATTTATATGTATCCTAACTGAAGAGGTACATTTGGGGTAAAGGATTAAAGGAGAGGAAGAAACACTGTAAGTTAAATTTATACAATATAATTATGAAAGAATTTTCTGGAGAAGAATTTTAATCCCTCCTAAAACACAGAAGAAATGTACTCAGCAATATAATTACAATATCTAAGTAATTTCCTTTGCACTACACTAATTTACTGGCTTTGACTGGGCTAGTGTTAATTCTTTTTATAGCACCTTGCATAGTAGGTATATTCCAGGAGTATCAAGAAGGATTGCAGAACCCTGAGAATGGTGGTGAGGATCTCTGGAGTGCTAGTAGAATTTCATCAATCCTCCTGGTCAAAAGAAAAAGACTTGAAAGAGATAGCTGAATCTGGAGAATGAACAGATGTTTATGGGACTGGTGCTACAAGGCAGGGGTCCGGCTACTCAGGCCATGGAACTCACTTTGGGAGACTTGTTCTACTGGGGGCTGATGGGGTCCATCAGTAAGAGGAGGGGAAGAGCATCTTCAGTCTGCCCTGTCAAGCTGATGAAGAGCACTTTAAACTTAAAAGCATGGGGAATAATCAAGAAGAGTTCATGTGCACGCATCTGCAGGGCTATGATCTTATTGGCATCATGAAGATGTGGAGGGATGGCTCCTGTAGCTAGAGTGCTGGAATGGTAGAATACAGGCTCTTAAGGAAGGACAGTCAGGAAATATGGTCGGGGTTATCAGCTTCTTTGTCAATGAGCAGCTGGAGTCTAGGGAGAGCTACCTGAGGACTAGTGAGGAGCTGACTGAGAGTTTATGGATTAAAGGGAGGGAAGGAACTGTTGATATTACAGGGGAGTCTGCTACTTGATGTCTGACCAGCAAGCTGAGCAGATTAGACCCTCTATAGACAGGCAGAAGCAGCCTCACATTTACAAGGCCTCATGTGCGACTTCAGCTTCACCAATTATTTTTTTGGCAGGATACCACAGCAGGGCATAAACAATTCATGTGGATGTTGGAATACTTGCTGATAACTTCTCTCTCCAAGTAATAGAGCAACCAATTAGGAGAGATGCTGTGATAGACCCTTGCCAGTAGGGAGGGACCGATGGGGAATGTGAAGCTCAAAACCAACCTTGACTGCAATGGCTATGGAATGGTGGAGTTTAAGATTCTTAAGGCTGTGAGGAGGGTGCACAGAAAGCTTGCTAACCTGGACTTCAGAAGAACAGACTTTGGCCTCATCAAGGATGCGTTTGGTAGCTGAAGGGATAAAGCCCTGTAAGGAAAGGGGAGGCCAAGAAATCTGATCCATAATCAGGGATCATCAGGAATGATACATCCCAAGAGAAGAGGTCAGACAAAAATTACAGAAGGCCTGTGGGGATGACCATGGAGTATGTGGACACACCCTAACATTACAAGAAAACCTATAAAGGGTGGAAACGAGGACAGATGTCTTGGGAAGATTACAGAGAAATTGTTTGAGCAGCCAGGAATAAGGTTAGGAAAGCCAAAGTCTTGAAAGAATTAAACCTAGACAGTGACAACAAGAGCAAAAAAACCCAAAAAACCAAAACCTTCTCTAGGTTCATTGGGGATAAAAGGAAGTCTAGAGAAGAATTAAGTCTCTTCTGGAAGGAAAGAGACATGGTTACCCAGGATATAAAGAAAGATGAGGTACTCAATGGGTTTTTTTGCTAAATTCTTGACGTGCTTCTGACACACCATGTGAGCTGCAAAAAGCAAAGGCAGGAACTGGGAGAATAAAGAACTGCTGGCTGTAGAATATCCATCTAAAATACCTGAAAATGTATTTTTCCATGGGACCTGATGAGATGTATCCATGGGCCCTGAGGGAACTGGAAGAGGAAGCTGTTGAGTCACTATTTTATTTGAGAAGCTGTTACAGTCCAGTGAAGTTCCCACATACTGAAAAAGAGGAAACATAATCAGAACGGCATTGTTCAACACTTTTGCCAGTGATATGAACAGTGGCATTAAAAGAATGCTCAGCAAATTCACTGACGATACCGAGCTGTGTGGTGATGTCAACAGTTGGAAGGAAGGGATGCTATCAGAGGGACTATAGACTGGACAAGTGGGGTGGTGTGAGCCTCATGAAGTTCAACAAGACCAAGTGCAAAGTCCTTCACCTGGGTCATGGCAATCCCAATCTCAAATCAAGCTGGATGGAGAATGAATTTAGAACAGCCTTGAAGGAAAGGACTTGGAGTGTTGGTGGGCTAGAAGCTGAATGGAGCCAGCAATGTGCACTTGCAGAAAACCCAGAAAGACAACTGTATTCTGGGCTGCATCAAAAGGAGCACAGCCAGCAAGACAAGGTAGGTGATTCTGTCCTTTTGAGCTGCTCTCGTGATACCCCACCTGGAGTACTACTTCCAGCTCTGGGGTCCCCAGCACAGGAAAGAAATGGACTTGTTGGAGTGAGTCCAGAGGAGAGCTGTGAAAATGATTAGAGGGATATAGTACCAGTCCTATGAAGAAAGGCTGAGACTGATGCGATTGTTCAGCCTGGAGAAGAGAAGGGCCTGGAGTCACCATATGGCACCTTACAGTACCTGAGGGGAGGCTACAAGAAAACTGGAAAGGGACTTTTTACTAGGGCCTATAGTGAACAAGATGGCTTTAAATTAAAAGATGGTTGGTTTAGATTATGTATTAGAAAGAAATTCTTCACTCTGAGGGTGATCAGATAGCGGCAGATATTGCCCAGAGAACCTGTGGGTACCCAACCCTTTGAAAGTGTTCAAGGCCAGGTTGGACAGGGCTTTGAGCAGCCTGGTTTGGTGGAAGATGTCCCTGCCCATGGCAGTGGGGTTGGAACTAGATAATAGTCAAAAAGTTCCTTACAAACCAAACCATTATGTAATCTCCAAAGCAAACTCTTACTGTATCTACAATGGACCTTCTCTCTTGAGTGCTGATAAATTCCTTGCATGACCTGATGTCATCACAATTTTATTTCTATTATTTCAAAATATCTCTGATAGCTTTAATTTTTCAGAATTCTTCAACAAGCTATTGATTCCTTTATAAAAATTAATTATAATTGTAATTATAAAATGTCATAAACAAGCAGCTATATTTGTTATTTTGTCAATAAAAATCAATATACTTTGATTTAATTTTGAAGTTGCAATTAACTTTTTTATAATTGGCACATACTGTAAGTTTCAGTCCAACATAATTTGATAGAACATTATTTCATTACATTTTTAATTAAAATCCGTTGGTGTAACCTCAAGGAGACTCTTTACCAAATATCTCTCTTCTGGGACAGAGTTTGATAGAGCTGAGCAGTCAAAAGGTTTTGATATATTTTCAGCATTATGGTTTTGGTGCTTACATCATACAAAATGTTTTTTACGTGGGCTGGACTGATGGATTTTAATTTTTTTTTAAAAGGAAAAAGGATCCTTTTTTTTGCCAAAATTGGATGGCTAGGACCTTTACCCAAGCAAAATAACTGAGAAAAAAAGTTATGCTAAATAACCTATTGAACTCTGCTACATTGCTAAAGAAAGTAATCTGTGGATTGGTCTGTTGAGAGTACCTGCCAAATGGAAGTGGCAGGATGAGATACAGTATATTCCTACTCAGAGTAATCATTTACTTTCCCTCAATTTCTTTAAATGAGATTTTGCAGAATGCCTGTCACAATATCTTAACAATGGAAGATCAAGCAGATTTCTTGCTGCAGCCCAATCAGTCTCTGCTCTGCATGGTTCTGAGCTTTGTCCTGATAAGGAAACAAACATCCTCTGTGAAATTCACACAGGGAACTAAGAAATGTATGAATGGTTATCCTCTCTCTAAGTGTGTTTCTGGTCTGCTATTGGTGTGTCTTCCTAATTTCAGAAATCTGTTTGTGGTGTTCTTTTCTCCCCAAAAGTCGAAATAGTGATGCACTAGTGGAAATAGACAACGCCAGGGGCAGCTGAGGGGCAACTGAGGTTGTCAGCTATTTCTGTGGAAATATTCTATTTCTAACTTAAGATTTTCATTTATTAAAGAGAGAGAGAAGTAAGGAGAGAGTCTTGATTCTCTGAGAGGCCATAGGAAATCTTTATGGGGTCTGGAAAAGACAAATGTTCTCATATTTCTATGGACACCAGAAAATACTACAGAAGTTGAAACGCATGTGGTGGCATTTGCCCATCAGATTTCAGTTTAAAATTCACTATCAAGAATTACAAACCCTGTGTCCCTGAACAGTCCATGGAAACAATTACTGTATGTTTACACAGATGTGCTTGGTATGATCTCAGGTACCTTTCCCAAAAACATGGGTTATGAGCTTCATCTTGAGAAGTCTTATCTCATTTTTTTCTATCCATCCAATACTTTTTATTTTAGTGGAAATAGAAATATATCAAGCTAAAATAATTACAAACTTCTAGAAACTGAATATATACCCTGAAAAGCAAAAATATGTTTTCAGGATCAAAAATTACCTACTGTTTTTTTTTCATTTCACCAAATACACCACCTACATTATAAATGTTCTTGCTACAGGTGTGCAGCAGATGAAAACAAGTTGATTGTGGAGTGTGGCACTTCTGTTTTTCTAATTCATCCAGCCAGTGCTGCTCATCTTGCATATTTATTGGAAAATTATGCAGGTTTCTGCTGACAGATTAGCTACAGAAGCATTTAGGGGCGAAATGTACTTCTAATTATCCTTCTTCAGTGTTTGGAATTCTCTGGCTTAGCTTTATTGATGAAACAGTGAACAGAATCTGGTCCAGTCTCATTACAATTGGCATAAGTGAGGCAAAATTGTGAAAAATTTACACTTAAAGCTAAAAGTATTATTCACATTCACCTTCTGTTTCAACAGTTTGTGTCTGAAATTTTTAGCTGATAAGTTAAAGCAGACAGGTAAAATTCTCACCTCACTGAAGAAAATGGCAAACAGCGCAATGAAAAAACTGGGCACAGGTTGCACCTCAACATTTAATTTTTTTGCTGAACTAATAATTTTACTTTATTAGGAAAAACAAGAAACAAGTTTTGTAAGCCAGAGATCCAATGAAAAAGTTTCCAATATTGGATGTCATAAATCAGAGCACAAACTGGGATTTTTGAACACCTAAAATTGTTTACCCTATGAAAGGTCAGCACATCTTAAATGATTAGTTAAATGCTTTATTTTATTTCTCAGAACAATATCATAAAGCCTCAGAAGTCCTTTTATTTCTATATAGTGTAATTGGAACTGCACTAATCAAGCTAAGATAACCAGATCAAAAATAAAATAGAAATAAATAAATTTTAAAAAAGGATTAAGAAGGGTCTGAGACCATTTTCTCTGCCCCTTAAGGACTTTGTGGGAGAATGGAATAATTTGCCTATCTTTCTGAGTTTTCAAATCAGTGGTGATGGAGTGAACCATAGATTGATGATCATGTCTTTGAGCAGAACACTTTATATTTAATTCTTTCATTAGTTTGTTCTAGCTAATTATGTGTGAGGAGTTTTAGCTTGTGCTTTCAAAGACTTGTCACTGTGTGGGATGACAGTAATGGGGAATAGAAAAGTTATTTTTAATTTCTCCCAGCACTGAACACTCCTTTGGGCATAGCTGGGATCCATGATAATCTGATTCTCATTGCGCATGACTATGCACTCACAGGGAACTGAAAGATCATCCTACAGTCAATCCTACTGGCTGGTTTGCATATTTGCACAAGCTTTCAAGATAATGGTTTTGTTTTAAAAATAAAGGTAATAATAAATTGCTGGCAATTTCAACACGTTTGTCATCTGTGATTTTGCACATGATGATTTGTAGGCAGCAAAGCAGTAGAGTCCTTGCTGGAATATTCTCTACGGTAGATTTTTATACTTTTCCTATTTTGCTATGTTTTGAAATTTTCCTATCTGTGAGGTACCTTAGGGAATAGGCAGTAAAGCTAGAGTGTAAATGAATTGCTCTGCTAAGAAAGCCCTATATTGGCCTTTTGTTTTCTGGTAGTACACTTTAATACAGGTCCCTCAGGTTTAGAAGCAAGGATGAAGAATACTATTGCTAATACAGATAATACTAATTAATAATAAAATTTATTAGTAGTATAATTTTTATTATTATATGTAATTCGGGGTTGTTTTGTGCTGGTGTTGCACGTAGTTCACTTATTTATTATATGCTGTGAAAAAAATTGGTAGTTCAGCCCATAATGAACTGGAGACATCAGATTAACAACAGAGTTCTCCTGAAGTGTTATATGTACAGCAGACATTTGTTTCAATGCAGTGAATTCATGAGAAGGCTAAAGCTTCCACACAGTTAAACTCCACTTATTACAGTTAGGTGAAATTTCAAAATTGTCAGAAGACATGCAAGTGTCCATTCATTCAGCTGCAAAGATACTTGTCCTATATAAGCATCCATTCTCTGTCTAAAGATATTTCATTCTACTGTGACAAAGTGGTTAAAACTAGTGGGACAGCAGTAATTGAAAGAACCTGGAGCCTGGTAAGTAAGGCAGTCTCCAGAAAGAAAGTAAATGCATATTTCAGCTCCTTTGAACACAAAAAGGGTTGTTCTTAACTTATAGGGAAAAGAAAGACTCCAAGGCCACAGCACCACTGTGTTTCATTTTATTTAGAGCCCTACTGGTATCTTCAAAGACAGTGGACAAATTAGTGATCAGATAATTCCCCATCAGGGTAGCTTTTATAAATTTGTTTATGAAGAACACAGAAAGTCTGAATTATCCAGTTGGCAGGAGAGACCAAGGAAGGACTTTAGATGGATTACAGATACTGAAAAGACCCTATGAATGATTTTAATGATGTAAATCACATACAGAAGAGGAAGAAATAATCAGATCATAAAGATATCTCATATAAGCCCTCTTCAGCGTCTTCCTTCAAGTCAGCACTTCTGATAAGTCTTTCAACTGTTGACATGAACTTCTGAGTCTAACTTGTTCTAACCTGGAGCATCTTATTGATGACAGGCTCCTACAAACTGCTATTCTGTTATGCTGCAAACTGCTAGCTGTGTGCTGAACCGACAGAGATACTTTTATCTAAATCTATTACCATCACTTCTTCCCTAATCTTAGCAAAGCTAAAAGAAAATTGGATTGCTCCATACAAAGCTATTTTATGAAAACATAATTTTAAAAGTTCTTTATACACACTACTTTGTGTAAGTACAATATTTGCAGAAAGACTGTAGCAGGGAAAGAAGGAGACTACACACAGTAGTTGAGAGATAAATTATCAAATATCAAAAGCTTTTTCAAAGAGAGATTTTTCCACTTCTATATGAGGCTAAAAAGACTCTGTGACTCTTTCTTGTAGGTTTGGTATACAATAAGTTCTCAGAGAATTTTGGAGACATGTGATGTAAAACAAATTGGAATGCTCTTTGCCCGGGAGCTTGTATTAAAGGTTATTTAAACTTGCTTTCATTTGCTCCCCTGGGACTTTGTTTTTGGTTTCCTTAGTCGGTATTTGTTTCATTTTAATTGCAAGGCAAACACTGCTGTTGTAGTACATGTAACTCAATGGGGAACTTTGCAATCTGAAAATACAGCTCTGTGGTTTATTGACAGTGGTGTCTGCAGGCACTGCAGGATCAGCAGCTCCCTGGGGCTGGGCACCAGCAGTGCCGGGAGCTCCTCTGGGGGGGACTGATGGCAGAGCCTGCAGACTGGGGCCATCTCTCTGCCCCAGACAGGAGCAGGGCAGCCCAGGGCAGCCCAGCCTCACCTCGGGCTGTGGGAATGCCTCTGTGGCAGAGCCTTGTCCGGAAGCAGCTACTGGAGGCTTGGGCCAGTGACGCTCTGTCCCTGAGCCCTGGTAGCCCAACCCCTGGAGGGGAGCACCCTTTGCAAGACGTGTCCTTGTGTGCTGACATGAGGAGATGCTTTAATTGCCTATGTAGACTTGATTACTGGAGAAACAAAATAAACTCATATTCTGAAAATGGTGTTAAATATGACAGCATCATCTTACCTTGGTTTTTGGTTAGTTGGCTGGTTTTGTTGTGTTTAAATGAAATTTATACCTGCAAGATGCAGATACAATCCCATTCTGTTTTCCACTGCATTCAGTGTCATTAAATTATGGATTGATTTGCACCCTGATTGATAGTCCTCTGGTCAGTGTATTCTTTTTACATTAATTTCACAGCAAAACCTCCACTTACAGTGCTGTTGTTGTTTTAGTGATACATTAGTCACTTCCCTAGATTTGCTTTGGCATGGTGGAGCTTCCATCACTGCCAGTTTCTGTCCTTTTATATAAAAAACTGCTTGGAAATTTGTATATAACACAACTCTTGTCTTGACAGGAGGGCGGGGTACGTGACCTACCAAGTCTCCTGGTGTTCCACTTTCACAGAATGCTCTGGATCTGAAGGCAAAGTAAGGGAATGCACGGAGTTATGACACTTTGTGTCCATATAGTGATAGACAAAGGTAACAAATATATAGGCTTGGTAAATTTATCAGCTCCTACTCCTATTTATAGGAATATACATACATTTGTCTTTCTTTATTGCGGCTTACAACCTATTAAGGAAAACCAAATTAGCCACATATTGAATGGGGCAAACTATCATTTGAAGTTAGTAAAGTAATAGAGTTTACACCAGCTGGGAATGTGCCTCAGCATGTTTCAACATTTGACAGAAAAAGCAGCAGTAAGAACTGCAAGAGTTTATATATGCTGATATGCTTACCCTCTCTAATATTTACATTTTGGGCAAGTAAATTAATTGCCTGGAAAAGACCACTCAAAACACACACAGCAGGTGCTTCTTCAACTTAGTTTACATTGATTGGTGTCTTTGCTGCTTCAAGAGACCGCAACACACAATATTTTATAATTAACCTGTCTTGTCACAATGGATACTAAGTGAATCTTATTTATGCAGAATGCCAGTGACTGCTGATATATGTGGGTTTGGAGCTGAGAAAAAGGTCTAGGACAGACCTGAGTGTCTGTTTCGGATCCCATGCTGGAAAACACATTGACAGTGCAGACAAAGTTAGAAGTTTGTGCATCAGTTTCCTCCCAATTAAGAAACTGAAAAAGACCAGGGTCAGTGGAAAAGATGAGACAGCTGTTGATTCAACTGCAGTCATCCCATTTAGATGTAGATATGAACTTAGCACACAGATATAATTAAACTAGTTATAATGTAGTTTACCGACAGAATGGGGCTTACAGATACCTGTTTGAGATGATAGCTGCAAATTCATTACTAATTTGTAATTTACATAATGCCAAGAAATGTGTCTACTTGCTTTGTCTTTAGCTTTCTGGTTTGTTTGTTTTTCTCTGATGGTGATAAGGTGCTGCAAATTTGAATCCTGCTATACTCACTGGTTAAATATTATGATGCAGCATGACTCAATATGTGGGTATCCACATCTATGTTTGGCCTTTACATATTAATCCTGCTTCTACATTCCCTTTAGCTAAAAATAAAAAGCAATCAGCAAAGTCAAATGACAACTAAAGCAGCACAGGCAAACTAATTATATTAAGGGACGTTTTATTTCTAAAAATGTAAAACCTAAATAATATATAATAATTATATAATAATATATAATTAATGTTTTAGGTCCTTGAGAGATCATCCAGTACAGAGATCCATTTTAAGAATGTGTTTAGCCGTGCGTTTTCCCTACATGTGTGTTTCTCTTTACTGCCTCACTGAGATACAGCCATGTATCTGAAATGCAGATGTGTCTGATTGCTTTACGGGAAACAGGCATGCTCTTTATTGGGGGTCTTGGTCTTAAATTAATATTTACTATTATTTTATTCCTCAAAATAGTGACTGATAAGGTTCCTGCCTCAGGGTATCCAAAGGTGTGTGTAGTGAAGTTTATGACTGTTTTTAACTGATCACTTCTATTATTACTACCCTAATATTTCCTATAGTGGAAAAGGGAGATGTTTCATCAGAATTTCAGCTTAGATTTCACAAGCATTCTTAAGTTTTTCCGAATTTTTCAGCTGTCAAAGATTATACTCAAATATACAACTAAATGAAAAGTTTTGTTAATACTTGTGTTCAATGTCTTGGCACAACAGTTTGTATTTGAGCCTACCAGATGTATGAACTGCAAGAGAAAGGAGTGATCCTTCAGGAGAGTGTCATAACAAGTTAAAGGAATGTTTGTGTGGTTAAGAACCACAGCCAGTTCTGAGAGGATAATTATTCCCATAGTGTATCTGTTAATGATTGTTAATGCCCTGTTGATGGTGAAAACCTAAGACACAGACTGAATTTCCAAAGGAACAGTAGACTAATGAAATGGTTTGATTGTTTTTACTCAATGTAGGAAAAGTTTGAGAAGAATCAAAGACAAAAAATACTGAAAATCATGCTTGCAGAAGACAGTGTTCAAGACAGCTTCAGTCATATGGAAAGAGAAAGAATAAAAACGTCTCTACACTTTTTGTTCTTTCTTATTTATCTTGTAGGTAGATATCCAAAAGTTTGCAGTAACAGATGTTACTTTAAAGTTTTTGGGAAGAGACATAGGGAGACACAACTAGATTATTAAGTTGGTAAAAGGAAGCTGAAAAAGGCAGGTCAGCTAACTGAAAATTATGGATGATTGCGTTTCAAAACAACATAAGGAAAATAAATAAAAAAAGAAATTTCTCTCCCTTTTTTTCCATCACCTTGACAGTAAGA
The DNA here is from genome assembly GCA_035582745.1 of Loriotus luctuosus. Taxonomy (NCBI): domain Eukaryota; kingdom Metazoa; phylum Chordata; class Aves; order Passeriformes; family Thraupidae; genus Loriotus; species Loriotus luctuosus. The sequence goes on along the minus strand of JAWWEY010000115.1, from coordinate 72,683,304 downwards.
CTCATATGAAGAGACTCTTGTTCCTGTTCTCTCAACCAGACATAAAAACACAATTAATGCATAGTTACAAGGTAGGAAGGAAGATAGGAAGGCAGAAGGAAGGAAAGAAATGCAAGTGGACCTCTGGCACTCTGCCAGAACCGGAGGGATATTGACAAATTTGGAAAGAGTCATAGAGTAGCAGTAAAGTGGCTAAGGGCCTGGAAAATATGATACATGAGGAAAGATTGAAAGATGTGACCTTTTTTTAGCTTGGAGATGAGAAGGATGTGGGGATCTTGCTGATTTAAACATCATATTGGTGAGTTATAGAACAACCTCTTCCCAGAGTAAAAAGCCATAGCCAAGAGGCTAAAGCAGTAAGTTGTAAAAAAAGAAAATCCATCCATTCATCCATATGCTGAAATAGAGCTCATGATATGAGTGGTATATTGAATCAAGTTTGTAAAACAGACTGAAAACTCTTGTCTGGAAGTTTTCAAAACTGTTCTGGATAAAACCTGAAGGAGCCTGATCTAACATTGAGCTGACTATGCTTTGAGGAAGAGGTTAAACCAGATAATCTCCACAGAGATATTTTCAAACAAAATTGAGGAACAGGTTAAACCAGATAATCTCCACAGAGATATTTTCAAACAAAATTGTACTATGATTCTACTATTTTCAGTGTTCTTGAACCTGTTGGAACTTGGACAACTTTTCAGCTAAGTGATTTTTTATAGTTTTACTGGTTTTGGCTGGCATGAGGTTTATTTTCTTGACAGTACTGTTTGATATTTGTGACCAAAACAGTGATGATAAGACAGGAATATTTTCATTGTTACTGGAAAGTGCTCACACAGTGTGGAGAACTCTTCTAGCAGTGATGAGACTGAGGAGTACACAAAAGTTCGGGAGGAGAGACAGTGGGAACAGCTGACCCTAAATGCCTCAAGAAACATTCCAGAACATATGGCACCATGCACAGCAATAAAACCTGGGGACAAGAAGTGCGAAGGGGAGACATTTGTACCTAGGATGTCTGTCTTCCCAAGTGACCATTACCCATGATGAAGTCCTTTTCCCCCTGACACCACTGAAGACCTGCCTGATGATGGGAAGTGATGAATGACTTCCTTGTTTTGCTCTGCATGCATGCACAACAGTTGCTTTCCCTGTGAAACTGTCTTTATCTCAACCCACAAGTTTTCTCACTTTTACCCTTATGATTCTCTCCCCCTTCCCATTGCAGGCGGAGGGACTGAGCAAGTGGCTGTGTGGGGCTCGGCTACCTACCGGGTTAGCCCACAATAATGATATATTTATACATTTCAGAAAAAAAGCTATGAAACATGTACCATCCTTTAGGTATTTTTGTATAAAGGAGATCCAAGCCTAACACTGACTTTTTATAAAGCTGTCATTCTGAACTAGAACTATTCGTAAGTGCCACTGTTTCCCACATGATGGCTTTCATAATAACAAAATCATCTTCATGGAAGAGTAAAGCACTTACTAACCACTACATTTAATTGGAATAAAATGTAATGTATTCATGCATTTTAATTCCAAAAATACTATCCTTTTAGGAACAACTATTTCAATTATAGAATATATAGTCACCAAGAGTCCGCAATATTTTAAAACTATTTTGCCTGTTTTGTTTTAATAAACAGGTTGAACAACTTTGATTCAAAATAGTTTAATTATTCTGAAACACTTCTGAAAACAGAACAAGTGTAGTTTAAAGTCCTTTGCAGGTTGAACTGGCACTGCTGGAAGCTGTTGTAATTAGTAAATTTACAAAAAGCATTGTTAAAGTTATTTTCCTCAGCTTCAATATACTACAGTTTATTAGTAAGCCTATTATTTATGCAATCCCGTGGGCCATTTAACATTTGCTTTAGTTAATGAGAATCTTCATCTTAATTAACAATACTAAAAGACTTTTTTCCTTCCCTTCCCCACAAAATGAATAAGGCGTTAGAAATATATCCCAGAATAATATAATTTTGGAGTTATTAAAAGCAAAGCCTTTCCACTGCTCATTTTTTATTATCATCAAAGCTCCTTGAAAGACACTTAGTGAAATTTCGTATATCGTGCATATCTTAATTAAAAACATGAGCTAATATTAAAAGACACTGAATGATTCGAAGTCCATGTGCAGGTCTTGTATGAATGATAAGGAATTTTTAAGATTTATAGAAATTCAGAATGTTATTGCACAATATTAAGGTCAAAGCTGAGGAAGAAGCAGTTTCAGATCGCCTCGGTGTTACTATCAGGGAGCGTGCCTGTAGTATTCATGATCATAACCCTTTAGTTCAGTTCAATTGAACCATGTCCTCTGAACAAGATTCTAGTGAAGTGAAAACAAAGTTCAGCCTGCCAGTCAGAAGAACATGGTAACCTTTTGCCCCAAATCAGATCAACCAGAAATCTATTAAATGTATAGAGTCACTTTTATTTAGAGAGAACTAAATTACTTTGGCTGTATTGTGGTACAGAAGAGACAAGTCTTAGAAAATGCATCAGGTCCTCTGCTTTATCTGATAGAAAAACAAGGAAAAGCTTTCTCTGGTTAAAAAAAAAATACTGACTGAATAATGTCAGCTTTTGTCCTTCAGACTATGGCCATGATGTTGTAAGCACAAAGAATGAAAATGTTGAATTGAAATACTGATATTTAAGTCAGAATATCATCTTTATTTGGCAAAGTCATGAATAAATTAAAACATGTCCCTCCCTAGCCCTCCTCCCTTCAAAGAATAATAAAATCATTAAAGCTGGAAAAGACCTCAAAGACCTTTGAGTCTAACCTTTTACTGAGCACCACCTTGTTAAGTAAAGCACAGCACCAAGTGCCATGCTCAGTCACCTCTTGAGCACCTCCAGGGATGGTGACTCCACCACTTCCCTGGGCAATCTGTTCCAAAGCCTAACCAACATTTCAGTGAAGAAATTCTTCTTGATGTCCAATGTGAACTCTCCTTCTGCTGCTTGAGATAATTTTCCCTTGTCTTCTTGGATAACTTCCATGATCCTTTCCTGGCTACTTTTGTTTTAGCTCATATAGTGAGGGAAAGCAAAAGGCAAGGTTTGCGTAATGATTCACACTGATTTTTTCTTTTTTGTTATTCTCCAATACAGGTGTCCTTATATAGACTTCAAAATCTTTAAAATCTTTTGAGCTTTAGGAGAAACTGGTTTCTTACCTTTTGCACTATTTTCAGATTAACTTAATTATTGGTTAGCACACTGGTACAAGAAGAATTTGAGCCTTTTTTATTTGCTTGTGCTTGCACTCTGGGCTGTTTACCTGAAGAAAGGTCATGACAGCATGCTAGGGCAGCTGAGAAATCCTGTGGCCCCAAACAAGAAACTACAATAATGCAGTCTTAAGTCCTGTGATTATATTCTCCTGTTCAGTGAATTTTGCCTTCTCTAAAATAATCATCCAAATCCCAGCGAAGTTGTGAGTCTAAACTCCTGGAAATGTGGTACAGCTAGTGAATATTTTTATGGTGGTATGATATTATCTTGTAAATGTTTGATACTGAGGTTCATTTTCTGCCATCCAGTACTTCTATTTGGCACTATTTTTAATCATTTGGTTGTCTGTTGGGGCTGGAGGGGAAAGTTTGTTTGCATGTCTCCTTGTTGTTTTTCCAAAGTAGCTAGACTGAAATAGAGTGCTAGTGTGTGGGATGGATCTCATATTAAAAGATTGGGATAACAATGGACATTTGAAGAGATAAAGGTGGAATTTTAGTTTTCTTAAAATTCTATTGCTTTTACCCAGGTGTCCTTGGCACACATTTAGTCCTGAGATGGTTTTTGGGTTACACACATGGTGAGCCTACACCAGGGACTGCACCAAGACTTATCAAGAGATGAATCATGAGGGGAAAGAGGTGTAAGATAAAATAAAGGTAAGTAAGTTCGGATTTTTTGGTTGGGTGTGTCAGACTTAACAGATCTACTGCAAAAAGTTTGTTTGAGTTGTGACCTTTTGTCCTGTAAAAAATTCCAAATAAGTACATTTTGCATGACAGCTGACATATTGCGGCACTATAGAAGAAATTTTGCTACAGCGTTTGTTCAGGATTTGATGTGGGAGGAACATTCAGTTTCTAAGTTAGAAAATTACTGTATGTAGCAGAAAACCTGCATAGCTTTATTGTACAACTTAAAAGGCGAGTAAGCATAAGTGTAAGTGCTTATATTTGTTTTTCATAAGATACATGTTTTTAATAGAAAAATTAGAGATATGCAGGAGGGGGAAACAAGAATCTATTAAATAGTTTCTGCATGTAAATTACAGACATAAATGCTGCTAAACTGTAAAATGAATCAAACTGTTTATCTGGCTGTAATTTTGAAGATTAAGGCATTTACAAGCAATGATGTGAGAACATTAAATTATATCACAAATTTTTCTGTGTACCTTTTAATAGCACAGTATTAAACTACTCTGATCAGAGACATGATCAGAGAATGATGTCAAGGATGTCTATCACTTTCTTCACACGATATGACTAACAAGGGTTTGTTATTTTTTATTTGCATGTGTGATATAATGTGATGTTATGGAAAAAAGGTAGTGGAAAACTGATCCTCTGTCCCTTACAACCACAAAAATACCACATAGAAATATAAAAATCACTGCAAGTTGTTCAAATGTGAAAGCTTTTTCCCAGAATTATTTTGAAGAGATAAAAATCACATAATTCATTGCCATAAAGACTAAAAGAGAGATTGATGATGATGATAACTATAACACAATAGGTACTTTTTTGTGATTGATAGGATCAATATCAGGCTGCAATATTTCCTCATTTCTTTGCAGTTAATTTGAGAGGAATTAAATTTTTGGTGATAAAGCATAAGAGATGCTCAATAAATTGGTAAATCCATGAACATTTGCAGGGTTAACTTTTAGGATGAAGATCCATAGAAATCTATCTCTTTGGTTTTGCAGAAGAATTCTTTTCAAAACATTTTCCTGCCTTGTTGTGGTGATTTTTATGTAGTCTGGCAATTTCCATATCAGACTGCTTAGATTGACTTTTCATTTATATTTTGTAATGTCTTAACTGAATTGCATTTTCTCTTCCTTGAGGCATATGTAGAAAATCTGTAGAAAGAAAGAGAAAAACACTGCTTCACTATCATAGCCGTATTCCTCTTTCCCTGTCTTCCTAATGATGGCTGCCCGTATCAAAACATTAAGGAGCATCAGCTGTAACACTGAAAGTTTTAGGGAGTTTTTTAGCTTATTTTCTATTTTGTTGGTTGTTTTAGGTGTCGTTTTAGGGGATTTTCCTTATTGGTTTGGTTTTTTTGGGGATTTTTTTTCCTCATGATAGCGTTCACAAACAGTGTTAATTGCTCTCTTTCTCATCCCAAAAAAAGGTGGGCCCATATTCCAAGTTGTGTGCCTGGATGCCAGATGATTGTGTTAGAAATGTGTCTGACTTCTGGAAAATTTTCATAGTCAAAATACCTCAGTAATCAAGTTTTACAGACCCCAGGATACAGGTGATTTATTTTTTCCCCTGACCTTTTTGGAATCTGCACAGAAGAACTTGTATCAATCTCTACCTGCTCAGGTAAACAGGTTCTTAAGGAAATGAGAGGGCTATTCGGTTAACTTTGTCTGGAATTGTAATAAGAGATCCATCTTGAAATCTAACTCATATTTTTTAAGTACAAAGTGTGCTATTGGGCCTCGGGATTATTATTGTGGATTTTTGTCAAACAGCAGTGCAGTAGAGGATGTCATAACTGTAATGCAAAGCAGAAAAACTGATGATAGCTGTGCACACCAAAAAAAAAAAACCCTCATAGGAGCATAAAAAAGACAAATTCACAGTTCATAGTGTTGACAGCTCATTTTTAACAAATTCTGTTTCAAAAAAACCATAATAAATATCTAGTTGTTTTTGCTTGTGTGACAAGAAATTGTCACATCAATATATGCATTTTTATGGTGTTGCACTTGGAGCTTTTTGGTACTTTGATAATTTTGTTTCTTTCAAAATCATTGCATAAACGCACAAATGAAAATGTTTTCAGGGCCAAAGCTTGTTTTAGGTTTTACAGGGTAGCACTCTTCCGTGTGGGGAAGGTATACCTTATTCCCATGACCATTTGTCTCTTAAAGAAACAGATCTTTAAAGACAGTGCAACAACAACAAAAGTGAGTATGTACAAATTGAAAGGCCAGGAGTATGCAAGTTATGAACACAAGTCCTCTTAATGTTCACATCCCAGCAAGAACTCTTTACGCGGTTAAACATGTATGCCTAACCTTTACAGGTCAGGAAGTGTCCCATTTGTTTAAAAGATTGTTCATACAAAAGGAAAAGAAAGACGTTCTTTACATTTGAGATTATATGACTTCAACTCCCAGAATTTTTTTTTACTATTTTCTCTGATAGCAGTAGAACTACATAGCACTTTTGTTCTTGTAAAAAAATATTTACATACAGATATCAAACAATCTTCTCTTTAATAAGCACATCAAGATCTCAGAGTACTCCTTACCAAGGATCTTATTTTCTGTTGATTGGTTACAACACGTGGGTCTTCTTTTCTTTTTTTGTTTCTACAATCTCTCTATTTCTTTTTTCACCTGATTATATTTTTGAAAACTGAAAATTATTAAACTCTTCAGACTATCTGAGTGTTATTTCACCAGTGACATTAGAAGCTATAAAATTCAAGCTGTTTTCACTCTTCTACTAGTCCTTGCTATTTTTTATATGAGTAGCCATATATTTTTGCATTTCCTGTTACTGAGGAATTATGTAGAGCTCTTAAACCATTCAGGCCTCATATACTTCAAAGGACAATTGCTTTGTATTTTAGGACAGTTCCCTTGCCTTTTTTTCCCGTAAACAACCCAGACTTTGCTAAGTGCATCCTGGAAGTCTTGCTCAATGGGAGGCCTTTAGCATTTAGATGTGCTGAAAAGAAACACCAAGCAAGCATGTAGGTGAAGAAAGTAGCCTCAAACACCTTGGGAATTATACAATATTTCTGCCTTGAATGACTATGAGAATGTATTCAAACTACATAATATTCACAAAATTTGTGAATAATTAATCAATTTATTTATCAGTAATCCCAATTTCGGATTTTTTTAAAATATCAATATAATGACAAAAATATTTTCCCATATCTTCAGAAGTAATAGATTCTCATTTGTCTTTCACTGAAGCATTTGGATTGTGCCATTAAATTTCAAGTTTTTGTACATGGAAACCGATGTTGATACAAACATGCAGACACTTATGCGTTTTTGCATCCTCTATGCAATTTTCAAAACTGTATATGGAATGCCTTCTATTATAAAAAATTCTCTAGATCTAAAGATATTTGTCCTAATTTATGCTACTCAAGTAACTTTGAGATCTACTTTCCACTATAATATCCTAATATATTTCCTAAATTTATAGTAATAAGAAGCCTGGGAATATAGTTTGAGTAGCTGTGTTCTCCAGAAGGGAAATCTCCAGATCAATGACAATTACATCCACATCTTACCACCCGACTGAAACCCTTAATTCATTAATTGAACATGATAAAAAATAGACACCTAATCATTTCCTCAGGTGATGGGGCAAAGAGGAAACTGCTTCAAACTCTGAGTTACTAATTAAACCTGCTGTGTATATTCCAATGTATGGCCTTTAAACTGACTCTTAACCTTAATAATAAGTCTCTATTCTTCAGGAACTTCAAATCTAGATTTTTTTCTAGTTTTTTATGTAATTTTGGTCATATTTTTATCTTCCGTAATTATGGTGGGGGTGTTTTGGTTTTGTGTTTGTTTTTGGTTTTTGTGGTTTTTTTTAATGATTTCTATAATATTGTGTAATGTTTAACACAAATGTTCATTTATTTACACATTATATATAATCATATATAATTATTGTAGTTAATGTTTTTTTTCCATAGTGAACATTTTTATAAGTCACCTGCTTCAAAATAGGATATAACAATGCTTTATTAATACTGTATGTGATTAAAGTAATTTGGAATTAGGAACTTAAACAGTTTCTGGAAAAAGAATATATAAACATTTAGAAGAAAAATGATGTGTATTTACACCCATTAAAATAAAAGGAGAGTTCTCACAGGTAGAAGACAGATTTAAAAGAAGGAGACAATTGCCAATCATTAAAACTTAAATAAGAACAATCTACTGCCTTTACGAGTAAACAGTGCTTGAATTTATTTCTGATTGTTTTACTGTTACCTGTTTCTGTAGGAAGGAGTGTTAAAAATAAATAATTCTGAATTGTAAAGGAAGAATAGTATCTCTACTTTGGAATTATTTACAAAAATATGTCAAATTTTTCTAAATTTAAATAATCAAGCTTCTTTTAAATTAGGCAGAAACGATTTTGATGTGTAAAACTTTTCTTAGATAGAGAATAAATGGGCTTTTCTGTTTTATAGTTCTAAAATATGGTTTGATAGTGATTATACTCTTTTCTTTTTCTATAGCAGAGATTTATATTTAGAGATGTGGTGCAACAATAGATTGCAAGCATATAGTGATGAATGAGTACATCCCAAGATGAAATAACTTTAAAAGAGTTCTTCATGAATTGCAGAACACTTCTTTGACTGGGAAAGATTTGGCAGAAATTCTGAAAAGCACTTAGAAGACATCCCTTCACCTGTGTCTAGTGTTCATACATTTTTAAAATTATTATAATCCAAAACACAACAGTAAATTGTTGAAAACTTAACATTAAAAGCTATATATTTTGGGGGGTTTTGGAGTGGGGGTTTGGTTGGTTGGTTGGTTTGTTGGTTTGTCTTGGCTTGGTTTGGTTTAGTTAGTTTTACTTTTTTCCTCGGGCCTAGAATTCAGATGAATTGAAGTTTATGGGAGAAGTTGCTGGTAAATATAGGCCACATGCAAATAATATAATCTTTATTTTACAGTTTTGCAAATGAAAAGTGACTGCTTAGGCAAGCTTAACTCAGATGAAAATCAATTTCTTTAAATGTATATTTCAACTAAATTTGAATACAAAATCTTTGATAGACTAAAGTGAGAAATAAAGTTCTAACACTATATGTCTGGCACTGAAATTGCTGACAAAAGAGCACAAATTGCTTTTAATTGCTTATTAACTTCTAATGAGTGTAGAATTTGTTCAATATTTCTTGTAGGCACTCATTATCTTGTAAGATCAACAATATATAAATATAACATAATTAAACCCTTAAATTGACACTAGATGTCCAAATCTTATAAAATTTGAAATGCGATGAAAACTTTTGTTGCTTTGATACAAAGTAAAAGATAAGATTTAGGATCTGAGCTCGTTTTAAAAGAGCAGATTAATTGTCCTTATTCATGGCAAGCTCTATGAAGCATTTCTCAAAGGAGGTGTTATTTTCCTTGGAGAGTTTTTACATCTGATCTCAGTTCTGCCAAAGAGATTCTAAATTTAATAATAATGTTAAACTAAATGAAATATGGATTCTCTTAAATAATTTAAGCTTGCTGCAATTATACAAATTTAATAAGTTTAGTATATAATACCACTGGATAACATAAGAGAATAGAATTATAGATTAAATGTCTTTTTAGTCAGGAAAATTGGCAAGGACTGTTTTCTACTCATACAGTGTAACTTTTTGTTTAGCCTCTTCTAAAATTCTATTCTTCTAAGAGACTATGCATGAATAAAGATATATTTTATCTCTAAAGTTAATTAAGAATTTTTGTTTCTATATATTATCTGAAATGTGAACTTACCTTTTAAGTATATTTCTACATTAGCTAGCTTGCTGAACTTTGAAAAATTTAGTTTTCTCAGTTTCATGTTCATTATTCCTTTATTGTCAGTATGATTTAATGAACAAAATGCTTTATATAACACAATTCCCTTTGATTTTCAATATGAAGAGACAAAGCAGAGCAAAATAATTAGGATTCATTCATTTACATAAGAATATAAACAGCAGGTACCCCAGTATTCACATAATGGGCATTGAAAGGGATTCAAAGAACCTAATAAAAAATTCCTATTTTCTGCAACCATTACTATTTTATTTCTCAGGTATACCACAATCAAGTTTTCTTGATATATATTGAATCTTCTATATCTGTCTCAAATTGATAACAACCACAGCAACTGCACTTCTGAGAAATTTAGAAGGAATTATCATAGTGAGGAGAAAATTGTGTTGTTACGATAGGAAATTCAAGCAATCTAGATATTCCTGTCTGTTGCCTCCTACTTGACTCTACAGAGTCTCCTAACTTTATGGCTCTTGGTCCCATATTAGCCAGATTCTCCAAGTTACTTCAGTATCCTGGTTGTTTCATATATGAATATACTGGGGTTTTTAATTTTCTATCATGACCATCATTGCTCTGAGTTGCTTATTAGAAAGGATTTTAAGTTAGATTACAAAGGAATCAAAACATAGCAGAATTAACAATTGAATCCCAATAGACTGAAGACTCATTGAGGACTACAATGAGGTGCAAATTAGTCTTTCTTTCAAAATATTTGTTTATATATTATTTAATGTCTGATACAACTAATTTTCACTGCTTTTCTCACTGATGTTGCTGGGCCAACAAGAGCGGAGAAAGTTTGGGCCTTTCAGAAGTGTTTCCTTTATTAATATTACAGCATATGGCCAACCCAGGGTTTCTGAAGCTTATATGTCACCATTTTTTTAGCAGAAGGGTTGTTACTAATCTGGCTGATGACTTAAAATCTAATGACAGTATGTTTTCTGGTGTAATTGTATAGCCTCATTTTGTACAGAATCTTAATTCTGTACCAAAGTTAAAAAAAACAACAACAAACATGTAATTATGGTAGTCTAAAAATTAAATGTACAGGAATTTTATATTAGAAATATATACATTGTCTCAGTTAAATCTTATCTCTTGCCATGAAATTAAACAGGAGACAAACCAAAGGTAAAACTACTTCCATGTCTATTTTCTCATGTGAAAGCACTGTTTCGTTTCTGTTTACCAATAAGAAGAGAAAAATTGAGTTGTAGAAGGAGAAGAAGAAGAAGAAGAAGAAGAAAAAGAAGAAGAAAAAGGGAAATAGCAATTACAGGCTGTTTAAACAGTGAGTTATTTTTCTAATCCAGTAATAAGCTTCTATATGGCAACATTTATTACCTTATGCAACACCATATGTTGCATGTAAAGGAAGCTACTTTCTATCATCTCTCACACTGAAAGTGAGGAAAAGTTCTGTCGAATCAACAGATCTTAGAGCTGTGACAAACTCCCTGTCTATGTGGGAATGTGTTGGCTGCCCAAATGAATGATTTGAGTAGAATTTTAAAATGATTTTATAAACTTTTAAGATAATAAAGTTAGAATAACACACAGGGAAGGGTGTTGTTCCTTTTCCAAGCAGAGCTGTATTTGACATCTTTGTCTGGAAGATGTATTACTCATCCATCATAGAGTATTGCCACACTGATGATTTATTAGTGTAATACATTATCAGAGCATCATCATTCCTGTGATCTATTGCTAGCTAGCTAAGAACTAGATGGTGAGAGTTGGTTATAAAGACTTAGCACCACTTATGGTAGTAAAAAAAAAATTAAACACTTTATTTTAAGACTTGCACGCTAAAGGGAATCTGTGAAAAGGTGATGGTTATTTTAAAATTTGATTTGTGGTAATGCACATCCTGAATTTTAGGGATATGAATTCTAGAAGTAAAATCAAGCGTTTGTGGTCAGTCAGAAGAGCTACTTTCCTTTGATATTACTTTGTGGCTTGTCAGTGGTAGTGCTCATAAATTTTATCATTAAAACTTAATATTTTAAAAACTTGCAAAATATAACATAGAAGTAACTATTGGTCATTCATTATAGAGTCAACTTCTTGTATGGCAACAACATGAAAGCTTACTGTGGCATACAAAAACTAAAAACAAAGTTGTGGGAATTTTTTTAGCAAATCTGATTTTTCATGGCCTAGATGTAAATGTTTAGTCCTTGCACAAGCTGTTGGTCAGACCTTTCAAAATCAGGAGTAATTTCATTCCTCTAGGACCACAGTCTTAATGGAAACCCATATCTTGAGATCACTACATTTCTTTGCCACAAAAGTTGTAAGATGCTCCTTTTGTTATTATTGTTGTTATTCCTTCTAAAGTAAAGGAAAAAAAAAAAGAGTGAATTGACGGAATAGAGGGGAAAAAAAACCAAAACCCACAAAACTGAGTTAAGACAAAATGTAGAAACCAACCTGAAAAAATTATAGCTGGACAAAAACTGCTGTGACAAAATATACACACCAAAGCTGGTAAGGCTGTTCTTAAGGCTATTCTTTACTTACTTATCAGTCAAAGTTTTGAAAGCTTTTTCCTTTCCATTTAATCAAAGAATTTTATTAATAATTTCCAGGAGATTTGATTAAATAAAGACAGTAAAGTCCTTCCCAACAACTTTTCTAATTTATATATTTTACTGTAGACTCATATGAAAGACTTCTTGTTGAAAGTACAGAGAAAGAAAGAAAAGAAGCAAAATAAAGAAGGTGTTAGTACAACTGAAAAGTTGCATTCCCATATTACAGCATCATTTTGAATAGTGCTTTCTATATAAAAATGGTTAACAGAAGGCATGGCAAATTAGAATATCTGATTTGTGGAAAGTAATAAGGAAAAGAAAAGAAGTTGGAAGAGTAAAAAAAGGACAAAATAAACTTTTAATAATAATTTTTTTCCACCCTTTTTTCATGTAAAACTGTTTATCAAAAGAACCTATGGAGGGCAGAACTGTAAAACATCAATGATTAGTTCCTTAAAATAAATCCAGTGTATGTTACTAATGTCATAAATCTATTACCTTGTTCTCCACTGACATTTCCCTCTCATACACTTATAGAATTGATACCCATAGGGTCTGTTAGGATCCATGCATAATATATACCACATAATTTTGTCAAAAGATTCTCTGATCTTGATTTCAGTTCATTTAGTTTTGCTTGTCTTTCTGCTGCCCTTTAGGTGGTATATTCTGTCAGCATGGGATGTTTATCTATGCTATGCTTACAGCAGTGCAGCATGATCTTTCACTGATGCTTGCAGGAACTTTTGCAGCAGCAGGCATGAAATGTTGGCTTGAGTAAACTGAAAATTATGTGACATGGAATTACCATTTTATTATTACCTTGAGGACCCAGATTAAAAAAAAGAAAAAAGCTAAAGTGCAAAGAATACAGATGCACAGAATGTGGCTTTTTGCTGGGAGTTCGTACTCTAGACAGAAAAGCATATTTTTCAACCTACACTTCACCATACATGCATATTGCAATGTATGCAAAACAGTAAAATTAATGCAAATATATGCAGTAGAAGACAGAGCACATTTTGAAGCTGGCACTGCACCCTTTGTCAATGTCAGTTTTGTGACAACCTTTGATAGTGCATCGGGATTTCTTTAGTCACTTAGAGGTCAAGATAAACTGTTCCTCTCTTTCAAAACTTACCTTCTGATTGATGGCACTTCAGTGAAAACTGAGCATTAAAAAGACCATGTCTTATATTGCATTCTTAGGGGACAATAGGTTCCATAAGGACTTGATAAACTAAGTGCAACAGTACTAAAATTAACTTAGATATTATCAAGAAAATGAAACAATGTCTGGTATTTCAGTACCTGTCCTAATTTCTCATTGGTTGGCTAATAACCCTGTCAGTCATATGCTGGAAAAAGATCTGAAACAGTTTCACATTAAACTTGGAAAATCAGAAGTTTCTACTTAATAGCATTCTCTGTTAGAATATCAGAAGATTCTACTTAATAGCATTCTCTATCAACTCTTTTAGGAAATTAATTGTATGTATAAATACAATAAAAATAAATTCTCTCTTCAGAGACTGCATTTTTTCTTCATTTTTTGATAGCTGACCCCAGTAAAAGCAGCTAAGAGTCTGTGCTCACTGAAATGAGTTAGAAACATAACAAGAATATGTGTAGAATAGGATATTTTGGATCTTATTTGCCATGAGTTCTTTGCATAAACCAGAAACAACTTGGCCACGTTCTGGAAAATGCTCTTTGTGAGAGAGATTCTGTAAGTACATCCAAATTTTTTTTAAAATCATGTTCATATAGCAAATAAGACATATAATTAAGATTTTGGGCAGTATAAATGTGTTTGGGTATTCCAAATGTAGGTGTGCATAACAGTCGTAACCCTAATTTATACTGAAGACCTGCCTATACAACCAGCCCAAATGTGTCAACCTGAGACACAGTCATAGCTTTGAATTGTTAGGGGTCCAGGACTAGTAAGCAATAACTGCTATTTTTAAAATTTAATGAGAAAAAAATTTCCAAATTTTTAGGTCTGTAAAAAGGCAGATAGAAAACTGTTAGCTTTTCAAAACAGAAATGAGCAAATAATATTAAATTGAAAAGATGTTAGGAACTACTTGGTGTTTTATAAAGCATTTATTTGTATTCCTACATAGCTAAAATATTTGAAAAAACCCTCACGCTGAATTAGTCTAAGTATTTATAGGGTAACCTTGAAAATACATTTATTTTTGCCCGTTACTGCTATGATCTCTTTCCATTTGGCAGGATTGATCCTCATCTACTTGAACATGAGAAAAACTAGAGCATTAAAAAAAAATTAATTACTATTTTGAATTATAACTTAAAGGCATTCATACAAATTAAGAAAGGACTCAAATTTCTGAAAGGAAAGAAATAAAAGCCACGTCAGTAAGCTAAATTTGTGAGGAAATAGGAATTTTGTTAGAGTCATTTGAAAGAGCACTATTAAAGTCACTACTTTCAAAATGAAATGAATAATCACAAATGCTTGAGAGTCAAGTATGCACCAATACTGAACTCTTTGAATCATATTTCTACTTTTTAAAAAGAAAAGTGTCCTGGATGTTCTTTTTCTGATTAATTTTTTGTTCTTTTTTTACATCCTGACTTTTTTTCTGAGGACAAGTCATACATGGAGACAGCATGAATAAAAGATATGACATGGGTTTTCTTCCGTTCAGAACTGAATTTAAATGAATTTCCAGTCCTGAAAATTGAATAACTTTTGTGTAACTCATAGACTGTAGTTACAAGGGAAACCGTAAGGAGCAATAAATATGAAATTTCTTTCTGCCATCATTTAGTTACTCTTTGAAGAAGTCTATCTTAATAACAATAAGAAACTACTGCCAAATAATAAGAAAATGAAGTATTGTTCCAAATAAAGGTTTGTATTTGATGTTTCTAAGTTTGAAATTTCTTTTCTTAGCAACTGCATCTGAGCAAGGACTAAGGTGTTCTGAGCACAACACCAGAAAGTCAGAAGCTCACATTATTTCTTCATAGACAGCTGTCATAAATTATGTAACCTTAAGAAAATAAGTTCTGGAAGAATAATTCACTGTTGAAATATTCAATTGACTGAAACTTTTAAAATACATTGAAAATAGCTATTAACTATGGTGTCGCTGTGATAGTTCACCCATGTGGGACAAAGTTCTCCATCCCAGAAGTGTCAAAGTGAAGGATGTAGAGGAACAATTCTTTGTTATGATTAGACAGATTAGGCACTGAAAACGGGTTAAAAATAATTTCTGTGTAATACTACTGGACTCAAGCCCAAGAATTTCATTCTTAAGTAAGAAGTTTAAATATGATAGACAGGAATCCACATAATTACCTACTTGATTACTTTCACTCACAGTTCTTTTCTTCCACACCCCATTATCCTCATCCGCTCTTCCTCTGAAAGACAATGGGTTGTTGATCTGGTTTTTTTGCTAGCTGCACGTGAATTGCCAAAATTGATGTCATATATTGTAAGATATGAAAATTGTTGCTTATGGAAAATTCCAAGCCTTTGAGGACCAACATAAAGCAGCGGTGTGACTATATAGAGGTTAAGTCTTCAGAAACAACCTTAATTCTTGGTGAATATAAGAGTATTGTGTTTGCTACAATTATCTGCAAGTAGATATTTTGCTGCCTTAAACACAACTCTTAAGTCCAAGAGTTTTTAAAGGCTTTTTAAATGTGTCCAAATTATTTTATTATGCAACTTTTTCATTTAATATAAATTATTTTACAGCAACAGGTACCAAAGAATAAGATAAGAATGTCCAGGAAAGTTGTTTGGGACAACAGGGAATACAGAGCTGAGAGAAGTTATAATCACATGTGAGGGGTGCCAAAGGAGATCTTTTGCTAAAGGAATGAGTAACTGAGTTATTCCCTTTCTTTAGATATTTTAGGCAGCATACTAATTCTGGAGTTTTGATTACTTTGCTTTGCTTTGCTAGCATGAATATATGTATATTTAGTAACACCACTTGTCTTTTCATGTTTCATTCTCTAAAGAATCTCACTCATGAAAATACAGATTGTACATAAAAAGTAACAAAACTGCCAGTACTTTTTGCCCATACTATGCAATTATTCTAAGAAAAGTAAGACTGGCTTATTTATTTTCTTTACTTGCCCTTTTAAAATAGCCTAGAAATTTGCTGTAAAATAAATGGCAGTACCTCTGCAAAATAAAGCATGCAAACTTCCAGGAAGACCTCTTTGATGCCAGAAAAAGTTTTACTCATTGCCTTTGCTAGGATCAGTAATGCTACCCATGAGAGCTGCAGAGAGATGTTCTTTAGAGCATTTTAAGAAGGAGTGTATTTATACATAAATTCTCTACCTATCAAGATTAAATTTGCCCCATAGTTTGACTGCATCTCTTGCTGGCATTCAGGTGACATGAGATTAATTTTTCGTAACTTTTCCATAACGCATGTATTAAAACTTCCATATTACAGACTTTCACAAGTTTCCATATTTTTATAGTTTTTAAGTTCAGATGTATCTCTTTGATCTGTGTATTTTAAATAAGTCCATTTCAGTGGAGTAAGGGAGATTCATTTGATCAAAGGTGTAAGATATTGTTATCATTATTATGACATTTATTGTTATAACAGAAGATCCTGATACCTTAATGTAAAAATTGTGATCAATGAAAGTGGTAGTTAGTAGAAGGTAGAAGAAAAACAAGAGATAGTGTAATACTTCAGGTCACATTCTAGAGAGACCTAGAGAAGATTGCTTCTGTAAAAGGAAGCACAAGAGAGAAAATAAATAATGATGACTGGAATATAGAAATATATACACTGCTAAAAACTTCCAATTTCACAAGTGAATAAATCTATCTCTTAAAAGACAGATTGCTGAGAGTCCCTTCGCATTTCTAAAACATAAACTGAAACTTCTATTTCATTTAATCAAAGAAAAAGGGATGTAATTACAGACTTTGTTTTATTTCATTTTATTTGATACCCAGCATTTTCATGTATCATGTAAAAAAATTCTATGCAGTCCTACCATTCAGCCAGGTTGAAGAGAACTGCTGTCTCATCACAGGCCAGCTGGTGTGGTGCAAATCTCTATCAGCAGTGTGGAATCACAAATTTTTGCATTATCTGCAAATGCAGCTTCTCTAACTGGATTGATTCACAATCAGCTGTCTCTTGTTTGCCATACCCTCAACATTGCTATTTGTTGATCTGAGTTCAAACTTCATCTCCAAAGATTTCAAGCTTATAACTAAGCTATTTAAGGTAGTCGATGGAAAGTCTAGCACATTACACATCAGTGCACATACCCGATGCATAAAAGAACCAAAAGTCGCTTATTTCCTCAGATGGGACAGAACTGCCCATATCTATTACCATCAATGACATTTCTGGCAAGCTCAGCATTAACCATCCTCTATATTTCATTATGAATTATCACTCTAGGGAAGTTCTAATTGGACAGTTGTATGAAACAGGGTCTGGCTCTTTTCTGCCAAATTAGGAACAAAAAATAGCTAAAATCTAGAAAATATTGCTCTGTACATGTTTCTTCAATGACACAGCTATGCCCTAATAAAATTTTTAGTTGAATAATTGTGATTGTCAATTTTCGGTAGTTTAATGATGTAATAATTATCATGCATAAAATGGACAGCAAATACGACAATATGAACCTGTAATTTTTTTCCATTTTGCAAATAAGAAATGGCTGAAATGCATTCATTCTTTTTACATAATGAAGCATAGGAATCAGACATGGAAAGAGTTTGTCCCAATGTGTTTCCACCCAGTTTTGAAGGTGATATTATCCTCTACACAGAAACACAGACAAGATTTATATCTTATTTAAGATTTGCTTAATCTCATATTGAAGGCTTAATTAGCGTTTGTGTTGACCTTCTTCATGGAGAAGGGGTTTATCTTTCATGAGCAGTATTAATACCATGAATCCTTATTTTGAATCTGAATTACTCATACATCAGCTAAAATGTGATGCTGAACTGCTTAGTTGACTTATAATGAATGCTTATTTTGAATTTTATACATCCATTGGATTTGAATTGAAACTCCTTTTTGTTGCAGAAGCTATTAGATCCAAAAAGCCCACATGACTCTTGTCACTAACCTACATCAGTCCACAGCTTCAATGTTCTTACTGAACTGTTTTTAAATGCTTGAAATGAGAAAGTGACAATTTGAAAAACATTTACTTTTGAGATTGCTTCAATCTTTGAATGGAGTTTAATGTTAAATATACAATTTCTTCCTCTATGCGACTAAGATAAGTAGTAAAATAATTTCAAATATTTTGCAGAAAAATGTGGCAATAATAAGTGTTTGTATAAGGTTTTTGATTTATGTATATAAGTAAAATATTATGTAAGAGTTTTTATGGTAACTACAATATGGCCCTAAGGACTTTCTAAGCCATAGCATATGAAAAAATCTTGAAATTTCCTGTGAAAATTATCTAGATATTTTCTTCTTGAGCTGAAGCGGGAAAGATTAGAACATAGGTTCACCTAATGGGTTTCTGTAAGGACAGGATCGATATCACCTAATGGTAGTCAGCTAAAGAGTAGGTCTGTACCCTAAAGTACCAGCTGGGGTCCTTCTGCAGTCAAAGAGAGAAGAAACTATGGATATGTCTTGAGAATAAATAATCTTCTTTAGTGGGACAGCCCAAAAGAGATAGTGTGAACTATCTCCTAGGATGCTTGTATTCATTTCTCTGACTGTAGAGGTATTTTAGATAATAACATGGATTAGAAGTTAAATTGTCAAAAAAGCAAAAGATGAGACCTATTCAGACATAACAGTCTGTTGGTCAGTTCTGGATTTATTTTAGAGAACCTTTTTTAAGGTATTTAATAATGGTAGCCAAAATAAGAAGTGAAATGGGTCTGTTGGACAAAAGTATCTTTTTCATGTGTTCCTTGACCTTTGACCTACCAAAGAATGTGTTTGCCATACAATAAAAAACAGAGAATGAGAGTTACTGTGCTATTACAGTACAGTAAATCAAAGAGAGCATAGCTTAAAAAGATCCTGAAAAACACAAGCCTTTAGTGAATTCAATTTTCCAACATTTTTCATATCTCTAGGATTCATTAATATTATGATTTACTCTTTTTCATCTCTTTTTGGTTTTTTTCCCAAGCAACATGAAAATAGATTGTACTAGTTCTAATGGAGACGTTATGGTTTGTTGTGTAGATACTCAATTACACAGCTTTAAATACACAAATTATGTAAATGCCTATTTAGGGAGTATTTACAAAATACATTATTGACCTTGTAAGCTATAACAGCTCCAGTCTGAAAGAGAAATACCTATTTAGATCCTGCTTAAAATGCAAATTATTGACCCAATAGGGTATACCAGCTTTTTCAGAAGTACTGCATTCTATCATAGAAATCCATGGTTGGGGACTTGCTGGCTAATGACTTTTGTGTGAAAGCTACCTTGGAAACTGTCCTTAAGTACACAAATTTCCCACATGATAGAACATAATGGCTATTTTTCAATAGCTTCTGGCTACAGAATAGTATCAGGTTCTATTAGGTAGCTACTTAGTTATCAGATCTCAAACAAAAATGTGCAGATGCTACACAAAGATATCCATTGGCTTCAGATTCTCCTCTAATTTTGTTTGAAACAATATCTGCTAATGCACAACAGCTATTTTTCAAAAACGACTATTCATCCCTCGTGTGGATTTAGAGCACCAATTCTATAATGAAACAACTTTGGTGTTAAGAAATATTCTGTTGAAAAGTAAGATGTGGACCAATCCTCCAAAAGGGTAATTATAAATCCTCATTAAGTAGAGCACTTTGCACAGCCTGCAAGAGGAAATATGCACATGGATTACAGAAATTACTGAAAATAGACAAATTTACATTACATTTAAATGTTGTCCTTTAAATATTACTAAAACTGGGTGAGGCTACATGGGATTTCTTCTATATAGCAGCCAAAGCCTTGTACCAAAGAGTTTCAATAAAGTCAGGAAGTTTTGGAGGAAGCGCCAAAACTTGACTGAGGAGATTATAAGGAGTTTTTATTTCTAGGGAAAAAAAACAAACAAAAAAACAAAAACCAATTGTGCACCTTGGTTGAGTGTTGACAGTGTACATTTAAAGGAACATCCCCAAACTGAACAGGAATCTATTATTGGATGAACTTTCTGAACCACTAAAGGATCTGAAATACCCTCACAACTGTCAGTTTAGAGGCTTGGAAATACTCAATAAGAGATGTTGAGCAGGGATTCATACTTATAAGGACCAATTCCAGGTTTTTACAGTTCTTACATGGGCAAACTGTATTCTTTTTAACACTGAGAACATAATTATTTTGGGCGTGCACCCATTATATTTATTAATTCTTTTGTATTGCTAAGCTGTTTTTTCTGTTTTAAGCTTAACAGTGGACAAATGGAAAAACAGTTGCAGAAAGAGGGCAAGAAAATGAGTACGGAATATACAGTGATGTAAAAAAACCCTCAAAAACTTATTTCTGAGAGTTTTTTTCGGAACAAGACCATTAATCTCACGAAAAAATCTACAAATTCTAAGACAACTCACTTGATAATATAATTTTCAAATAATTTTAGGCTCTCTAATATTACTTCTTATTGCTTTTTTTGTTTAGTTCCTTTATTCTAAAAAAGCTAAATTTTTTTTTCACTGTGTCATCATTATATACCTACTTGCTAAAAATTTTATTAATGTATTACTCCTTGTATTTATAGCACTTGTCATTGCATATTTCCAGCTTAAATAGCATCAATGAACAATTTTGCTGTTCTCCTGGAAATGCATGTGGCATGTAAACAGAGATTCACAGATTTTAAATTACCACAGACTGTTGCTCTCATATTAATAGAGAAGTGCACAGTTGATAGAAGAAAAAAAATAGCAACACTTTACAATTTGAGAAAAGCAGGACATTTTTGAACTCTCCTTATTTCAAACCGAGGTGCTATAAGATAAAGAATGCAGAAGCAACATATTTTTTTCTCAAACTTTGAAGAACAAATTAACCTTCTCTTCACAGAAAGGTGCTTTTACACAGTTTTAAGTGGAAGTAGATTTTAAAATGTGTATAAATGTAATAGCTGAGGGCATCTTATCCATTTTCACTCTGAGCACACCAAAAGTGAAGTGATACAAAGAGATCATATAATAATTAGAAAACATTTTTATAATTGCAAAAGTCCTACCCATGCAAATTTTGTGCTAACCAGGATAGATAACCTGCCTTTTAAATATATTTTGGGATTGGTCAGTGAGATAAGATGGAGTTTGCTTCTAAAAGTATATCCCTAGATTTTTTCTGTACTTCTTCAAGATCTTCTGCAGGATCTTGTCTATTTGTTGAGGTGTTTTTTCAGAGCTCTGGAGAGACAGGAACCTATCTTGTATCTACAAACCTCCTTAGAAAGGCAGTTGATTATGTAACTACTGGTCAAGTACTTGAATTGGAAACTTTACTTCCAAGTGTGCCAGTCATGACAGAAGGACTAAAGAAAACTAATGTATGAGTCCATATATGAGATTGAAAATTCCACCATCATGCTGGGAAGAAAACCAATCCTGTAAACCTCCAGGTGAGTGATGTAGACCACTAACCACTGCTCCAAAATATGCTGTTTCCACAGCTTCTGACGTAAGTTAGATTCCTAACTCTGAATTCCCTGTCCCTTCAGATGGTGGCAAAAGCAAGTAACTCAAAGCACAGAACCAGTGGAGGTGTCATGCTGACTTGCCATTAAACAGGCTGCAGAGAAGGACAGACACACAGAAAGATGTGTGAAAAGAAAAAGTAAGATGGAATTTTTTAATTCAAGAACACAGTGAGAAAACAACAGACACTTGTCATCTATTAAAAGCAGGATTCCCATACACATCTGGCAGGTCCAGCAAGTGATGGGTACCCTGCTTGACTCCCTGCACACCCCACTCTCACAGTCAGACCAGGTTTCCTGACTGGCTGGGCCTGGGTTTCCCACAGCAGAGTCTCAGTCGACTTGATTCCTAAAGCCATTTATTCATGGCGCAGTAAGACAGAAATTGTCCAAGTTGGTGTCCCTGAGAAGGACCCCGAAAAAAGGAGCCCCTGGACTTTCATGCACACACAATCCAAGTGCACCACAGTCTTGGGTCTTTCATCTGAGTCCTCAGCTCCTGCTATGTCCCATAGTGCCCAGTTCCCTTACAGGTCCACATATCCCCAAGCCCTTTGTTCTGCAAAGGGCCAGCACTTCACGGCCTCTTGCCTGGGCTCCCACCCAGAGCTCAACCTGCAACTCCCTCTGCAGGTGCACTGCCAGCTCTCTGCTCTGAAGGTATTCCTCAAAACCCCCAGATGGATAAAAACCCTGAGCAACATTGTCTTATTCCATAACTGACCCTACACTGAACAGGAAATTGGACAAGAGAAGTCACGAGGTCCCTTCTAATCTGAACTACCCAATGATTGTGTGCATGCAAATAATTGAACAAAATCGTATAATTTCTCCATTGCAGACTTGGATAGGACAAACCACTAACTATATATCTCTAAGAAGTATTTCAGTCTCAAATAAGTGTACTTTGGCAAGTAATGGGCAGGGACTTTCATAAAGATTGAAAAAATCCTTGTTAATAGGGAATCGAGGAGAAAAGCTTTCATACAGTTATTTTTCAGCCTAGATTGATAACTAGAAACAGATATTATAGTGGTTGTTCAATGAAGGAATGTGCTTCAGGGCTCTATGTCTTACTAGTAGATGATTAGCAATTGTCTGTATTCTAGAACCATTATGCGTATACGTACAATAATAGCCATGCCAAAGTAGTTTGTGTTTTAGAATAGGATGTAGAACAGGACTGTACCCACTGAAGTAACCTGTGCTATCTGTGGAGTTGGCAATCAAACAACCCAGGTTCTTACTGCATTTTTTCAGTGAGTCAAGCCGACATCAGACTATACTTTTTTTTATTCTTCTTTTGTGCATTACATTTTCACGCTTCTTTTCATTTTTTCTCTGAGTTTTTTCTGAGGTATCAAATCAAATGGTGTTATTTCTCACTGCTAATTCCCTTTATGCCATTACTCTCATCACTCCAGGTTGTTTCTGTTCCCTTTCTGATTCCTTTTTCATGTCAGCATGATTGTCTTGTCACCAGCTTAAAGGGAAAAAAATAACTTCTAAGATAATTTATCTACTCTTTTTCTTAGTGTCTGTAAGATTAACCTCTGTGTTAATAGCCTAAATAAGATTCTCCCTCCATTAAAACCATAGGGTGTGGTTATGTGAATTGCCACTTCTCTTCATGTGAAAACAAGGAACTTTGATCAGGACTCATATATCAGCCTCCTAACTTTTAGCTTACAAACAGGCTAAGAGAAAGCAAAGAGGTTACAAAGCCTTACACAAGCAGTTCTAAGGCTTCTTGTGTTTCTTCTGTTGACAGAGCAAACATGGTCAGATTTTTTGTTAGGAACAGAAAAGATTTTTCAGCTCATACTTCTATTCTACCTGACATGAACCAGAGACAGCTGACATCTAGAATATCTAACACTTAAAGAAATTTCATCAGACCTGGTACTCAGATAATATATCCTTGAATGACTGTAGCAACTACTTCCTACAAGGCGGAGTGAGGCTGAATTTGCTATGATCCCTTCCAAAACTTGTTTAAAATTTGGGAAGCAAATGATACAAAAAAGTTTTATTGTATTTATTTATTTTATTGTAGATTTTTTTTAGCCATCACAGAACACTAGAGACAAAACATGAAACATTAAATATTTATTCCTTATTTTATTCTAGAAAAAGAGAGATGTACAAGCATTTTAAAAAAACCCCATCAAATAAACAAAAAACCCCAAAGCTGCAAGTTGAAGTGTGGTACCTATTCTTTAGTACCTTCTCATCTAAAAGTGTCTTTACCCTCAGAATTAAGTAAAAGGTCAAGGTAGAACCTGTTCTGGAGATGAAAAAAAAAATCAAACTGTTACACATGATCAGAAATAACTCTGTCTATAGATGTTTGCCTTTTTAGTGTGATCACAAAGTTTCCTAAATATATATTAAGACAAAGGAAATTCTGCTCTTTTTTAAGAAACAAAACAAAGAATCAACCAATGGAAAATCCTGAAAAAAATGAACCTGCCCAAAAAAGAGAGGAAGAAAAAAAGCAGAAAAGCAGAAAAGCAGAAAAGACATCCTTCATGATGATTGCAATCACATTGCCACATACTTTTCACAATGGCACGTACTTAATTGCACTTTCTTTGCATGAAAAAAGGAATTCAACACACATTCAAGTACAGTTTTTCTTTTAAGAATCTAGTTTTGATACTTATTTTATATTCAATTAGCATAATATTTACATTTGAAAACTATGGCCTCAGATGCACTGAGAACCACAGTAATGAATGGATATTTTTATGCAACATCCACAAATATAGGTAACAGTGTGAGTTTCCATAAAAAAAAAAACAGAGATAGTATTTTTTCCTTTAGTTGTAACATATCCTAAGAAATGTTATTTCTGTGCTGTCATTATTAATAATCTCCAAGCACAGGAGCTGGTGAACTTGGATGTGTCTCAAGATAAAGTGGTTTAGGGCCTTATATGATGTTTCTATTAATATTAGTAGAGTCTTCCTGTTTTCAAAGGAACTTGATGAGACCCTGTGACTGAAAAAATTACACATCCTAGTATTAAGATGTCACAAACCCCCGTGTGGGCACAGATCCTTGACTTATGAAAATGTATCTGACAAAACCTTCATTTTTAAGAGTTCTCCTATGCAAGAAATTCTCTGATGTAAAATTGCAACCAGACTGCAGTATGAGAAACATCAACAAGCCAGAAAGTCACTGAAGAATTTGTAGCTCTTCTTACATACATTTACATGTGAACAACAAGTATTCAGACTTAAAGCACATGATATCACAAACCGCTCAAAGATTTTTAGGATCAGGTTCAAACCCAAAAGCCAAGTTTGTGGAAAGTTATAGCTCACAAGATATAGTGGATAAATAATATTACTTAATGCATTTAATATGGCTACTTTTTGGGCCAGAGTTGCTAATCATATTTTACAAATTTTAGTATTGACTAGAAAGCTGTTAAGACAGGAGAATAATTTTAGAAATAGTGAATGAAGTCTGGGGAAAAAAACCCAAACAAACCAGGATTATTTTATTAAAATGTAATTTGTCCATGTATTTTTATAAAACATCAGGCATCAAAAAAAATCCTTTTGTATATCAAAAGGAAGTACTTATACACAGTGTCTAAAAGACTCAATTGAATGGGTCAAGTCTAGGATAAAGTTATAAGATTAAAGGAACATAGTCAACTTGAATTTTGTGATGGACTATTTTTCTCATAATCCTGTTTCTGATAGACAGTAATCTCCTCTTTAAAGTAGTCTATTGGTATTTTTAATTTCTTAAATATGTTAAAAAGGGTTTCCTACTTAACAGCTGATATTTACAGGACCTTTGTGACCATAAAATGGATAGGCTAGATGTTTTAACTGTATACTTTGGAAAGATCTCAAAACACTTTAAGTCATACTCTAGGAAGTGATGAAATGAAAAGTGTTATTTTCAAATGTGCAGAGAAAAAACCAGAAACATTCTTAAAATACCCCAAATATTTTCCCTGTTATAAAATATTTGAAAACTATGGATAAAAAAATATTCATAATCTGTAAAAATTGCAGCCCAAAACTCATTATTCTTTGAAAGTAAATTACTTTAATCTCTGTGTTTTAAGAACTATTCCCATGTCATGTCAAAAATTATAAAATTTCAAATGTAATTTTTTACCTCTTTTTTAAGAAATTTTCCTTCCTAAATTAATCACACTTGCATGTTTTTCAATCTGAAAACAAGATGCAAAAGTGATATCAATAATCACAGAAGATAGAAGTCCATCTGACTTTTATTTTTTCTGGCCTCCCTCCTTTTCAAAAATTCCCAGTGGTCCAATGGAACCCAAGGAGATGGGTCCTGAAGGAACTGGACAGTGTTGTTGTCAATCCAATCTCTATTTAATTTGACAAGTTGCGGCAATTGGGTGATGTCCTCAGAGACTGGAAAGAAAAGTAAATATCACGCCCATTTTTAAAATGCCAGAACAGTCTCTCAGATTTGCTGACTGATCAGCCTCTAACCCATTCCAAGTAAGATCATAGAATAATCTTCCTGAAAGACATAGCAAAACTTATGGAAGGAATGGAGGTGATTAGAGACAGCCAAGACACCTTCATCAAAGCAAGTCTTCTGCATCTTCTTCTTAGGATCAATAGTACTTTTAGGACACATTTTCTTTTCAGGGGCTCAGTTTTCTAGTCAAAAGTCTGAGTGAAGAACAATGCCTGATCTGTCTCCTTTTCGGTGCTTCCATCCCATGTCTGCTTAAGAAGGTACTGCTTTGGTTTAAGCCAGTCACTTTCACAATTTACAACAAAGCATTTCTGGCTTCAGCTAGTGAGCAACAGGACTCTGCCTGAGAGGTCAAATGCTTGGGTTCAGGCATCTGCCCTTCCCCACATCAGACAAATACACAGAATTATCTGCTAATTGTTCTCCTTCACAAGTCAAGATACTTTTTCTCACACTAAAGAAATCTAAGAATTTTACAGATTATCTAAATATACATAAAAGATTTTATATTTTACTTAGTATGATGCAAAAAATTATTTCTCAAAATTAATAGTTCTAGCCAAGTGATTTGTTTCAGCAGATTATAAGGGAAATTAGTTTAGCAGCAACAAAAGTAAAAGTCCTTTTGCATGACATAAGGATTTGTACCCTGTAAACATATAGAAGAAGTATGAGGAAAGACCCAGTAAAATTCTGCAATAGAGTTATCAACAAATAAAAAACTCAGTAGCCCAAAAAACAATAAAGAAATATGAAATCTAAGAATTGTTCAATTCTCACCTGAATTGGCAGTAGATATTGCTATTGGCTAATATTGCACAAGAGCCGGGTATGCAGGAACACAAAGAGGAAGGGAATCAATTGGTCTTCAGGAATATGAATGCAACATCTGATATTTGGTACTTTATTAGAAGCATAGGCCTATTTGCACAGTTCTTTTTTTCAAAAGCCTGTGGAACAGTAACAATGTTATGTTGTCTGGCACAGCTTTAATACTGGTCCAGATTTTCTTTTGTCCTAGTTTACAGTTATTCACCAGCTATATTAAACATGACCCTCCAATAAGCTAGGTACAGGTACAATCTACTCTTTTAGAAGTTGTCTTAAAAATGTTATTTCTGTAGAAAATTAAATTCTGAAATTAAAAAAATAATAAAAAGCTACCTGGACCTGTTTTGTAACAGTAAGCTTTTTGAAGACTTTAGGACGTCTTCATAGACTCCTTCAGGTTGGAAAAGATCTTTAAGTCCAATTATAAAACTAAAACTGCTAAGTCCACCATTAAACCATGTCCCTTAGCACCACATCTTTTCAATCACTTTTGACTATACTGTTGCTATTAACACATGCATATAAATAGAAAATATAACTCAGGAATATTTTTTTAGTTTTTCATTATTTATTACATCTGGATTACTATTGAAAATTTAGAAAAAATAAATCTCCTTGATAGATAAGAATGATGAGTTTTATAAAACCTGCATTTTATAAATGCAGGTGGTTTTGTCAACTTTAAAATGGTCAAATTTACATTTGTGTAAATATACAAGGTTATTGTTGTTTTTTCATTAAATAAGGAAACTACAGAGAATCTTGAGGTAAATAGGAAAGTAAGCATGAGTCACTGTAGAGATCTATAAATGCACATAATATTAAACCTGTATTGAATGAAAATTTGGCAGGATACTACACTAAGACCTCAGCAATTCTAAGATCTACTATTTTATATATGTTTTTACATACTGTTTTATTCAGTTTTTTTGCCTCACTGTGGGTTTTTTCCCCCGTCTCTACTACTGTGTCTATTTAGACATTAAACAAAGCATTGAATTCTATAATTGTAAGTGACACGAATTACTTTTATGGTAGTTATGATCAGTGATGAAAAATCATATGTAAGAGCCTTTGTAATATAAAAATTATATTCAGAATGATCCTTAAGAACACTAAATATTTAAAGCCTTCTTCTATGTCTCTCTAAAACTTTTCTACTTACTATGCAAATAAGACTTTGTCATCCAGGTCATAGGTTCAATTCCAGTCTCTTTATTTTGCCACTTGCAATGGCTGCAAAGGGGAAAACGGTTCCTCCCAGCCACGCTGCAGAGTGCCTGTAAAATATCTTTTACAGGTAAATATAAGGTCCTAAGAAAGGAGACCAAAAAGTTTTTGTGGTACAAAAGAATCTCAAAGTAAAAATTAAGAATAAGCATAGAAAAACTGCCAATTTGATGCAATTCCACTTGTTGCTTTAAGAACAGAAAATATAAGTTAATTCGTTAGAGACATAAAGATGTAACTTTCAGTAGAATCTTGGCTGGCCTTGAAATTTTTTCCACAAAACATAGCCTGATTTATTTCTGTTATGAAAATAATTGAGGTGAATCCAGCATGAAGTTTCATTAAGTTCATGCACACAGAGAACCCACTCAGTTATACTCTTTATGTAATGACCCCAACCATCTGGGGTGTTACTCTAGGTCACTTCGGTAAATTCATACTTTTTTTTTTACAGTCTGGAAATAGCACAGAGGGGAAGAAATGCTGTTTTCTGGTTTATGTGTGCATGGCAAATAAGGTGAAGGCTTTGAAATACTGATGTTTTTGAAAGGATCAGTCCTTCCTGAGCCCTATCAATGTCAACCTGCCTCCCTCACACAAGCAGTACAGCTCGCTTGTGCAGATGTCAGAGCTGCTTGAGTCCTGTAGGTGTATCTTTTAAAAAAGTGTATGTTAAATAAGATGAATCAAATAGTTGGCAAAATTTCAGACAGCTTTCAGGTAAACATTTCACACCTAAAAGAGGAGATGGTTGTTGTTTTGTAAATTAATGGTATATCAACATCTTGTGCTCAATTCTGATTTTGCAGCAATTTTATGCCAAAGTAACTCCATCGATCACTAGTGATTTACACTCATATTACCCTACAAAGTTATCTAAAGTTTAGCTCAAATGAAAAAAAATATAAATCATTGCTTAGTTTTACATGTGCTTACTCATTTGTCTCTCCTCTCACCAACATTCACATGTGCCGAGATTAACTTCTAGCTCAGACTCTGCAATTTTATGTAGTGGTACAGAACTTTGAAAGTTCATCTGAAAGTTTTGTCTTTTGTGACACAATATACTGTGAAAAAAGAAATATTCTGTTCTTTTTCTTCTCACCCATGTTTTCCTTCTGTTTTATAAATATCCACTGATGTTTTACTCTCTCATAATTTTAATATTAAAAACACTGACAATTATTTCAACCATTTTAATAATCTTTCTGCAACATAGAAACCATTTTGAAGGTATGCGAGTATAGTAATTTTCAAGTAGTGTGTGTAGCATTAGTGGAGAATCCCACAAAAGTAACCCAATGGGATTCAAAATCTTCATGTAGAAGTTGGGGAGAAAACAGAGAAGGGTTCTTCCTACCCTCAACTTACATACCACAGCCCCGATCTGTTTAGTGTAAATGCTGAATATTGCAGAATCCCTACACAGATGTTGAACGCTTCTAAAAAGAGGCAATATTCTAGTAGTACACTACAGATATGTCACTTTAACATTGTCTTTCATATACTGGAATAGTTATAAGTGAGGGAGAAAATTGTGCTTTCAGAACAGGAGAGCAGGAGACATTTCTGTGCAGGCTTCTCTAAGTATTTGTAGGGTGTTCTGCCCCTCTTTGTGTTCTTGGGTTCACTGCTACTAGCAGTAGTTCTTGTGCAACTGAGTATTGCCCACATGGGCATATATTTATGAATTTATGTTTTATTCTACCCACTGTCCAAGCTGACCAATTCTCACAACAATTCTGCTCTGAGCTAACACACTAGTTTCTCAGTAGTTTGCCAGGTGCTGTGCTGTCTGGTCTGCTTGGCAAAGAAAATGCAGCTCAGAACAAAGAAAATCTCTATGCAACCATTATGCTATATCATTGCAAGTTTATTTCTGATAGACTTTATTTTAATTTTGGTTTTGTCCTGTTTATTTTCTTTCCTAAGCTGTGCTTCATGAAGGGCTTTTCTACATTCAGATATTCACTAAAGTAATTGCTTGAGCTGTAGCCTAAACAATGTCTTCAACTGTATCCAATCAGTACTATTAGCTTTGCAGTGCAATTCCCAATGTGAACACACTTTCTCAAGGACAAGTATCTTTATTTACAATTTAGCTTAATCTGCTTCTACAGTGGATTATGTGCAGTTCAAACTATACTCCTATGTCAATATTTTCTTGCGTAGCTAAACCTCTGTAGGCAAAAAGTTTTAAATTCATAAAGCAAAATTACCATGCAAGGTTCTTCGTAGTCCTGCAGTGATACCTTTGTTCTTCATGTTCACTTCAACACCCAGTTATGCTACATGTTCACAGACACTTCTGTCACAATCTACAGGCTTCGATTTCCAGTGATGGTTCACTTACCATGAGGAACTGGAAATAATAAACTTCTATTCACAACCATCTCGTCTTCTCACATTCAGAGTAAATGTCCAGGTAAAAATAAAGAAAGGAAGAACTGAAAATGGCTGTAACTGCAATTGCTCTGTACCACCCACCACCCCTGTCAGTATCTGATCTATCTGTATGACCTGTTCATAGCAAATAGCTGCCTAGTTTTGGAATAGAAATGGCAAATTCCCTCCAACCTGAAGTGGTTCTATGGAAATTCATGTAAACCGCATTTTAAATAGAACAAAAGGTGAGCCCATCACTTTGAAGGGTATTATCAGGGCTCTGGGAGAGATACTAGCCCTTTCTGTCCCTGCCCAGCAATCTCTGAGAACTCGTCTGTCCCCTCCATGAGGAGCCCCGTTTCAGCTTGGGCTGTTCCTCCACACCAGTGATGCAGTAAGAGTGCCTGGGCTAAGTGCCACCTATATCCCTCTGCACTGCACAGGACTCTGACTTTGGCTACAGCCAAGTCTCCAGCCCTGTCCTGGTCTCCTGCTGCTTGATGAACCCTGGTAGGTCACTTTCCATGCCTGGAGCTGTTGGTAAGAACCCATTACAGCCATGGCTCTGTCCATGACTGTGGTCAGACGTGAGGGACCGTGCCTGCCAGTGAGAGCACTGGGTTCCCTGGGATCACCCTGGACTCCTGGCTCCCTGTCTTCTAGGAACAGTCCACGCTTAATGTACCCTGACAATGATTAAATGCATCATGATTGTAAAGTTCACCATCTCAAACAAAAGGCAGCATGTAAAACAAGAACAAGCAACCAAAAATAAATAGCATTTAGCAGCAAGAAGTTAATCTTTTTCCTCAGTGTTAATGTCCTTACGTCAATCTTCCACATTGTATCAATGACACTAAAGATCTTGAACTTCAATTGGTGCATATGTGCAAATCTCTGGAATATAACCTGACTTTCTCCTCTTAAAAATTAAAACGAACAGTAGAAGACTCGATAGTCTTCCCAGAAATCTCTCATGTATGACTAGCAAAATTTTGTGATAATATGAAAACTCTAAAGGAGAGAGTTCTGTTTGAACTCTCATGGATATCAGAGAAGGATTTCTACCAGGGTGGTTGTTTGCTGCTAATAGCAATTTATTAAACTTGTATTTGCATCTCTCGGAATGAAATTTAGCTCTAATTACTTACTGTGCTTTACATACTTACTCCTGCAAAGACAGAATTTTCATATGTTTTAAGCACACAGCTAATTTGGCAACAATTGCAAATACTAGTGATTCCTGAGTACTGAGTTTGCATGCACAAACCAATACTTAAATAGGCAGAATTTAAGCAAAATGTGTTTTCATCGGAATGTCAGAAGCACCAGTCTGCCTAAAGGTCTATTCTTCCTGAAATTTCCTTTTTTTTATGTCCTTCTGCTTTTGAACAGTGAAAGATATTATAATATTTTAATTTAACAATAACTATTTAATATTTGCCTCTATTGACCTTTTTTTTTTAGTAACACCTACATCCCTTTTATTTTGGAAAATAAGAAGTACATTAGATTAAAAAATAGTAGTTTGAAAATGGTAGCTGGTGAGAAAATGGTTAATTTTTTTTGCTATAGGTTTTAAAGGAGCTGACACCAGCAAAAAAAATATTTGGAGTTTTTCCCCAGAGAGGTTGCACTGCTGCATCCCTCCCACCATAGAAAAAGTTCTTATTTATGTGGTGCATTAGAACAGAAAATCCTCTGCAACATTATCTGTGTTTAGGATGAGCACTCAGAAGAGCCAAATATGTAGTCTTTTTCAAGCTAACATAGATAACACAAAAAAAAGTTATTGAAGTAAAGTAAACAAATACTTAAACTATTTATCAATTTATGTATTTTTATATGCACACAGCTTTCTTAAACAAATTATATTATAAATATATATTTATGTATATAATGTGATAATAGACATGCAAACTAGAAGCAAAGAAATATATATGTATTTACATGCATATTAATACCCTTAGTATTAATGTAGTCTGCTGCCTGTTAAGCTTCATGCTTTTAGGGCATCCATCAAGTGTGAAACTTCAAAGTTCCCTGAGTTTCCCATTCTCTGGCTTGTCTCTGCAAGTTACATATGGGCAATGTCCCTATGGGACATAGGGACCTCTCTGTGGTTCCTTTGCTCCTTCAAGTTTGCATCTCTGTTACATCTAAACCTCACCATCAGATTGCTGTACTTCACTCTGTGTATTTTTGTCCTTACCTTGCAGAGCTCTGTCATCCCAGAGACTCAGCCAGCTTCCTTCTTTGTCACTTTTACCAGCCCTATCCTCACATTTCTTCTTTAGAAAAATAGATATTTCAATGGCAACCTTTTAAAGTAACTGTTACTATTAAAAGTATGTAGAGAATGGCGCAAATGTGAGAAGACCTATCTAAGTCTCAGAGATAGTAGTATGTCTATCATAGACCAGAGCCATGTTTTGAGCTACCAACTAAACGTATACAATGGGCGAAAAAGTGAAATCTGAACCATTTTCCTCACTGGAATTTCGCACAGTGTTTTTAAATAATTTTTACACTTTCAAAATTATTTTCAGTTATCAAAATTGATGCATTTTCTCTTTCATATTATGTGAACTCATTTTTATCATTCCTTGTCTTAGGTTCATGCTATCTTACAAAAAAAATAAAAGGTTTTTCTTAGCATTTGTCCATACTAAGTAGAGCAAATTTCTGGCTGCAGACTCACCTAGTCCCAAATTTCAGATCTAATTGATACAACATAGGATTTTATTGAAACCTTAGCTAAATACATTTCCTTTTAAAATAAAATTTTGTCTTTGACTTTTAATGGCTGAGAGTAATTTCTTTTGCACAAAAAAAAAGAATACTTAGAATAAAAAAATCCATTGAAAAATTAATTGTTAATTAGTTGTTCACATTACATTATTGTGTCTCAAATTTTAATGATTATTTTATTCCGTTTCCTCTGGTTGAAATATTCAGTACCTATCACTTCATAAAGACTCACAAGATATGTAACAGACACTGACATATGAAATGCCTTAAAGGCATTTTGTTGATTTTATAGTCAGCATAAATGTCTCAAAAATAAATGAACTCATGAAAATAAGTTTGTCTGCACAGAATGTATTCCAAGAAAAGAAACAAATTCCTTGCTGCAGTTTGGGAGATCTTTTCAGTGTTGTGGCATTCCTGATGGATGCCACAGTGACACTATGGCAGTGTGGGATGCAAATCACACCAAACAATGGACATTGACATTTCCATGGCATTCCTGTACTTGTATTCATGCTGACCTGGATGTTGTACCTTGCCCTCACAGTGTTGCCATTCATTCTGCTTTTTTCCCCTCTCACAGCCATTTACCAAAGCTGCAGAAGCACCAAAATGTTTTGCTTTGAGTAATGCTTATAGAAGTATTTTGCCATCAATCCTTAATTGCAGTTTATTTTTCTCTTTGTTCTGCCCATGTTATTTTACAACAGAAAAAAAAGATTTGGTGCTACAAGACTTCTTGTCATATTCAAGAAATTCTGCAGAGCAGAAGAAAGTGAGAAGAAAGAGAAACACAGAAAGAATAAATGTTTAATAAATTACTATTATCCAAAAATATTACATCCCTAATTTTTGTCCAGGAAATACTTCTTTTCTCTTTTTTTGTCTTTCCCTCTCTTTTCCTCAGGTTTGACATTTTTTATGTATCTTTGCAGAAGTTTCTCCCTTGAAATGTTTAGAGATCTCTCTTCATTTAGGCACTAGCTTCTTAAACAGTAACTTTAGAAAAACCTGTATTATAAAAATTCCTAATTCCTCCCATTTCCAGTACACTTTTCTCAAATATGATTGACAGGCAGGTTTTCTTGTTTAAATCTTTCAAGAGACTGTGTTTATTCTTCATCACATTTTGATATTTTGTAGAGGATGAACAAAACTTTCTGGAGCTTATATAATTTTCTCCTCAGAAAATAAGAATGCTTTTATTACCCTTCATCAATATACTTTCCAGCATTTGAGAAACTTAACATATTTGCCATGTTGATTCAATCTCTGGCATTCTCTGGTGACAATTTACCTAGCACTACAGTATGATGTGTTTGCAGGGACTGACTCACTCAGAACAATTCATTCTGGAGATGATTCTTTAGTTTGAAAGTTTTGCATTTGTTGATGATAACCTTCTCAAAATCAAAAGTAATAATACATATCCTACACACATTAGCAGAGATATTTGAACTACTAACTATTTCTTGCCACAGTTATTTTAAACTATCTGAATCTAAAAAGCTGTTTTATTTTTATGTTATTTCCTTTTTATCCTATGTTGTTTCCTTTTTATTCTATATTGGTATAGAATGCCTTAGAAATGCATAAGAGAATGGCAAAAAGCCTCAGTTTTTAAATCATCACTTGTTCATTCAATATTTCTGGTTTTAATTCATACTATTGATTTTAATCTCTTCCAAAATATGAAATAGAAAATGCTCTTACCCAAAGTGCAACAAACTCTGCAGAATCAACTAAAACTGGTCATCCAATATTAAAGTGATAAGGTTTTGAAGTTCCTTTGAAATGTTTCTCAGATGCTGTCTGTGTCACACATGTTATTTTGAGATGTGGCTTTATCTGAAATTGGAATACAATGAGATTTCTGCATTTCTTTAGCTTTTAGACACCACATACAACCACTTTGTGCTAGGGGCAGAATCAAAACAAATGCTTATCAGACATTTTATTTTCTAATGCTTCAGTTCTTTTCTTAGAGATAATGTACAGAATTTTCCTCTGCATCCTTCTGTTGGGAAAGGTTGTGGTATTTCTAAAATAGAGGCTGAATCAACACAGATAGAGAAAGAAACAGAGTGGTGTTTACTGAAAACATGAAAGTGTTGCCTGCTCTTGAAGAGAAGATGTCATTAGATGGACTTTTGATAGAAATCCTTATGATACATGCAGATATACATCCCTTCAAAGGAATTAAAACTTTGTGTGTTAGTCTGCTTAGCGAGTGTATTTTTCAAGGTTTTCTCTATTTGTGAAAGTGGACAATCACACCTTCTATAACCAGCAAACAAAAATTTAGTTTTTTATTATGGTGATGGGATAAAGAAGGGCTAAAAATGATCGCATGTATAAATACATAAGTTCAACATAGAGAATCTAAGCAGTTTTGTTCATTATTTGTCACACATACAACAGTCTATATCTCACAAAATACAAATATTTCATTTATGTTGGTAAACCGGATGTGTCTCCATGCAAAAGGATAAAGCTAGATCCACCTGTTTCATACAGGGAATTCAGTCTCCTATTACTGGAAGGAGAATGGTTTTGCCTTTAGACCATAGTATTTGTATTAAACCTATACACTGGAGTTTTCAGGTTTGTCTTGCCCTGTCTTGGGCTGCAGAGGTTTTTGCTTGTTTTGGCCGTGATAACAACTGTCTAATCACAAACTTGTTATCACTTAACTTGCTTTTATGTCACTCTGTGACTACCATGTATATTTTGAAGTCTGATCAGCCTCAGTAGTTATTGTAGAACAAATGATATCCTTTTATGTCTAGTCTGGGAAGGTTAGTGTCCTACTTTCAAACTGTAAGGTAGCAACCAGGGAAGAAGAAAGTATTAAGAAAATGTGTAAATAAAAGCAGAAGCAGACAAAGAAGGAAGGGACCACCAGCACCAGCAAGAAGCTGTTCAAGAAGAGTTCAGGACTTGAACAACCCACACAGTTCCCTGAAAGAATGAGAACACCTCCAAGGAAAATGGGCAGAAACTTGAAATATGTTTGTGTGCCAGGGTTTAAAGTGTATTTTTAATTACATTTTTCCTCATTATTTTAGAATGTGACACTAGTGTTGTAGCTGGACTAATAAAACCTATTTTTTTTCTGGAAAGACTTTACTGGACAATGCTTTAGGTCTATATACGTTGTGCATCTGCTTTAAATCATAATGAGTTTTTTGACTGTAATACAACTCCCTCATATAACAATTTTTCACAGAGTGTTTTTTGTTAAAACTGCTTAGATTTTCTTACACCATTGCACTTAGAGAATGGCTGTTCTGAAACTTCTCTTCTAATTTCCAGACTGCTTTTCAGCCTTGTATGTCT
This sequence comes from Loriotus luctuosus, assembly GCA_035582745.1. Lineage (NCBI taxonomy): Eukaryota > Metazoa > Chordata > Aves > Passeriformes > Thraupidae > Loriotus > Loriotus luctuosus. The sequence continues at coordinate 72,646,238 of JAWWEY010000115.1, read as the reverse complement.
TACAACAACAATCTCAGTACAGCTTTTGTCTGCCAAATTCTGGGTGTCTATGCAGACACCAGACACCACCACCAGACACCACTGTTCTTCTTTCAGAGTGCCTACTCACTTTCCTAGATGCAAATTATTCAATTTTCTCCTTAACCCACAGCCCAATTTACTCAAATTCTTATTTTCCTGTAACCTCTTCACTGTCATTCCCTTGTGTACTTATAAAAATTACGTTATCCTCTCTCAGCCCCCAGTCTGTTAGAGTATAGATATGAAGACTGAAGATTTATCATACTCATATACTCACCATCATTTAGTCTCATTTTGCTTCTTTACATCCTACTAGCCTTTTGATACGGGTGGCTCTCATTGGAAATTATTCCTCTTCAACCTGAATAAATACAGTTTCAAATAATATTTTAATCACTCAATTGTGATTATATTATAAAACTGCCCAGGAAACTGTTTATATGTCCTTACTGCAGTTGTAAATGGTTATTTTGTTACACTCTCAGAAAGCCCCTTCTATTTTTAATGATAGTTGTCTTGTGTAACGTTAGAATTCTTACAGAAAAATTAAGGAAAACTATTCCTTTCACTCCTTCTGTCTGTAGTTGGGTATTTTTTCATGTCAATTTTCCATTCATCTCATTACTAATATTAGCCTACTATTCATCAAATTCATTTTGTGAATTTTACACGGTATGCAGAGAGAAAGCCCTCTGCTGATTCCGATGAACAGAATAAATTTTAACATTCCATTAAATTTAATAGAACAGTACAAGACCAAAAAGTGCATCCCCAATTTTGTTTTAGACATTGACAGTAGAAGAGGACACAGTGCGCAAAGGAAGCATGTTCTCATAATTCATTGTACAGCCTATCTCTACCCTGAGAATAGTTTGGATTTAAGAGCAATGAAATGGCTAATTCCTGTTTACACTGTAGCTTTTGACTTCTCCAGTGAAACAAATTTTGTGGAGAGCAAAAGCACTGTTTATGACTTCCATTACACTTTAAGAAATAAATGGTGCAGCTTTACTCCCAGCCAGGATGCAATTGCTCACACGAGTAGCCCCATTGATCTCAAAGTGTGAGTTATTGCTTTGTAAGAGTAGTGAAAAAACCTCCCAACCTGTAAGTGGTGATTAATAGCAAGAAAGAGCTTTCAATTTAGACAGAAAACAGAATGAATAAATACTAAAAAAATTAGTCATTGCTATTTCATCAAGAGCTTAGAAAATAAAGGGAAGATTGACAAGTGACCTGACAAGCAAAAAAATTATAGGTGAACAACTATATTTCTTATTCTTATAGATTTAAAAGACCCCAAAACATTATATCACAGAAGTACTCCTAAAATGACATTAAAATCATAATACAGAAACTAAATTTAGGTAAAGTGCTTTAAAAATCATTTATTAATAGCAAATTGTGGCATCAGAACAGTATTATTACTTGAAATCAGTGTGGACTCTTTATGAAGACCAAAAAGAAGAACACAGGGGGCTCTGTAATGTTCGTCGTATCATGTATGGGCTTCAAGTGTAATTACTTTTCTTACTAGTTAAGCTCATCTGAACTGCTGTAACTCACCTGGACTCAACTAGCCAGAATGGGAATTATTTGTGTTTCAGGATGTCATGGGATTTTGTACCTAGACTGTAATGGATAAATGGCATTGAGATACTCTAGAGACGCTGTTGTAATATCTCAAGAAATTGTTTTCATTATTTCAGTGATGTGCCAGTGATTCAGAGAGCTTACACAGGATAGCTGTGTGATATTTTTCATGTGTTTATGTTTTCTCTTTCTGGTTAATAGCAGCACTTCCAGCCCGATACACTTTCATCTGATGTTGTCTTCCCCTATGTCTAACAAAAAAGTGACTTGCCTATGCAGTTTGTGTAGCTCATTTAGAATAAGCATGACCAAGTAACCTTTTTTATTTAACTGACGACTTTAGTCTATGAAAATAATCTTATGATTTTTTGCATTTGAATTTAATCTGCTTTTTTATGTTTTAGAAAAATAAAATATCCCAGGAGAATATTTGCATTAGCTGAGATGTAATCAGTCCTGCACCTTTGTACCATAATAAATGGTTTTTTGATCTATTTTTTTTCTTTTTGAGCTTTATTCTACTGTTCCGTTTATAACATGAATAGTCACAGCCCTGTTCCTCCTGAAGTGTCTCAGACTATCATTAGCTGGGCTAAAGCATAGATTTACAGCACATGACTACTACCCATTTAAAATGTGGTAGCGCATGTCACACATACCATGAGTGAAAGTATGGACTTCAATAGGCAGCACAGAAAAGGTATCACAATATAAAAACAGTCTTTGCCATTCATTGTAGCCTTAAGAGCTCAACACACTTAAGTCATATGCTCAGCAATAAAAGTTAACTTTCTCTCTGTTTCTTTTTCTATCACAGTCCTCCCACTTTTCCTTCAGAAAGAAGATTATTGCCTCTTGTGGGCTACCTGAACTAGAATCTTTCCACATCCAGCTGAAGCTGGGTTCTTCACAGTATGCCTGTCTATCCTGCCATAGGCCGATTTACTGTCCCCCTGCATTTCCACAGTAGTACCATTCTTTAACTCTGGCTATTTGGTAAGATGGCTTTTTAATGGTTTCTTCCATATAACCAAAAATGGTAATGATTCAGCAGTTGTAACTAAGGCATTCTCTTTTTTAAATGGTTGGGATGAGGTCTTTATTTGTTGTTCACTTTAATCTTGTTGCTTCCTTTTAGTGTAATTCACAGAATACCACGGTGGTTAAGGTTGGAAAAGACCACTGGAAGTTTTCTAGCCCTGACTCTCTGGCCAAGCAGAGTTCCCTAGAGCATGTTACTCAGGACTGTGTCCAGATGGCTTTTGGATATCTCCACTGAGAGAGACTGTTGCATTAAGTTTATAGGAATTTAGCAGAAAATAAAACCATATGTACTCCAGCAGGTCCCCAGAGATCAGAGGAGCTGAGTGTGGCCTGGTTTAATTCCTGATTATATACCCAATTCACCACTATAAATCTGGTCATGTCCAAAGGACCTTGTGCGAGCACAGATGCACAAATAATGCAATTTTTCAATCAGGTCTGATGACATTCAATAAGAAGTTGAACAGTTCAGATTCATGATGAATACGTTTTGTTGAAAAAATAGGAAAACAGGTTCAGGATTGCCCATGATAAATGCACTAACTACAGTGCTACACATGTTGTGACAGGAAGTGTAGCTAGACATATCTAAGAGTGAGATATCTATACATATATATGTAAATAAATATTCCCAGGTGTTCTTCAAAACAGTTGGAGGTGTGAAGTTCCCTGAAGGCTTCAGGAGAAGTTGTTGGGAGAGGAGGACAGACGTAGTCCATCAGCTGATTCCAAGCAGACATAAATGCTTTTCCTCTCCAACCCCTTCTGCCCCAAAGCTCTACTCTTATATATGAATTTTGGTCCATCCCAGTGGGATGAAACAACTGAATATTCTAGATGAGGTTTGGTGATTTTAGTCATAAATGAATTACAGGACCCACATTCTCCCTTGTTTACATCCTGAGCAATGAATAAGTTAATATATATCAATGGAGCTTAATGAGGGTCTTAGTTACTTTTGGTGAGAATTTATAGTTGATGAGATGTACAATAAATACTTTGGTCTTTCCTCAGGCACAGAAGCAGCAGTAGAGGCTGTCTGACCTTCACTGGAGAGTCTTGGTGTGCTTGCTTTTTTCCTTAAGAAACCAGATTTTTAGCAAAGCTTTTTTAGCACAGCGCAGGGAGTGAGTCTAATGGCTGGAACAGGTATATGGGTGCTCCTCTGTGCCTCACTGAAACAACATTGGGTTTTGAGGCCTCTGCTTCACCCCAGACACCATTTACTTGTCAGCCCTTGCTCAAGATGGTACAAGATCAGCAACGGGCTCTGCTCAACAGGTTTTTCTCAACCTGCCTCAACAATTCTTCACTATCTTAAAACAACACTGTACAATTCTGATAATTTATGACAACAATTTTGGGCAATCTGTTCCAGTGCTCTGTCACATGTACAGGGAAGTTGTACATGTACAGGCCCTCTACCAAGGCCTGGTCAGCTTAAGCAGATTAGATAGGAGTATATCCAAGTTAGTTTTGAATGTCTCCAGAGAGAGAGATTCCACAATCTGCCTAGGCACTCTGTTCCACTGTTCTTCCACCCTCAAAGTAAAGCAGTTCTTCCTGACGGTTGGGTGGAACTTTTTGTATTTTAGTTTATGGACCTTGCTCCTTGTCCCATCACTGGGCACCACTGAAAAGACTCTGGCACCCTCCACTTGACAAACACCTTTGTGATATTTATATGTATTGATAAGGCCCCCTGTCATACATATTTATATGTATTGATAAGGTTACCCCCTCCCCTCCTCCCCGCTCTTCTCTAGACTAAATGCACCCAGTTCCCTCAGTCTGGTGTGACACTCTTTCTTCAGATACTTCCAGAGATGGTCCCTTCCCAGCTGTCTCTTCTCGAGGCTGAACAGGCACAGTTCCCTCACTGGTTCCTCATAAAACAGATGTTCCAGTCCCTTGATCATCTTCACAGCCCTCCATTGGACCAATTCCAGGAGCCCCATGTCTCTCTTGTACCGCAGAGCCCACAACTGGACAGGTGACTCCAGATGTGGCCTCACCAGGGCTGAGCAGAGGAGCAGGATCACTTCCCTCGCTGGCAACAATGTTCTTCCCAATGTACCCCAGGATACCTTTGACCTTATTGGCCACAAGAAGGCTCATGGACAACTTGTTGTCCATCAGAACCCCAGGTCTTTCTCTGCCAAGCACCTTTCCGGTGCATGCCTTCGCCTAGCCTGCGTTGCTGTACAGAATTATTCTACCCCAGGTTCAGAACCCTGCAATTGCCTTTGTTTAAGTTCAGATAGTCAAGCTCTGCCCATCTCTCCTCCCAGCTTTGTGTCATCAACCAACTTGCTGAGGAGCAAACCATATAAACAATATATTCAGTTCAGGAGCTCAAGAAAATAATCATGTACAGTAGGAATAACATACAAGGAGGGATGATGTAAGGAGAGGATTATAGACAGTGAGAGGGGATGGGTGAAGTTTCAGCAAGCTGATCTGGAAAATTCTTTCTTGTCCTCATTGGAGCAGAGTTATTTTCATGACTTCTACATGAACTTGTGCAAATAGTGACATTCAAGTGGAGTGAACATATGCCTCTGGTCAGATGTATAGGAGTGTGAAATTCTGTAATGTTGATCTGTTTTCAGCTTCATGCTGTTCCTTACAATACAATTGCTGCTCTGGGGGAATTCTCTGGAGATGGAGATATTTTTGGTTTGCTTGCTAACAACTGAGCAAATGCAGGACAAGAAATGTTCCTAGACCTTGCAGGATATGGCAGAGAGAAGACAGCACTGAAAGAAGCATGGAAAGGAGCAGAATATCAGGTAGAAGAGAGGGATTACTGAAAGCAGCAAGGACCAGTGACATGTCTCAACTAACTGAAATGCAAGATTCCTTGGAAACAGGGGAACTGTTAATGTTTTGTGCTAAATTAAAAAGTTAAAGGCAGTAGCAAGGATCTGCCAGCAAGAACACAATAGGCCAGGAAGACTTATATGGAAGTCAATTTTTTTTAATTTGTCCAACATAGCCACTTTGCATTATCTCTTTGTAGGAAATTATGAGTTTGATTTTTATTATATTTCTTTTTTGAAAGATATCAGACCAGAATACATATGTGCACAAGTCTCAGAACTGGAGCCAAATTGAGATCTATTACACAAATATCAACAATTGGTTTAATTTTTTCTTTTTGTTTATTTTCAGATTTTCTATTAAGCAGTCTAATCCAATGCAACACATTTTGTGTTCTAGCAACATGGATTTAAAACATGGTTGAACAAAAAAAAAATCTATACAATTTAAATAAAGATTTTAAATATAGTTTAAAATCTATACTATTTAAATAAAATTTCATAGAAGGACCACAAAACACTTTTTAGAGGGGATATTTCAATTTAGAAATTGTCTCTAAGGAGTCTGGCCATTCAAGCCAATGTAGAAGTTTTCAACATTTTCTTGTTAACAAAAGTAATATTGTTACTATGGTAACAAAAATACACACACAAAAAGGTATCTTGAAACTATTCCTGATGAAATATGTATGTATAGCTATGTAATATCTCCTGAATCCAAGATAATTTCCTAATTTTTGTTTGCATTCAAGCCTGCCATTTAGCATCCATTTCAAATAGTCATTTATTTCTAAAAGTTCTTTTCCAAAAAAATTCTCTGCACAGTGTTGTCTTCAATGCTTAATTCCAAACAGTGCATGAGATAAAATAGAATAATTACATTTGCAACAAAAGAAAAAGTTTTCAAAACTTACATATTATTCACATATTCATTATGGAATGCATATATTCAGTGATATGTTCTCAAAAAAGAGATAGCATTTCTTCTGATTCCAAGCATTCCATATTCCACCATGTTTTGTTATTTATCTTTTTTTTCTGTTGTGGAGAGGAGGTGGAGTTTTTTCTTTTGTTTCTGGTTTGTTCTGGGTTCTTTTTCTTCTGTGTGTATGAAACCAGTGAACAAAGAACAAGTGTTACACCACCTACGTTTTTATTCATGAACAGAGAGCATTGAAGCAGACTTATGTGGAACAACAAAAACTTTCTTCATTATTCTGGTGAAACTATTCATGTCCCACAGGAACTTGTTGAGTTTTTGCTACCTAGTTCTAAGCTAGTCCATTCAAATGACTCTGTCTCTGCTGAGTGACTTCTCATAAGTCATTAGTCTATTTTCTATTTAAACAGGTAAAAATCTCTGAGTTTAAGAATTCCTTAATTCTAATTATGTATCACAAAGTACAGAGAGATTTCAGTTTGTGCTGGGAAAATCTGCCTAGATTCCTAGCTTTGGGCGAGTGACTCAATGTCATCCTATTTTTAATATATAGTTGACCAGAATAACTCAACTAAAGATTGCTCAGAGGAACATCTCTCTGTTGAGAACACATCTCCTGGATCATGGATGTAATCTGTGTGAAACTTAAGCTGACCTTTCCACTTTGGTTTGTAATCTGTACTTATATGCAGGTTTCTAGGTACTGCTTACTATTCTGTCTGTGTCTTCTGAGCTCAGACTGTTTAGAACTTGGTGTCTTCACACCAATTGTATGTGGTATCGCTGAGTGACACTTCCGTCCGCAGAGAAGGAGAAATAGCAGAAGGAAGTGAGGGAGGGAGTATCTCTGGAGATTGTGAGAGAAGTCAGTGAAATCATCTCTTCTCTGCCCATCTGTTCATCAGCTAGGGCTCAAGAGTATAGCTTTGTCACACTGCAGGCTTGCAGTGTTGGGATCCACAAGGAGTTTGGAGAAAATGTAGATGAAGAGACATTATTCTAAGAATAAATTTAAAGCAATGTGGAAGCAGTGAGGAATGATGGAACATTACTGAAAAAATATCAGCAGGAAAAAAAAAAGCCTGCATTCATTATTCTGATAAAGACTTTTTAGAGAACAGTTTTTAAAGAAAAGGAGGATTCTTTTTAGAAATTCCGGTAATATTAGTCAAAGTTAGATAGGTTTTCCACTGCTGGGTAATACACTACAGAAAAATAAGCAAAGTGATTATGAGAAGCAATTCAGGTGTCTGAAAAATACAGGCAATTGTAAACGTACCAGATAATTGTACTTGAGAAACTTTAAACGTTCCTGTGGAGTGTGGATCATAATTTGATTGAATTGTGCCATTACAAGTTCAGGGCCATGTTGAGTACTATTGAAATGAAAATCGTGATTTTTCAGTTTTAAAATCATTGTTATAAAGGACCTATCCATAGTTGCATATATTTTCTACTATTCTATAATATATATATATGAGACAGAGGGGGAGAGAGAGACAGCAGATGATAAATAACTGTGATCTTGACACTAGGATTAGGCAAGCCACAACAGATTTCAAAGAAACATAGTGTCAGGACACGAAAATTTACTTTTTACACTTGAGAAGATCATGATGAAGGAGAAGCTAGAAGCTTCCTGTTTGCCTGATAGAGCCGACGTCAGCCATCTCCAAGACAGATCTGCTGCTGGTCAAGACCGAGCCCATCAGTGACAACAGCAATGCCTCTGTGACAACACATTTAAGAAGGAAAACAGGGTAGTCAGAGAAGAGAGTCAGAAAACCTGAAACAACTCTGCAGGCACCAAGGTCATTGAAGAAGGAGGGGGAGGAGGTGATCCAGGTTCTGGAGCAAAGGTTTCTCTCCAGCTTGAGTGAAAACCATGGTCAGAGAGGCTGTCCCCATGCAGCCCATGAAGGTCCACAGTGGAGCAGAGATCCTCCTGCAGCCCATAGAGAACCCTGCATTAGAGCAAGTGGATGTCTAATGGAGACTGTGAACACGGCAGAAACCCATGCAAGAGTAGGGTCCTGGCAACACCTGTGGAACCATGAAGAGAAGAGCTCACACCAGAGTAAGTTTTCTGACAACACTTTTGATCCCAGGGACACACACGCTGGAGCAGTTCAGGAACAACTGTAGCCTGTGGGAAGTATTCACATTACTGAATTTCATGGAAGACTGTCTCTGATGGGAGGGACCCATCATTAGAGCAGGGGAAGGACTCCTCTTCCTGAGGAAGAAGAGGCAAAGACAATGGGAAATGACTGACCTCAAACACCATTCCTGTCCCCCTGCACCATGGGAGGAAAGGAGGAATAAATGAGGAATAAAGTTAAGCCCAGGAAAGTGGTCATGCAGTTGCAGACATGGCCAAAAGTACCCTGGGCAGTATTCACAGGGACACAGCCAGGGCATCAAGAGGAAGGATTATACCCCACTGCTAAACATTCATGAGATCCTATCTGGATTCTTTGTCCAAATTTTAAGCTCCCTCAGTACAGGCAAAATAATGAACAAATGCTGGACCATGTCCAGCAGAAAGCTTCCAAGCTGAATGGGATATGTGAGCATCTCTGTGAAAAGGGGCTGAGGGACCTGGGCTTGTTCAGCCTGGAGGAGAGATCACAGATCCACAATTTGGAAAGGCAGCAGGAACAAATCCTCTGCGTCCTGACATCTGATAGCTCATTTATGCACAGAATTACTGTATCAGTTTACATAATATGACAGTTGAGAAATAGTGTGGATAACACATGATATTGTGTTTTTTATTGGCTGGTTCTGTCCTGTTGATACTGTTTTTGCTTCATAAGAAGTAGTTTTTATAGACCTACTCACCTCATTAATGGCCTTCTTGCTCCAGCAACAGCAGCTGCCCAGAGGCGCACTGTCAGGGCAGACACAGCCTCCAGACAGGCTCCTCATGCTCAGGAGGGCCGCAGCTGAGTGCTGCTGCACCCCAGTCCAGTCCTCTACCTAAATCTGCTGCCAGAAGGCTGCAAGCCTTTTACACGTGAAGGGTCACAAGTTTAGTTATTAAAATAATGTAGATGCTCTAAGTTCATTAGACCAAGACATTGATTTATTGCTATTAACTGGTTCATCTAACCAAGTAGCTCTGTGACTGAAATCCTCAATATGTATAAACATTCATACACATGGATACATTTCTGAGTATCCAAAACATTTATTTTATATTTAGTATTAAAGTGTTTTAAGCAGCAAACAAAATGTCTATCACTTACATGACAATATTTCTTAGTCAGAGTGCCTGTTTCATTATTTAAGGGACACATACCTAAAGGAAGCATTCTATTATTTTTGCACTATATTCAGGTTTAGCAACTCTACCAAATGACTAGCCTAAATAATTGATTATTAACTGTAAAATATTGGGAAACGAGTTTTTTTTTTCCTGTTTCCCAAATGAGAGTTATTCCAGCTTGTTATCTAATTTCTAGTATAGAATCTATAAAAGCACCTGTCCTTTCTTTTTCAGTTACTGTATCATGGTGTTATCAGCTATTTAAACACTGTTTTATCCTAACAGAATTCCTTCTATTTCTGCCTCCTGTTGTTCAGTCTACTGGATATATAAGCATGAACATAAAAAACAAACAAACAAACAAGCAAACTGCCACTTTTCTAAGTCCTTTTGATTTTAAAATTGTACTAACGATTCATTAATTACACAAATGAAGTATTGAATGGTGTGATCCAAAAGCAAAATAAATAAAAAGGAGTTCTGTGACTCTTTTTTAGTTGGTTGCTATCTAGTTAGTTGTGCATCTTTTTCAGCTCCTCTGACTGTTGGATTGCTGGTAGCACAGACTGCTTGTTACAGCCAAAAATCAATCCTTTTCAAACTTCCAGAGTTTTTCAGACATCTCTTCTGTTACTCACAAAAAATCACTACAAAACCTGTGTCTAGTAAAAATTTTGTATGAGTAATGTACTAGATTGACAGTTGCTGGGTAAAGTTATTGGAAAACAACACAAAACACATGATTGCAATTATCAGCTACCGAACACATCTGTGTCAATAAATTAGTTTCAAACTGCTATCTGGAATGACTAAATGAATAATGAATTATCATCTCTTTCAAAGCTCTATGCCAGGTGCTTCATTCAAATATAATAATCTTTGACCTTTTTCTTCAATTATTTTCAGTATGCCTGTTCCTGTTTAACTAACAAAATTAATTTCTACTCTTCCTGTATTGTTCTGCCCTACCTTTACATCTTTCCATATATTTTTCAGACTCCTTACATCCATGAAAATGTTTCCTTTTTCCGAATTAATATCTTCCTTGGTTTCAATTGCTTTTGTTTGTCTTCAGAGATTTTAAGAATTAAAAATGTAAGAACACGTAATTTCTCTGCAGGATGACTTGATTTGATCGATTGATTTGTAAGACCCCTTGCATCATTACTGCTTTTCCATTTGTTTGTTGTGTATGCTGACAAGCATATTATTATGCACACCTGTTCTTCAGAGTTTTTCTCCCTTGTTCCACAATGGCCATTTCAAGGAAAAAACATAAAAATGTCTATTACATCTTCTAGTCAAGTTTGATCTCAAGTTTTGAATTCTTGGTAGCACAAAATTTCAAGTTTATCAAAAATGTTTTCTGTTTATAATCTCTTTTGGGTTTTTCTGTGCCTTTAATTATTGCACTGATAAAATGTCTGATTCTCACAGAATGACAAATGTTCCTCTTCATGTTAACATTGTTCCCATTGTCAACATTCAGAGCTCTGTTGCCATCAGTGAGCCCCACATTCTGTGATTTGATGGTAGATGCATTATCATTACAGGAATGCTTGTGAAGTAGGGTGCAGCATTGTTTCATTTTTTGCCTCACCTATTTTATTTGGATTTCATCAATGTAAACACATTTAAAATCTCAGAAGGTAATTTCTTAATATTTATTTCATTACTAGCAACTTTTCCCCTTTCTCCTTCTCTTTCACACTGGTTAGAATTTCTGCTACTTTGGTTTGTTCACAGTCCTGACATGAGTTCTTGTAGAAAATTTGTACTTTTAAACACCTAGATCTCTTAGTCATGTTAGAACCTCATGCCTTCTTTTTCTGAAGTGTAACAAAAAGACTAAATCTGATAATATAATTTCAAGTGAAATGCAAGGTGAATATACTGTCTAGTACAAGAAGTTTTGCTCCTCCACATGCCCCAAAAGTTCTGTATTTTACTGACTGGAGAACATTAACTGACTACAGTTCTGACTTGCACATGGGTGTGGAATAATTGCTCTAGTCTCCTCTAATCTCGCTCAGCTTCCTAGAAAACAGCAAAAAATTTAAAAGATATTCAAAAATACCATTTTTGAAGTACTTTTCTACCAATTTAGATAAGAATAAAAATTCCTTTTCTCTCTAAAAATATATTTATTCTTCTATTTCTTTTCTTAGGCTCATCATATTTTTAGGAAAACAATAATTCTGGAAACAGTCACTTGACTATAAGGACAAATAACCCAGAAACTTGAGTGAACAAAATAATATTTTAGGGTTTTTTGTATCTATAGCAGAGACAGTCAACATAACTAGTCTTTAGAACACAATGTTTTGTTGTAATCTGTTCCTAGCAGGAAAATATGGATCATACTGTGGATTAATAGAGTCAAATGCTGTCCAAAACTCAAAATTACAGTGTCTGTAGAAACACAGAATCATAGAATGGATTGTGTTGGAAGGCACCTTAGTGAACATCTAGCTCCCAACCCACCACCAGGAGAAGGGATACCTTCCATAAGACTAGGTTGCTCAAAGTCCTGTTCAACCTGCCCCAGAACACTTCCAGGGTTGGGGCATCCACAACTTCTCTGGACATCCTGCTCCAGTGTCTCAACATCCTTACAGTAAAGAGCTTTTTCCTAATATTTAACCTAAATCAACCTTCATTCATTTACAGTCATTTCCCCTCGTCCTATCAATACAAGCCCTTGTAAATAGGTCCTCTTCAGCCTTAAAAGACAGCAGAAGGTTTCCCTGCCAGAGAATACTAAGCATTTTCACCTCCAATGCCTCTTAGAGATGCAAAACACAAGTTTGTTATCCTGCCTCAGATCCTTCCTTGAGATTCTACACTGTGGCAATGCCTTCAAAATCATTGAGTTCAGTCAGGTAGAGGCAAGTCGAGGATATTGTTTAGTTGATTGTGTGAAGAATATTTGTTTCACAGTCTTTTCTGTGATCTCTATATATCAAGCTTTCTAAATGCTTGTATCATCAATCTCTGGCATGTTGTCACAAAAGGAACTGTGAGATATTTATAATACTTGGGATCCTTTTTGCTTCATAGTTGGACCTTTTCTCACCTGATAATGTTCCAAGACCTGCAAATATGTTTTTAGTAGATCGTAGAGACAAGACAATATGTAACTCTGTAATAATAGTAATAATTACAATAGAACATTAGAATTTTAATCTCACAAATTAAAATCTGACAGAAACTGTGCAGAGCATATGTATGCTTAGCTGAACACTGGCACCCGATTTGCAAAAATAATAGTTTATTTGCTATTGTAATGATTAAATAGAGGTAAGGCAGTTATGCTAAATTTTAAGACTTTACATGTAGACTGAAAATTATAACCTACTAGCAGTTTTAAAAGCCAATACATCTTGACTGTTCCTTTATATAATTTACCTACAAGGATTATGAGGTTTTTAACAGCCAAAAAGGCAACTTGAAGCTCAAAAAAAATTTCCCTTTCACTGTTAATATCCCATTTACACTATACTATCACATTCCCTCTGCTGATTATAGTTGATTGTGATCTGAGGGAATAAAGAGGGGCCATAGCAGCATTCAGAGTAATTTTAACTTTCTATTAGACCAGGAGTCTGTCTCACCTTGACAGAATCAAATAATTTCTCACTGTTTCTTTACCTTCTCCTTCTTTCTCAGAATTTAGGATAAAATGTCAGGATTATCCTTGGAAGAAGAGTAGCTGCTATCACCACTGACGGACTAAATAGGCTTGCTAAGATTTAGACAATCCTTACTCTTCCCAGAGAGAACGACACACTTTTATACTAATGTAATTTCATTTTTCTGCTAAACACTGGAGACAAATTTCTTCTCAAAATCCTTTCAAAGTACAGCTGCAGCTATATCTTTCAGGAGGCTGCAGTTTGACTTGTTAGGGTTCTCAGAGGAAAACAAGATCAATAACTTGTCACAGTAAGAAAGGGTTTACTGTCTGCAGGGTGTTGTAATATAACATTTTGGATGAGGAAAAAATGGGAAAAAAAGCCCAAAACCACAACTCTGAGTTTGCCTCTTGCATTTGGACAGGCTGATATTAAGCCAGTTAAACAGTTTATTTTTGCAATAATTTAACACTCTTACTTATAAGTGCAATTTTGCAACAACATCTTTATGGTTGGGGCTACTTTGTAAACACGATGTGTAAAAATCCTGCTGCTTTTGATTTGACTCTGTGTGGTGTGTAAGCACAAAGAGGCAGCTCCTGAAAAAACTGCTATGACTACAAAGGAAGCAACTGAAAGTGATGACAAGATAAAGCTTTATTCGAAATTTCTAAACTAATGCCTTCAACTTTAACCTGACTTTTCCCTTCTCTATTTCAGTGTAAGATGATGAATCTCTTACATTAGGCAACAATGAATATGTAATTCTTTAAAATTTGAATAAACATAGCAGCATATTGACCTTGGACTTGTATACTATATTAAGGAATTGAGCAATTAATCCTGCTTTGTTTGGCAATTTATGTTCAAAATGCAAGAAGTGTCAAGTTTAATGGCACATTCTACTGAAAGGGATTGAAAGCAAATGTCTTCAACTTTAATTTAATAATCTGATTAATTACAAATTATTGTATCATTTTACATTAGTGTTTGCAGGTAATGGAGAAGACAAATTAATTTGTGCTTGCCTCTGAAGTGCATCACCTTTCTATCTCATACATCCTTGAAATGAACAGCTATAGATATAGTGTAAAAGTCCAGAAAATTCAATAGGCCTGGTTTCAACCTGAATATGGAAAGTCAGAGAGGAACTAATACAATAAGTGGTTATCATGTGAGGAATATCAGAATCACAAGACAATTTAAGTTAGGAGGGCTGTGGAAGTAATTTAGTCCAACCTCCCCATTGAACTAGGTCCTGCTAGAGCTCCTTCTTAGGTTGTTGTCCAGTTGAGTTTTGTATGCATCTCACAGACCCTATGGACATTTTTGCCAGTGTTTAATCAGTCTTTTAGAGAAAAATTTTCTTTTATATTTTTAAGATAAATTTCTCACATTTCATCTCAGAATCCTATGTCTTCTATGTGAGTCTACTTTGGTGGGGAACTTCTGGATAACACCAGTTTCACCTCTCTGTTGAGAGGGTGACCATAAGTAAGATTAGCCTTGTCTGGCTGAGTCATTAATATTTTCAACAAGAAAAATTCCTTCACTTCTCTGGGCAGCCTATCCCACTGTTCGATTGTCCTCAGAGTTAAAATCTTTTTGCTCTTACATACAGATGGAGATTTTCCTGAAATGAATTTTCTTCTGCTCATCATATTGCTATGCATCTTCAAGAGGATTCTGTTTCAATTTTTCTACACTGTTCCCATAGGTATCCCTTGTTAGAGCCCCTCTAGTCTTGTCTCATCTCCAGGATGAAGGAACCAGCTCTCTCAGGCTTTGCTCCAGGCTTCGCTTTCCTCCAGAACAAAACAACCTCACTGGTCATTTGTTGGGCTCACTCCAGTATGTTGATGTATTTTTTGTACTGGTAAGCCCAGACTTGGACACAAAAGTCTAGATGAGATCTCCCAAGTGTCAGATAGAGAAGAGACCACATGAATACACATACATCACAGTACACAGTCAGGTTCCTTTGCAGCCAGAGCACTTTGCTGACTGCTGTATCTATGTCTTTTTATAAAGGTGTATCTATATCTGTGGACATATATTTGTGTCTGCTACATGGATAAAAGTCCAGAGTGTGCTTTCAGCAATTTCATGGAGGAGCCATATATAGCAAGAGATAGTGAGAGAGATAGATTATATCAATAACTGTATATGTAGATGTCTTCATAAATAGATAGATCCATGTAATATAAAGATACTGAAGTATCTCTATATTGACCTAGGATTGACTCTTGAGGACAACAGATACTAATAAATGTCTGAAACTTGGACATAGAATTGTTGATTATAACCCTTGGAGCCTGAAAATATAGTTGAATTTTCAACGCCTTATCATGCCCATATCTCATCTCATTTTACATAAAACCATACCAAAAGACTTGCTGAAGTCAATGACATCCCCTGATGTCCTGTTGACTACAGATCTTGTCATTTTACAAAAGGAAACAGTCAGGTTGGCCATGTTAGATAGCCCTTGTTAAATCCCTTCTGTCTGGCTCCCAGGCACATTTTGCACTTTGTTTACTTAGAAATAAATTCAAAGAAGATTTTGATGGACAGACTTCATAGGGACTGGTGTGAGGCCAACAAAGGACATTTCTTTGGTCCTTCTCCTCTCCTTCAAGTTGGATGTGACTTTTCCAGTCACTAGAAACATCCCCCAGTCACCATAGCCTTTAAAAGCGGATTGCAGTCTCATGGTGGCATCACTCAAATAAAGAACAGAGAACATACTGATATGTAGCACTTATTTTGTAAGTGGAAATGAACAGATTGAGGGCAGCCCTTCAAAGAAAAGCTTGAGGGTGCTGGTAGATGTGGGGTTGGACTTGAGCCAAAAATGTGCACTTGCAGCCCAGAAAACCAATTCTATCCTTGGCTGCACCAAAAGGAGCGTGGAAAAGAAGCTGGCTTTGCCCCTCTACCTTGCTCTGATGAGATCCCATCTGGAGTGCTGCATCCAGCACTGGGGTCCTCAGCATAGGAAGGACATGGACCTGTTGGAGCAAATCCAGAGGAGGGCAGATGATAGATAGGACGGAGTACCTCTAAGAAAAGGCTGAGACACTTGAGGTTGTTCAGCCTGGACAAGAGAGGGCTCAAGGGAGACCTTTTTCAGGGTCTTTTAATATTTAAAGGAGACCTACAAGAAAGATGAGGGCAAACCTTGTAGCAAGGCCTGTTGAGTTTAGATAAGGAGTAATGGTTTTAAACTGAAGAAGGGTTGATTTCGATTAGATATATAGAAGAAATTTTTACGTATGGAAGAACTGATGATGATGGTAAAACGCTGGAACAGATTGCCCAGGGAGATGCTAGATACATATAGTAAGGCTGTAATACACTTTTGCACATTAATAATTTGATGGGAATGCTCTTCCTAATGCAACCTAATACAGGATCCTGTTGGCCTTTTTTTACCATGAAGGCACACCGGTTGGTTTTGGATTTTGGTTTTGGTTTTTTTCTTTCATTTTGTTTTGCCTTGTTTTTTCAGAAAGAGAAAAGATACCATAAGCATATGGTTGATTTACTGTTCATTAGGGCTCCCAGGTCCTTTTCTGAAAAGCTACTGTCCAGCTAGCCCATCCCCAGTGTTTACTGCCACATCCCCTGTGTTTACTTCCCAAGTGCAGGTCTTGACATGCTGCTTTGCAGAAGTTTGTTAGACTTGAGTTGTCCCATTTCTCCAGATGGTCAAGAACTTTTTGGTACCAATTACAAACCTTTGAGCCTCACAATTTAGCTAATTTTAAATTCACTTTCCTGTTCAATTTTCTGTTCCATACCTCATCAATTTGTCAATGAGGATGTTATGGGAGATTGTTGAAAGTCATACTAAATAAAGAAAAAAAAGTCTGCTGTTCTTTCATTATGTATCAAACCAGTTACCTAATTACAGAAGGCTCTTAGGTTGGTTAACCATGATTTACCCTTCATAAATTTTTGCTGACTTCTCCAGTCAGCTTCCTATCCTTCATATATCTGGAAATGGCTACCAGGAATATTTCGTCCCTCTTCTTCCCAGGGATTGAAATGATCAGCCTGTAGCTCTCAGAATTTTCTGTCTTAACCCTCTTTGAAGATAGCAGTGACATGTTCTTTTTTCCAGTTCTCACAAAACACAGTATCTTTATGCCCCTTGTAGATCACCTGACCATGTTAACATATGTCATACACTTCCTTATATTTGGTGTGTCAGCGCAAATTGTTCAAATGTACAGACTTCATGATGGGCCATTCTTGATCTTGGAGATGACCCTTAAAAATCAACCAACTCTTCTGGCCTCCTTTTCTCTCTAGGAACATATACCATGGGGTTCTTTAAGCAGATCTCTGAAAAGGCCAAAATCTCTAAAGAAGTCCACAGTCGTGAGACTGCTTTTTGCCTTGTTCTTTCCTGTCTGGATCCTGACTCCAATAGTCTATGGTCTCTGCAGCCAAGGTCCCCGCAGCTCTCAGCCTATACATTCTGAGCAGTTCTTTGTTTGTGAGTATTGTATTTAGTAGAGCATCTCCCCTCTTCATCTTTATCACCTGTGTTAGGGAGGTGCCAACAATACATGTCAGAAACCTCCTGTGTTACTGCTGCCTTGTTGTGTTGTCCTTCTAGCATGTACTGGGGAGATCCAAGTCCTCCGTGAGAACTGGGACTTACAACTGTGAGACTTCTTCCAACTGTATAAAGAAGGTCTTATTTACTTCTTCCCAATCAAGCAGTCTGTAGCACACACCCACAACAGTATTGTGCATATTACATATTAACTTTATGGATCAAATCCTGTATATTTCAGGTTCCATTAATAATAAGCCTTTGCAGAAGGATTTTTCAGATTTGATACCACTAAAACTGGGCACCATATTGCACCATATAAGGAGTTGCTCTAATGTCATCAATGTCACTGCTGATAGTCCAGATGCTGACTCTTCATTTCTTCATGAGGAAATGAAATAAACTAATAATAATCTGCAAGTAATAATGGAAGCACTCTGATGTATATTGTAATTGCATGTTCTGTTCAGTAAAATTTTATTTAGGCTAATTTTCCAGAACCTTACTTTTTATAATTGACACTTCTCTCCTACAGAATCTAATTAGATTCCATGTCACTCAGTAAAATTGGAAACTTCATTCAAATGTAAATCACACTGGTTTAGGAATGTACAACCTGAATAATCAGATGCGTGGAACAGGAGGTTTTTTTAGGGCAAACAAACCATGTGATTTGAAACTATGCAATCTGAATGAAAAACTTCAATGTGTTTTATAGTTTACTTCATATAAATGAACATGTTGCAATTTTTATTCAGTATGCTTCAGAACATAAGTTTCATTTTCAATTTTTTTTACTGGTTACACAAAAAAAAAATTCCAACTCCTTACAGTGTGTTGCTTTTTGTCACATTGTAAATTTATTTGACTATGACTTGTGAAATGAGTAGGAGAAAATTCTTGTTTACAACCTAGAATGTATACTAGAATTTTTACTAAGCATCTAAATTGAACAAAAGAATTTCAGAACAGGCTTAGCTTCTATCTGTAACAGACACCCAAACCAGATTGTCTGCAAATAATTTAGCACCAGATTTCATGTGATCTTCCTATATACTGGGTGAATTAGTCTCCTTCACTTACTTCATTTATGGCATGAATGTAAACCCCTCAAAAAAAAAAACAAAAAACCAAAAAAACCAAAAACCATATCACTGGACAGAAAAAAGTTTGTCAAATATAATTGGATATAGATGCTGAAGTCTCAATAACATGACAGGTCAGCACCACACAGGAGGTTTATGACGGGTCATCAGGGAAACTGCAACTGCAGAGCAGGAATATGGAGGAAGAAGACAGGTGAAGGAGAAACGCTGTTTTCACCTCACTCTCTATTGCCTTAACTAACAGCATGGGTCTAAGCAGTCTCTGAAAAACAGTAACTTGGATTGAGCAGCATCAGACACCCATGAATATGATTGTTCTTCTTCTATCACACTGCATTGATAATTTTTGTACGTGATCTGCACTGCTTCCTTTCAGATTCCTGGACATAATGAAGAAACACAGTGACGTGTTTGCATAGAATATTAGTATTTAATATACTCGGTATAAATCCAAGTAACTTGCATAAATAAAGCATAAAGTGGTGTTTTGAAAACTGGATGTTCAAATATATACTACGTGCTGGAAAATACATTTTGTCGTGTAATTACTTTCTTTTAGAAAGTTTTGTAGAATTTCACAGTCTCATCCTTTGCCTTCCCTCACCACTGATACCTTTATTAGTTTTATTGTCACTATGTCAGAAAAAAAAAACCTCTAAAAAATTAAATAACTCAACTTAATTTTTATTGGTGATAAAAATTGGCTCACTGACACAAAAAAAAAGATTGGGGTTTTTTTGTTAATTTATGATCTACTACCTTGAGAAAAATATTTCAACCAAATATTCAGCCAGTCAGTTACAAGTGTATTGTTTTTCTAATAGATAAATTTTTAAAAAATTTAAAAAAGAAAAATTCAGAAACTTTAACTGAGAAAACTTTTTTAAAACTTCCTGAGGAACCTAATCATTCAAGTTCCTTAGAAGTTTTGGAAGTCTTAGACCAAGATAACATATAAGAACTCCTCCACTGCTGGGGACTATTATTGGTTCTCTAATGTATTTGTTATTCCAGATAGTTCTTTGCCAGTCATGAAAGTTCAAAAATAATCTTTTATAAACATTTAAGTACAAATATAGAGTATGAATGATAGACCCAATGTAGGGGCTTAGTAAGGTGTCTTCTGATTTCATGGTCTTTATTGGACTGCTCAGCTACTGTTGTTTTTATTGTGGATTCTAAAACTTATTCTTCATCCTAAAAATGCCATATTACACAGATTCAAGAATTATTCAGGATGCAATAATATAGCTATATTTTTAAAATCTCCCCCTGAAGAAAGGTGGCCTTTTTCTTCTAAACATCCAAACTAGCTACATTCTTCTTGGTTCTCATTGGAAAGTTTATTATTTGCAGATAAATATAGATCACACATTATTGTGGTCAGGCTTAGAAATACCTGGACAAAGTTTGAGATTAAATGTAAAGAATAATCTTAGGACTGATGTGTTTGCTATCCTCAGCAATATTACATCAGGAATTGAACTTTGATGAACCTAGTGAGCCCCTTCCAACTCATGATATTTTACGATTCTATTATTTTATTCAGGTATTTCACAAGCTAATACAAGTTTGATCCTTGCCTTTATTCAAATGGAGGGTAAGTATTAGGTTTATAAATTATTTTTATTTTTTTATACATTATGCATTATTATTTGCCTATCATAGAGGTGAGCTTAGCAACAAAAGCAAAAGCAGAGTTTCCAGAAGCTTCATGTCTAACTTTCCAAGAATACCTGGCACAAGGGTGCTCAAAAAGGAAAACAACTCTCTCAATATGTAGTACAGCTATTGCAGAGGAGTGGAAAAGACCAATGGAAAGAACTGCAGGATTCTGCTGTTCATGTGTTGATTTATTATATTATCTCCTATAACAGCATCACATCAAAAACAGGAGAAAAATTGTAGTTGTGCAGGTAGACAGTACAGTTCCTAGGGCAAATGTTCAAGTGCCATAAAGAAAAAAGCCTTTATGGAATAGTTGAAAAATCTCAGCAAAATTCAGGCTGGAAGGAAACTCAGGAGGTCTCCAGTGTAACCCAAAACAGGGTCAGCTGTGGGGTCAGATTATGTTGCTCAGGGATTTATAGTCTACAGATGGAGACCGCACACACTTTTCGGGCAACATGCTTCACAACTTGACTGACTTGGAGTGAAAATGTTTTTCCTAATACACTCTTTAAAACTACCCTGCTTCAGTTTAAACCAATTGTCTTGTGTTTTCACAGCACACAGCACTGAGAACTGGGGCTCCACCATTTTGAGATCCCCTGCCACTGCAGGCTGGGTGGGTTGTTTGGAGATGGTCTCTCCTCCAGGCTGAAAAATGCCCAGGCCCCTTCCTGAAGAGCTGCTCCCAGACAGGCGAGTCACTGCACCAGCGTCACAGAAAGCACAGAGCTTTGCAATTTTTGTATGTTGGCAGAAATGGGGGCTTCTGTCGGCCCATTCCTCTAGCATGTCTAGGTCCTTCTGAATGACAGCTCTGCTATTGAGTGTGTTGGTTGCATATCCACTCTCCCACACAAACTGACATTAGTTCCAAGCTTGATAAGAAAGAAACCCATCACTTCCTCCAGATTCATGCAATACTCCACTTTTGCTAGCTTCCAGTATGTGGCCCTTTTGCCCACCTCTGTAACTTGTTTTCCATACTTTTAATTGTACGCCCCTCTAGGCCATAAAGTTCAATTGTAGGTAGAAGAATAACATGAGAGTTGGTGTCAAAATCCTTGCTAAAGCTAAGGTAAGTTATATTTACCCATCCATAGAACAAGTAATTTCATCACTGAAGGCAATCAGGAATCAGACGGGGATGACTCAATCCTGGTACTTCTGTGCTGATTGTTACCAGATACCTACTTCACCTTCTGTGCCAAGAAATGTGTTTCCAGAGGTCTGACTCAAAGATTTCTCAAGGGACTGAAGCAAGGCTTGCCTGAGCATCAAACTTCTTCCTATTGATGTGGACCTCCCCTGATCTCCATAGTTCTTCAAAGAAAGTAGATAACAGCAATTTAAGGACAACTGTCTGAGCACAAGGCCTGGGAAATTTTGTTGGTGAAGTGTGAGCTAAGGATGATACTAGATACAAAACATCACTCTTTGCTTTGTCTTCTGTGCCTGAACCATCGAGACAGTTAAACAACAGGCATACATTTTCTTAGTTCAGCCTTCTAATACTGATGCACAATAGAAAGTCCTTTTACTGTTTTTGACATCTTTCACAAAAAAACCCAAAAAACCTCTGTGTGCAAATCTTCAGCTTCATTCTTCCTTGTTAGGTAAAGCCAAGGCTACCATTGATTATCATATTCCCAAACAACAGCTTTCTAGTGATTAGCACAGTCTCCTGTGTGTCATCCCAAGTTGGTTCAATCAAGAAGTTTCTTCAATCAAGAAACTTTTTCCCACACCCTCTAGAAATATCCTTGACTGCTCCCTTCCCACCATGTTGCTGTGCTAGCAGATGTCATGGAGGTTCAAGATCCTCACGAACATAAGCTGGTGATCCCAAGATATCTTCAGGCAATTTAAAGCATGCTTTGGCCTAAACTGTGGTGTGTAACATATCCCCACCATGCTGTTACACTCACTGTTACACTCACTGACCTCTTGTATCCCGATCCATGAGTTCTCAGCTAGATCACCGTCTACCATGTGGAAACACATCACACATTTTAGGTTTCTTCACACATAGCACAATCCCCTTATTTTGTCTTCCATCATTATTTTGCACCTGTCTCTAACTTTACTTAGGCTGTGTGAGCTACCTAACTCTATCTCAGATCTTCTAATAACCTCATAGATTTTTTGGACTACATACAAATATCTATTTCCTCTTGATACCTCCTCATGTACAGACGTTTGTGCACATACACTTGAAATTGATCATCTTTTGTCTTGTTTCTTCCTTCATGAGGTGTCTCTTGTCAAAAAAAAAAGAAAAATTAAATACTCATTAAGATATGCTGTTTCTTTAGCCTATGTGTTTTCAGTAATTTGCAGAACAAAGTACTTGCTGTTTTACATCTTTCTTCCATGCATAAATATGTGCCTACAGGCTTCAAATGTCTATTTCTGAAAACAGTCATCAAACAAAAGCAAGATTGAAAGAAAACAGAAAATGCTAAAAGAATTACTCATGTGTTGGAATTCTTGATTGGAGCCTTACATCTTGTGTAGTCTGAAAATGTATGAAACTACATGCCCAAAGGAACCAAAATGTATAGCTTCCATTTGGCTCCAGTGGATATTTCTACTGGTTAAACAGGAGCCAAATTCTACATGTCTACTTGCTTTGTCTATGTTTATCTTCCCATCTGGATTGACAGAATGAAAGAGTGACAGAACACGCTGTGGAGAAAAAGAAACAGATTGGAAACACTTTGAATATGAGAAGAGTTTTGCTCCTGCTGAGCATTACTCCCTTGAAGCTAAAGGGCTCTATTCATCAGTCACGTGTTGGGTCTTTGTGAACAACCAACACTCAGCTCCCGTGGAGCCCAAGTCTGGGCAAGCAGCTTGAAGTTTTTCTGCATTACTCTTGTACAACTCAGATCTGAGAATACTTCTTTTGTAATAAACTGATTAATACTGTGGAACAGAAAATGTTCACAGGGTTGTTTACACAGACTATGTAATCTATCCAGCTGGAGCATTGAATTCAAATGAATACAATTAGGAGAAGCTCCACAAATCTTTAGTATGTAGCTGTACAAAGACAGACAGTTGATTCTGAATTTAGCATCTTATATTTTATCTTACAGTATACCTCTAACAAGGCATTTTTACACTAGAAAAGTGTAAGGTGTGTGACCTCACAGTTCTCCAGAAATTTCCAAGCTAAAAATTATTTTCTTGCCTTTTTTTTTCTTCTTTGAGTTACTTTATCATAGGTATTACTGGCTTCATTGATGCTCCTACCTCACAGTTCTCCAGAAATTTCCAAGCTAAAAATTGTTTTATTCCCGTTTTTTTTTTCCTTTGGATTACCTTATGACAGGTATTACTGGCTTCGTTGGTGCTCCTACCTGTACCAGCCATCTCTAATCATTGCCACATATAATAACTTGGGACACCTTGCACTCAGTGAACTGGAATGATATAGTTCACAGAGAATGAAGATAGGTTAAGTATTTTAACATGCATTTTCTCTCTTCTGCTTCTACTAATCTTTGAATTATTATGCAAACTCAATATTTTATTGATAATTAGGAGCTGGAAATGAAAATTGGATTTACATTTAATGCCTACATAAAGAGAGATTAAATTAAAAAGTACTGCGGTCACCTTGTCTGATTGTTTAATGTGAAAAGACCTGAGGTTTCAGGCCTTATTACACACAGAATGTGTTGCAAGATCAGACCACATTAAAGACTGAAGGAAGTACAATTCCATGAAGACATAACCTGTTCAGTCTATTCTTCTTTGGCAATTCTTCAATGAAGACTGCAAATATTTGGTTCTCAGGCAGATAAGAATATTATTCAGGTAGAAATTATTACAATATGAATTTGAATGTGGGGGAGATTTCAATACTTAATAAGGAGTGACAGTCCTGGGGAGACACAATCAGTGAACTGAAGACACCTAGAAGAGTTTCACATCTCCTAGCAGGGAAGTAGAGCATAAATGTAAAACAATTGCAGTGTAGGGGTGGGTGTTTTTTAAAAATATTTTGGTGTATTGATTTACTTACTTTAATTGTTTTATTAACAATTAATATAATATTTTCTAACCTATAAACTGCATTCATTCGCAAGAAAAAAGGCAGTCTCAGTTCTGCCTGTCAAATATGCAGAACCATTATTCATTTGATTTAGTTTTAAGACAAACAGACCATTTACTATTTGTTTGATATAACTGTTTTTGTTGCAACTGTGTGCTTTAAAAACTAAGTGGAAAAACAGTTAATAGTGTTTGGTGAAAAATGAAAACTGGACACTTTTTTGCACAATATAATTACTTTGCTTGTATATATTATAATCCTTTCTGGATTTCTCAGAAGAAGTTGGCATTCCTTATATTTAATGTACTACTATTTTAATGTGTATAGAAATTATCAGTCTTTGCCTGCAATATTTACTATGTCAAGAGGCAAAGGTGAAATAAAAGAAGAAAAGGAGTGTGTGTGTGGTGTTATATCTGTTACCATGGGAAAAAGTGACGGCTGCTACTGTGCTGGGTTCCTGTGGGAGTCTGCCTTCTTTTCTTCTAGCTCACTGCATAGCTTTTGGACTTGACAACTCTGTCTCAGGTCTTAATCTACCTCATTTGAATCTTAGTCTGTCTCAGATTAAGATCTGCATAGCACATTTGGTCACACACAGAAACCATGCTGTACCACAGGATTTCCATGTTCCCTGTTAGAAAGTGGGAAACATGGCACGTTTGTAAACCTACCCAGAGCTCAATTTACCTGTTATTGACTGACCTAGAAATCCTACCAACCGTAACTAATGTAGGACTGACACAACTGGTAAGATTGGATTTTCAGACAGAATGGCATTAACTGGAACTGTTTCCTGAAGATAAGTATTTAACTTGACCCTATTGGTAATGGGGAAATGGTAGGAAGGGCAAAAAGAATTGGCAAAAACATATTGCTGTAGCAGAATGTAAATACATTCCCTGCTTCTGAGGAAACCACCTGTGTTTGGGTCCCTGTATATATTTATATTTTTTAGCCAATTACTTTATAATTTAGCAATTCAAAAGAAGTCTTGAGATCACAAGTAACAATATCATTCTTCTTCCTCTGGGAGAGTATAGTAACAACTGGACAAAGTGATTCTTTTCTAAATTTTTCTTTTCTTTCATTGTTTTCAAGAATTCCAATTCCCCACTTTACAAAATACTGGGCAGGAGAAAGTCTCCAGTTCTCTCACTATTTCTGCCAAGTTAATGGAGTATTCTTACCAATGATCAAGGAGGAAATCAGACTCCCCTTAGGCTGAATTGGGGCAAACTCCTAGATATCAGCTTCTTAAATGAGACCGTTATATAGGCTCTGGAGGCTTATTCTGTCTTAAAAGTATGTGTAGCTTCTGTGATTTATTAAGAAAATTGTTGCTGCTGTGAATTGCACAGCTTTTCACTACTGCCTGGTGGCAGGAAATTTTGATAGAGAAACACTGAGGAATTCTGAGGGATTTTAAAAGAAAATTGCTAAATGTTTCAACTACATGAGATCAGCCTTTCTAATTACTCAGAAAAGTGAAATGTTATCTAGTGTCTGCTAAGAGTAACTAGTTATATTAATAATTGACAATTACAGTATACACTTCATTTTATGAAAGGGAGTATGAGACTATTCTTCTTGTTTGGATGTTTTAATTTACCTGGTATCTAGAGTGCAAAAGTCTATGAGAGCTTTTTTGGTGTTTTTTTCTCTTTTCCTCATCTTTGACTGAACAGTGTAAACAATGTGATTTTGAGAGTGTATAAATCACGTAATCATGGAATATTCTGAGTTTGAAGGGACCCACAAAGATTACTGAATTCAACTAAAGTAAATGGCCCATACAGAAAATGACCTGGCATTTTAAGCACCATGTTTTCAATATCAAATTATCTCTCAAAGGAGATAATCAGTGAAGATTAAATAAGAAGTTAAAAATTTAAGAATCTTAACCACAATAAGCTTATTAGGATCCTTGCTTTGAATTAGCACAGAAGACAATAATATTTTATTATATTATTAAATATATGTCTTGTACTTTTTACTTTTTGTTTTCCTAATATGACTTCACCATATCGAATATTTTATCAAAAAACCAAAAAAACAAAACAAAAAAAACCCCAACAGTGTACAGTGTTTTGGGGAAGCAAAATGTCTAGGGGGAAAGGAAAGAAAGTGATAATGATTAAATACCAGCAGAAAAACACTTCCAAGATTAGGAAAGAAGAAGCTTAGGAAGTTCAACTTCTCACCATCTAAAGATGGAAGAAGAGATACAGAAATCAGAACTGTATTAAATCAAATTCCCAAGATAGGAAGGAACTGTGAGGTAGGGGTTCCTCACTGAATCTCCCATTCTGCTCTCTTAGAGAAAACCAATCTGGAAAGACAGATGATATTTCTTCACTCTGAGGATGATTTATTAATAGGTTGATAAATAAAGCACTACAACTTACCTTTCCTTAAAGGTAAATGGGTATAGAAACTGGAGAGGCCCATATGGAGAAAAAAATGCTAGTTAAGTGATGAATTATGATTCCTTATTCTGGAGACTTGGTAGTGTTAGAAAAAGTATAGAGGAAGTGTACGGTTCTTCTGTAGAGAATTTTTAAATCACTTTCTCTTGTTTTGTCAATTTCAAAATTGGAAGAAATTTTCTGTATCAGAACTTCCCACCTCAAACAAGAGAAGAAGTAGGTAAGGTAGAGAACTTGGTTTTGTGAGGGAAAGAGGTGTAAATCCGTGTATCTCAGAACAGAGGTGGTCTTAACTATTGATTTGTTTGAAAGTAGATTTCAAATTTATTTATTTGAACCTTTTTAAAACAAATGTATCATAATACTATTATGAAATAATGTCAGATAAGCAGTTAATTATATTAAAACAAGGTTAGAAATAATTCAAGCATGAGGGAATGTATGAATTGTGCATGACAATTTATTCTATTCTAAGGTTTTTTTCATTGATTTATGGTTGAGAGTTGCATAAGAATACAATAGTTAAAACTATTCAGAAAAGAGAAAAATACTTGGAAAATAATGATTATGCAAGCAGATAGTGAAGAAAAGTTTTAAATCCTCAAAAATAACATCAGGGCCAGTATATAAACATATTGTGCCGTTATCCATTCATTAGTCTGTCACTAACAGTTACAGATTAGACACACAAAGTGAAGGATCCTACAAAAGAATATATATTCTAAACATTTAGATAAAAACATTCACCGTATATGAGAGAAAAGATGAAACCCTTTTTTCTCTTGTAGTGCACTTCACTTCCACTTGATCACTTTTGCACACCTGGAAAATTGTATCCTACTGTAACTGTCAAGTTTGGCATAAATAAAATACATTTTCCCCTGAATTTCATTTTGTTGCCAACAACAACAACAACAAAACAGTGGTCTCAGGTTGAAAATTATTATTCTTCTTTTCTGGAATTCTATGTCACAAATCATGTTTTGGGCTTCTAGTTTTTTTATTAAGTACATGTTTGCGAATTGACTGAAGAGCTATTCATCATAACATTTTTAGTCAGAGTTTGTTTTGTTTTGTTACTTCAATACTTTAAACAAACAAACAAACAAACAAATAAATGTTTCCTGTAGAACTGCGTGCACCTGTATGCAGACATTCAGCTTAAAAATAATTTTGAAAACTTCAGAATGGTTTCTGTCTGACAAATACAAGAGGGCTACTTTGGCTTCGTTTATTTTACTTTCTTTGCCACACTTGATCCTCCTGTTTCTGAGGACATGCTTATGAGACCTGTTTATGGCCCATCTAAAACCATATGTTTAAGTAAGCTTCTATCAAGGATACTTCCAATCTCGATTTCCAGAAGGAATACATTAATATATTTATCAGTGCACACACTGGTTCTTCTGATTCATCACGTGAACTGAGGTTCTGAAAATTGATAACCAGAACAGTTGAGCTAGAAAAAGGCTTGTGTTTTCTAAGCAGTGTCAGAATCTTCCAATAACTCCACTGAATGGGAGTCCTTCCCTGTTTTATCTGCTGCGCTGCTTCATAGCTCATGTTCTTCAACTTCAAATACCTAAGTCAGAAACCTGACAATATATGGTATTTTTGATACATGCAGCCTTATTTTTGGTGTAGATGCTCACATTTTAATTTTCTCAATCTGCAGACACTTGTTTGTGGTCATCCTCATAGGTCATTTTAAAGAAAATGCCTGTCAAACATGTACAATAATCCCATGTAGCCAGGCTATACTCCAAGAATAACAAATATTAATTTCTTCATATCACCCTTCCCAGAAACCAGTGCTATTGCTACCGTGTCATGGTCTTATAATTCTTTCAATAAAAGCGATGCAGTTTATGTAACCTCACTTTTCACCCTCTGAATTAAATGTCTTTGCTCAAGTAACTGGCTTTTGACACACAAGGTTTGCTAGTAGCAGCTGAACAACTGGGGGTGTTCAGAGTAAAAGTGGTCATTGACTGTTTTCAAGGGGATGTCATTGTTTGTTTTGTATTTGGTTTTTCATTTGTTTGGTTTGGTTTGTTTTTTCTTAAATGAGCATGTTTAGCTATTTATTTTGTATACTCTTATTTTGTTTCTCACTTTAGCCTAGAAGGGGTTTTAAAACTTTTACTTCAAATTTCAGGTAAAAAAGCTAGTTTTGAAGCATATCTGAAATATATTAATCTCAAAAAATAATTTTTACTCCTTTAAATTTCTAATTTGGTTCCATATAAAATCCTCTAAGATTTCAGAGGTTTATATCATAATGGGAATTTTGGGGTACAGCAAGACAAAAAAGGAGTCCTATCCTTCAGTCTTTCAAGATCAGCGGCCACAGTTTTAATGATTGTTTTGACTGAGAGACTTAAAACTGATTACTCCTTGAAAAGTGATCCTTTCTGTTCTAGAAAGCAAAGGACTGCATGTGAATCTTTGAATAAAAATATCAACTGTCTACATGATTTGCTAGGGCTGACTAAAACCCTTTGAAATTATGATGGGAAAGATGGTTATGAGGTAACTGGTGCATCCCTCACTTATATGCAGACAAGGTGACAAACACTGTAACCAGAACACAGAGCAGGTTTTAGTAATGCTTTCACGAGCATATTGTTGCTGAAATGCCTGACAGATTTCCATTCTGCTCTTTAGATGTACTTCCCAGGACCTCTGATGGCTCCCCTGATTAGATTAATAGTACCATGGTGAGAATGTGTTTATTTCCATGGATTTAGAAGCTCCAGTGGTTTGCCTTTGACAGAAGATATCAATGACTCTCATCCAGCTTACTAAAAGAGTTCAAGCTTGTTTCCGTGTCACTAATGCCATTAGTGTTTCAAGATGAAAGCCAAATTAAACTTTTGCTATTAACTGGGAGGGAGCATAACTAAAGCCACTTAGTGAGAAAGATATTTGAATTTGAAAAATGTTAAATACATTTTACTTCAAAGCAGTCAACACTGCCTGTATAAATACAACTTCTGCAAAGTTTGTCTGAAACTAAAAGGTGTCCAAGATGCAAGATCTCAAGATCTATTTTAAATAAGTTTATGCAAAAAGGAAAAGTCATTATTTAGTCTCCAAAAAATTGGACTCTCCATTGAAAAATTTTCCATGGTCACTGTGGTTTTAATTCATATAAATTTTATGGTGTGCTTCCTTGGTTGGGATTTATTTTTTTTTTCTTTTACTTTGGAATATTTTAAACTGAAAACGTGATAATTTTATCTCTTTCCTAAAATATGTCCTTATGGCTCTGTTTCAAGATTTGGAAAATTACCTAGTTGTACTAAGATTTCCTCCCACTTGACCAAAAATTGTGGATGAAAATCCAATTGAAAAAAAAATGGTGACTAAGAATTTTACAGTGAACATGGACAAACAAATAGAGGTAAAATAATAGTTTTGTTGTTCTTAAATTTATTTTAATATTTCAACTTGAACGTGCACATGGGAAAGTAGGCATTCAGTATGTTCCACCTGCAAATAAGTAAATTTGTGGAGTGAGCAGAATATTTTTTCACTATTCTGTTCCAAAGGACTTCTTTTTTATTGTCCTCTCCCTCTGAATAAGACTATATTTTCTCCTTTTGTAATTCATTCAAAAGCAATCACTCTCTTCTATGTTTGTGCAGCGATCAGCATGACAGGGCCCTGTTTTCAAACTCAGTACTACAAAGAGTATGCTGTAAAAAAACAACTGTTTTCTTTCTACCAGCGTTTTTTGAGACTTCACCAGGTAAAAGAAATTTAACCCTGCATCAAGACTGTTGTTTTGCCATGACAGGATAAAAATATGAAGATCAAGCATGGTAAAAGCTGCTGTACCTGGTTGTCATGTGCTGAATGACAGGTAACAATTTCGAAGATTTTTCTGCATTTACCTTCTATACGGTGTCAACAGCTATTCCATACAGCTTCAGTTAAGATAGAATATTGACCACTTGAATTGCTCTTATCTTGGAAAGGTTTTATAGCTATTTGTTGAAATTCTGGCCCTTTACCTTATTGATATTGACTTCATTAGAGCCAGAGTTTCACTTTACATGTGCATGCCTTTGCACATGTACATTAATGCCCTAATTTCTGAAATTCAGTGGTGTCTGGATGCTTAAATTTCAACACTGTCACTAGTATTGTTTCCAACGTTAATCCACTATTTTACTGAATGTAGGAAAAAAAAACTACTAGCTTAATTTTAAATACCAAATTAATCTGAAATTTGTAATTTGTTGTATTTTTTAAACATTGATTAGTCTGTAATTGCAAAATTTTGTTGAACTAAACACCTCCATGTGATCTAAATACTCAACTGGCATAAAATTATATACTGTAAATAGCAAAGTTCAGTCAAACCTAATGGAAGAAAAAAAAAAAGATGAAAATTGCAGAGGTTCTCATGGTTCATCAGACTAAGTGCAATTAGGAAGAACTGCTAGTACTAGTGGCACATTTACTCATGTTGCAGGGGGCCCCATCCACACTAGAACATTACCTAGGGCCCTTAAGGTAAAACTTTTTTTAAATTACAGTCTATCTACTAAGGTAAAGAAGGACATCATAATAATGAACAACCACAGGAGCAAACAGAGCCAGGGGGTAAGAGCATAATTCCCTGATTTTACTGAGTAGGAAATACATAAATGCTGGCTTAAAATTCTTGCTCGTGTAGTCTCAGATGCATTCATTTGTTTCCAACCCAAGTCATCTTGAATCCTGCAATACAGAGAGACTGATAATTTCATAGTTATTCTAACCTGAGGCAAGGGTATTGTAGGAGTAGCTACTGACTTATTTTTTAGCAGTGTGTTGGGAGTAACATTACTGACAGTGAGTAGAAACATTTTTAGCTGAAATAGATTGGAGTGACTCTTGTTCTTACTGAGTATATTAATGGAAGTTACTTGAAACATGCATTTAGGTGAACACACATTTTAATATCAATCACTGCTGTTCCATTGTCAGAACATGTCACATCCTCACTTATAGTCCCTTCCTTTAAAGTGTACATTTTCAGTCATCTTGTACAGCAGCACTTTTTTGTTTCTTTCTTTATTATTTAATACAGCTTTGCTTACTTTATCCACATATGGAAAAGTATTTTGCGCTATTAAGGCATTTTTTAATAACGTGAGGCTTTTGTAGATCCATTTTTGAAAGCCAAGTTTAAATTAATTTCCACTTTTTGAACTCATAGTTTAGGATTTTCAAATGATGTCAGTAGAATGACATAAAGGTTATAACTGATTCCACTTATGTGTTTGGGGATTTTTTATTTGCTAGTTACTATTTTGATTTTAGATCTGTCTCATGCTTAATAGGAGGGCAAAAAGGCAAAAAAGGCAAAAAGTTGCTCAATGACCATTGCCAGTGATACATTATCTCATTCAAATAGAACTTTAGACATGCCAATGTTTCAAATGTCACTGACTTACTAAGAAATTTATTTTTTCTTCTATCTTCCAACTTGGTAAGATTTTTTTTTTAAATAAATAATGTGCAACTACATTGATTTTCAGCTAAAACACAGTAATGGGATTCTGTGATCCTCTTTCCATTTTGAAAATGTAATTTAGTATATTTTCTAGCTCAGTTTTTGTTGTTGTTGTTGTTGCTGTTGTTTTTGTTGTTTTTTTTTTACTTTAAACCCTTATTAAAAAAGAAAAAAACTTCAAGATCAACATCCTTACTGATATAACCATTACCACAATTATTTATGTGCCTGTCATTTCCAAACATATTACTACAATATTCTTTCTGCAGGGCTAAGTTTAAAATGGCTTGTAAGATTTACTTGGTGCAAGGAAAATTCACACCAAGTTCAAGCACCTCTATGAAATGGACATAGTAGCAGGATTAGGTTTCTAAATTGTCAGTATAGCCTCTCAGTAATAAATTCAAAGCCTGTTTTACCACACTTCAGTTCATTTTTCCACAGCCTCCTACCACGTAATAAGATCTAGACAACCTCTTTAGTAGGAGATGCAGAGTCCAGTATCTGAGAGCCTTTGTAATATTTCATGTAGGACCATTTTGTTACCACATTTACAAGATTAAATGCACTAAAGTAAAATCCTTTAGGCTGCTCCCTAATCCCATGGAATAGAACAGGAGGAGGAAACACAGTCATATGGGAGGGGAGCTTGGGAAGGAAACCTGAGGGTCACCTGCTAAGTGCGAATTAAAAATAATCAAATTTAAATGGGGTTATTCAAACCCTTGACCAGGTTTCAACCATATTCATGGACAGAAGTTCAAAAATGTCTCTAGACAAGCTGTTTCACTGCTTTACATTCTTTACAAAATATTTTCCTTCCATGTAATCGGAATTTCCCTTTTGCAACTTGCAGCAGTTAAATCTTGTCTTTTCACAGTGTACTTCCCAGACTCTGTCTTCTCAGTACATCTTCACAGGTAGATGAAGGCAGCTATTTTGTCCCTCACAGCTTTCTTTTCTCCAGACTAGGCAAACCCACTTGCCTCAGCCTGTCCTTTCAAGCCAGGTGTTCCAGACCCCTACTGCACTTGTGGTTCTCCAGCTGAACTGGGCTCAGTACTCCAGGCATGGCCTCAGGAGAGCTGACCATGGAATACACCTATTCCTTGACCTGCAAGCTATACTTGGCACATACTGGGGACAGGGCTGCCACATTAGACCACAGTTTTGGAGCACGTAACCGTCAGGGTAATTGTAAGTATGGAAAGGCACAGCTCCCACGCTGGGAACTGTGAAGTCCATCCTCACCAGCAGTCTGCACACTTCACAGTAAATATGTTTGTTTTTCTGGCATTAAAAGTGATGCACAATGGTAGTAAAAGAGGTTTAGGAGAAAAGTGCCATGGCACTCAAAGGAGTCCATGAGTCTGTTTTTCAGGGTGAAGTTATCTTCTTGCCAATCTACAACATTCATTTCCAGTCAGTAGCTGATTGGGTAAATATAAATGTCTTTGGGTAAATGGGGTCCTGGAGCAGGAGAGAAACTATGGCATGAGACTGTAAATGGGTTATATTTTGGCTTAGATATGGATTGGAAGAGGGAGTGAGGAAGAGGCATGGAGATGAGTATGTGGAGTAAATAGTGTGAAATGGCATAGTTCTGAAATTTGACAGGTTTCCAAGGTTCTTGGTAGACAGCCACAAGGCAGAATACCTATGGGAGCTTGAGGCCAGCAATTAATGTAATCTAGACCAACAAGGGTAACAGAGAAACTAAATGTCTCTATTTAATCAGCCAACATGAGCCAACTGTTTATTTGGAACCTTAATGAAAAATATCTTTAAATGTTCCTGATATTCATGGAACAGATTTATTGTATTTTATGTATGCATTTTAAGGTTTCCTGACTTTTTTTTTTCCGACATGTTTGTTCACTTGCTCACAGTTACAATGAACATCCTGTATGAATCTTCCAATAATATGTGCAAGTAGGAAGTTTTCTCCATGGTCAGACACATTGGTATGGAATCAATTCTAATATAAGCCAATCTCAGTAATCACTCCATTTTATTTATTTAGGGCTATACTCACAATATATGAGGATAATAATTTATTTTATTTCTATTCTTTTGGATGCCAGACTGAATGAGAGGGATACAGCCTTTCTCAAACCACAGAATTTGCACTAGCTTGTTCCAAGATTGGATAAATTTTGCTTAAGTCAAAATTATCCTTTTCTTCTACACATGTTCTTTGTATCAGACTATATATGTAACTAGAAAAGAAAAAAATAATCAGCATTATACATTAAAGGAAAGCTTGAAAAATATATTTTTATTTATTATAGGACTCTTATATACCAAAACATTTCTTACGAAAATTCTCAATAAGTCAGTCAATCTCGAATTTACTGTTTTAGGTTTCCTTTCTAAAAAAAAAAAATAAAAACCTTCATTACATTCATCTGCAATGTTCGTCCCTGAAATGTAGCACAACCTTGCATTAGGTTTGACATGTAATGTAGCATTACATCTGTTACATAATGCACCATGACTGGCAGTGCTCAGCATAAGAGGTCAGAATTGTTAAATCAACCAGAGCTTTCATTAAAGGGCCTATTTCAGCAGAACTGAGTGGGGAGGGGGGAATCTGTTTTGAGTTTCTTTTCTGGAGGTTGTCATATCCACAGAAACATCACAATCAGACAGCAGGGGCACAAGTTTCTTAGAGTCGCCAAAAAGTGTTTAGACAGAGATGCTTTATGACACCAATGGACATTGAAGGTACAGTCAACGCTGCAATTTAGAGCCGTTTTAACTATGAGGTTGTGTACAATTCATTTAAAATAGCTTCTTGGAGTCAGCTTATGTATTCTACAATATAGTGTTAAATGCAAACCTTCATTTAAACAGAATTTTTTTCTTTTAGAGAAGTAATGAAGTCTGGTGTCTCTTTGTCAAAGTGAACAGAAAGGTCCCTCTGGTAAGACAATGTTATTTACATCGATAAAGATTTTTCATCCATTCACTTACAGACTTCACTTGACACTGGATTTTTAACAGCTGCCATTACAGGGGGTGAGTGCTGCTATCTATGGTTTGTTTCCAGTGTGTGTGTGAAAGACCATTTTGGAAGAAATGCAAGAATAGTGGAAGCCTCTGTGGAGCTCTTTTTCCCTGCGCAGCCACCAAAACTTCCTTGGAGAGAAGGGTGTTCAGGTACTTCAGGCAGAGAAGGAGTGAGAAAGAGAGAACAAACAAGAGTCAGCAAGAGACATCAAAGGGCTGAAAATCTACAGATGAGCAGAGAGCAGCTGCATGGAGGAACAGAGAGCAGAAAACCAGGCTTCACTGAGGGGAGAAAGAGAAAATTGGCTGAGACCTGTGCAATATTTCTTGCAGCTCAAGAAGCTGCTGATAGCCTACTAAACTGATTTCACAGTCCCACCTGCAAAGGTAAGATGAGAATGAGTCACAGAACTGGACCTTCTTTATTTCTGGCTAGTCTACTCTTGTTACTTTGATTTTTCCCCATGTATCTCCCTTAGGTAGATCTTTCTAAGGAATAGATGAAGCCATATATACCTCAAAGCTCTCGCTGACTGACTTTTTTGACCTGTCAAAACACCAGTACTACTTCCAAATTTTGCACATTCCCAGTTTTCTTATTCTTACTTCAGTAAAAAGAAAAGTCTACATCAAAGCAGTAGGAAGACTTAGGTTAAATTTAGAAAGATATACTTTCATTCTTATGATTCTTTTGGGGTTTTTTTCTGAAATGCACAGAGCAGACAGGTTAGCCTTATAAGGTTTAGACTGCGCATACAGGTATTTCAGATTTTCTAGTTTTGAATGAAGCTTGCAGAATTGAAGTATGTTGCATATTGGAATTTTTGTTGATACTTTGGAATCTTTAACTTCTGTGCTAAATAAGCTTTTTGTTCCTAATGTTTCAGGATTGAATTTAAAATATGTGTATAGGAAAGTGTTTGTTTATTTTGGGAGGGAATACTGGAATAAAAATGACACTTCAAATTGATTAGTACATGAAATTCACCATGTTTCTGAGCACTTCACTGATTCTTTTTTGCCACACTTTGAAGTCAGAATCAATAGCTATTATAATTTCATACGTGGAACAAAAATAGAAAGTTTAGATTTCCAGAGGTACATAGAACAGTAAATATATTTTGAAATAAATGAATGTTTTCTCTGTTATTTCTTAGGGGGAAAGAAA
This sequence comes from Loriotus luctuosus, assembly GCA_035582745.1. Classification (NCBI taxonomy): domain Eukaryota; kingdom Metazoa; phylum Chordata; class Aves; order Passeriformes; family Thraupidae; genus Loriotus; species Loriotus luctuosus. The sequence goes on along the minus strand of JAWWEY010000115.1, from coordinate 72,609,390 downwards.
AGGTTTAATCAACGACATTCACATTGTTTGAGGAAAACTTGGAGGTTCTCCTTGTGCCACTATAAGTTCACTAAACTTCTGAGAAGAGCAGAATTTGAAACACCGCATTTCATATAAATTACTATTTACACCATTTCACTTTCAGTACTATGACATTATGAAGAACGTGACTCTTCCTTTGGCTTGTATAAAGGTTTTGGTGTCTAACTCTGTGAAGAGGTACTAAGAGGAACAGACAAATGGATCTTGAGGGACAAAGCACTGAAAGATAGGACTTTATCCCTTTATTAAGTTTCCTTACTTGCAAGAATATAGAAAAGAAATCGTTGAACTGAAATGCTTACACTTGCCTGCAAAGTTTGGAAGAGTTTCTTGCCAGTGTAATTCAGTAAATTTGTGATATCAGTAGTACTCTGCTGAAGTTTTCTTCAGTGCCCTTGCTGAGCTGATGCGTCTTGCTGCTGTTGCAAGACCTTGCTTGTCAGTCAAATTGCCTACCATAGTCTGGCATCACTATTTATAGCTGAAGGAGTGTCTGGTGTTTTGCATGAGGTATTATATTAGCACAAATTATTGCTAGAGAGTGGTGACATTCACCTTGGATATGCCACATCATGATGTCATTTGCTATCCGAGGTACATGCAGTCTGTCAGATGAAGTCAGTTAGCATCTGGTGAGCCAAGAAAGGCAGAAATTTCCAAATCCTAATATGCCAAACTAATCTCCAATCAAAATTTAAACTGAAGCGAATCCAGTTTGTTTCCTGACATTCTGAAAAGCTTCATTGATCTTTCATCTCTTGTGCCATATTTTAAGTTATGTGTAAAAGCTGTAGACTCCATTTTAAGTAAGAAATAGTTCAACATTTAAAAAGCACAACTTAAGAGGGTATAAGTAAATTAGTGAAAAGTATATCAGTTTATGAACATCTAATACAGTATAGCTTCAGCAGAAACTACCACTGTATGTATTTTTTATTCCCAATGAAAATTTTGCTTCTTCTCTCAACTTTCACTAAGGAAGAAAAATAAATAACTCAAGTGGAGTAAGATTTTAAAATGCTGCATTGGCAGTTCTGTGAAGACTGGTAATACCAATGGTATTTGGCCCAAGTGCTTATTTGCTCACTGAGTGTAAAGGAGTCCATAGTTGGATTTCTAATCAATTTTCATTTAGTGTGCATATTTTATTGCTTGTGGTTTTGCTATTTGTTTTAGATATATTAGGGAAAACCCATTTAGTGTTTGCCTGACAGTATTGTAAATACAGTTCATAAAAATTTCTCTTCAGTATTTATTCAGCTTAAAATGGAAAAATGCCTCACTGTAAACTATTGTTCATAACAAGCTTTGTGATCTTAAACATTTTGGACCTTTTATTTCTTGTTATCTTATATTTATTTTACTGCATCTACACTTCTAAGTTGCTGATAGAACCAAAGAAAAAATCTTGAAATTCTACAAAAAAAAGATAATTAATGCTATTTCAAGCTTTATCTAACAAAAGGAAAATAAAAATAAATTGTATCTGTATCAGCCACTAGCACTAACTGCTCTCCTTTCCTGATAGCTTTAACAGAGAAACTGAGAAGAATGAACTCATCAATCAAATTGCCCTTTTGTGATTTGAGTTTTCTTCCATGTGAGTCTTCCATGAAAAAGCTGAGATACAGGCCAGGACAATGAGTAATCCTATGATGTGGATTGTATCTATTAAAGAAAAGTAATTTATTACTGTCACTCTAATTAATTTTTTATACTACAATATAATTATTCTAAATGATTTTATGTGTTTTGATTCTGATTTCCCAGATATAGCTTTCCTGCTGAATATTAAGCTCATCCACCATAGAAATTATTGGGTTTATGTTTTTTGTATTTTTGTTTGGTTGGTTTTGTTTAGATTTCTAAAGACGCCGTCCTAGGTTACAGTATTAAGATATATTCTATTCCCACCCTCAAGAGCTGCTGAAACCAGGAGTAGCTCTGTAATTTATTGTTTCTTCCTTATCTCCTGTTAATGGGCCCACCAATGCCTTTCCACATGACTCAGAGATAACTCTCTCCAGGAGCCATTTCTGTTTCATGGATCCACCACATGACTCACAGCATGATAACATCCCATTGTGAGATACTCTGCCCAGGGGGGAGGAGCTAAGCATCCCCACCTGGATATAATCTGGGATTTGGGACAAAGCAGTCAGTCTTTCCAATGGATTCCCAGATGAACGGCCATCTTTTCCACTGGATTTTCAGAGGAAGACTGCACCCTTTCTACGGGATCACTGCTCCAACAGAACCACTTCTGCCACTCCAGGAGGACTGCAGCCACCAATCCAACTGGACTGCTACCAACGCCCTGACCAACAGGATGTCAGGCTGTATTCTGACTTTGTCAGTGGCTTTTATTTTGTATTATTGCATATATTTTGGTTTTCTTTTCCCTTTTCCTAATAAATATTATTTTCTGACTTGGAGTCTCTCACTGGTTTTGCTTTCAAACCAGAACAGACCCCCAAACACTTGCATCCCTTCCACAAACACCGATTTCAAAGACACTTGTCTGTCTCTTCCATTTTCTCCTGCTGTTTTCCTAGTACTTAGTTACTGTAGTAACTTTTCCTATTGTACACATATTTAAGTAATTGTCCATTAGTATATTAAGAACAAAAGTATTGATCCAAATTAAGGCTGACACAATGCTTCAATAACAGATGAATAAAGTTCATCCGTGGAAGGGGGAATTTTGAAGGCACGAAAATCTGAAATCCCTTTTCCAGAAATACAAACTTGTCGAGCTGGGGCAATGTGTGAAGTGCAATACAGTAATTAAACTGTATCCAAATGTGACACCTGATGGCTAGAAGATAAAATAAGTATGCGAAAGCTTTTCAAAGCAAAAGAGGAAAGGAAGGGAGAGGACAGCAAGCACTGTGGTATTTATCTTGAGATGGAGAAGTGAAGATGTTCTCTCTGAAACTCTTTTACAGAGGTCTGAAGTGTCAATATGTGGATGTGTACCATTGGGCTACACTGTTCAGTTTCTATAACTTCTAAAACTTACCCTTTTTGGCCATACAGGTAGCAAGGACTTATAGACAGCTCCTTAGAAAGCATCTCAAGATCTCAGAGATGCACTTTAGCTCTGATGCTGTTATGATATCTTTCCAGGTCCTCAGTTTTCACGGGAACAAATTTGCTGCCTTTGCTTCCTCTGAAGATTTTCTTGACATCAAATGATTGCTTGATTTATCCAGAAGTCCTAGTGGGTGCTACTATCCCAAATAAGGTGTGAAAGTATCCTGATCTATTCACAATCTTTGAAAAATATATTCTCCTTTTGATGATAAGCCTGTGACATTATGCTATTCAAAATTGTTAGCAATAGCACTGAGACTCTGTTTTAACAGAGCTTTGAAATGAGAAAAGCTTTAGCTTTCATTCATTCCAGGAGGCCATGGAACTTCATAGCTTGGTAGTGTATTATTAAATATGTTTTATTGGAGCACAAAAAGAATTATCTCAAACAAGATATTTCTTTGAACTGAGAAATGTTAAATCTCTTAATGAATAAATAAAACAAATTAATGTCCAGGGCTCTAAAGGCCTCAGTAGCTCTGGTTGTTCCTTTTCAGTGCCTACAGCTCTCTCCAACACTACAATGACACACCCAGGAGAGGCACCTGACCTCGTGGTGCCCTGAAAAATGAAAAGACAAGTATCAATGATTTATAATATATATCACAGACTTAAAAGCAGAAGATCATTATCAGATATGTGGGAAAATTTGGCATGGTATGTTTACAACTGACCAATCATCAGAAAGAATTGATAAACTGATCAAAAATACAGTGCCCTTACACCCTAGATGCACAACAAAAATTGTTCCAGATATTTTTCCTCTTCTTTCATTTTGCTATTTACTGCAGAAAGAAAGCCTTCCTGAGTTACTATCAAGTCTGTGGCCCATTCTATGTTGCTAAGGAAATCTTTCCACCATCTCTAAGCTCTAAACAATGAGATATGCCGTGTGATGGATGAGCTTATAGCTCCTTCTCCAGAATCTCTGTCCCACTTCATTTCCACAAGCCTTTCCAGGGGTGTACTTCAGCAGAGGATGCTCCACTCTCCTCCAGTAACTCTCGACAAATACCCTCTTCCCTCAGCTCTTCTAAATCTAACCTATGGAGCTGCATCCTACACTCATAAAATTCTTTTCCCCTGAGGCTCAGACATAGTCTTTAAAAATTATGAACTGCAGTGCAGATGCAGGTCTACCATTTATTGCAATGTGTTTGACAAAAAGGATGTTACTTGCTACCAGGTAAGTCAATGTGACTCACACAGAAACAGAAATTTTTTTATACTTCTAACAAACTCTTTTTCCTATGCCTCTATACAATCAGACCATTTTTCCATGCTCAGTAGGTCTGATCACTGAAAATCCCCAGACCTCCTTCTAAGACCATTATTTCCAAACAGCCCAGGATTTAACAAAGAGGGTGGTGAAATAGCCATCACTGTTGCATCTATTCCTCACATTCCTGCATGTGATTCTCTTCTGTAATTGTCCTGAAAATATTTATCCTTTGTAGAGTATTTATATCTGAAGGAATGCAGGATTTACTATCCTACTTCCTATTTCTATCTCATTACTGAATAGCTATTTTTTTATGCTTTTTTTCCTGTCATGCAATTCTTTACTGAGATCTAGAGAGAAGCCTGCACTACCCACTGTCCTCCCTCCACCCTGGTGCACACCATCTGTGAAATAGCAAGATTTAAGGAAGACTAAAACAGGAAAATCGTGTACATTAGGAAGAGGCTGAGTTTCAGTAGGACAAATGAGAGGAAAATAAAAAAGTTTGCATTTATGTTTGTAACTGTGATTTATTTTTCAGGTTTCTTTCAGTGTCTACCTTTTTAAACTGTCCTTTAAAGCAAAGGCTTAGAGAGCCATCTCTCTTTAGGTGGATATCTTCAGCAACAAATTTTTCTTATCTTTTCCATTTTCATTCCCTATTTCACTCTTTACTTTTTGAGGACATATCTTTCTTTTCTAGAGTCTTGACTAAGCATGTACCTGAACATTTTCATTGTAAAATACAGATATCTGAAATAAACGATTAAAATTTGTGTGTTGTGACCCTAGCTCAAAACTGGTATATGTATTAAAACCAGACAGGTCAGTTTTATAAATGGGTGAAATTCATGTCCCTTATCAGACCTAAAAGCAAATGTTGACTGTGAGACATTGATTACTGACAATCAACAATATATTCCTTCTAAAGTTTTGAAGAGTAATGTTTCTAAATAATTTGAAGTCCTACCCTGTCACTGCACTTCAAGAGTGCAGATGAAGCAGATATTTTCCTGTTCAGGTGAAAAGTTTATTTTGAAATCTCTAAAAGCACAGAATATTGGTGCCCTGAGAGAATATGAGTCTCTGCTATCACAGGAGCCATGCTGCACAATATCATAATGCATATGATTATAGAAATCCATAGTTCCAATTTTTGGAATTAGTCCATTTACTCCCAACTTGAGTTTAATGAAATAGCCATTCTTACAAAAAATCTCTCTCTCTTTAATGGTTCAAAGACACTGATACAATGACAAAGAGATTGGATGTAGAGACATTAATGGCATGAACATGCCAGGCTAAATCCATCAGTAAATCCTCATATAAATATCTAAGACACAGTAATGCAGATGGCGCTTATTAGAAATAGCCCCGGAAGGGGAGAGTAACACAGATTCTTGGTAATAGATCCATTGGGGCGGGTTAGAGTGAGACAACAGGAAATGACCAGTGTTCATATAGAGATAGAAATAGATAGATAGATAGATAGATAGATAGATAGATAGATAGATAGATAGATATGTAGGTGTTATTCCAGAACAATTTGGCTGTAATGGAAAGGAGGTATGTTGACAATATTTTGGTTGTTATCTATAGTAATGCAACAATATAGAACTATAAAGATATCACTTAGGAAAATATAAAAGGAAAAAAAAAGGATAAGAGTAGATAATGGGGAGGAAAATATCACCGCCCATGGATCAAGTGATAAGACTTGATTGCAGAAAATTAGTAGCCAATTGATTGAAGTGATGGTCATACTCGGATTTGTCTGATGTGGAGAAAGCCCATGAAACATAGTGTTCAATGGGTTAATTTATATTTTGGTTCAGGTGGGGAAGCCCAGGTACCTCTCTTGAAGGAGGAGTTTTACACTGCAGGATTTGACACTGTGGCTCATGTGCAGTTCTCTGGTGGAAGGCCCTAGAAGTGAGTCTGGGGCCACTTCACGGGTCTTTGATGGTTTTTGAACCCTTCTAATAGATGACAGTTGCCTCTCATTTCAGCTTAGTTGACTCAATTCTCATTTCTGGAGGTATTACTACTTTCAGTCTTACACGTGAGTGTCCGGATACTTCCCCAGGGAGTGAAGTTTAAGGCTAAGCCAGTTGTGTCAAGGAGGACATTGGCATGACAAAAAGCACTATCCTGCCTCAAAGAATCTGCTTCTTATCTCTCACAGCACTCAAAATCAGGCAAGCTACCTGGAAACTCCTTACTCTATGCAGGACAGGAAGTAGTCGAACTTCCTGTTTCTGAGATGTGTTCTTCAGGCACTTCTGCCTATAATTTCCCCTTCTTAGGGGAATTTGGGCTCGTTCTTTCCCTGGACCTACCAATGAAACAAAATATTAATGAATACTTTTTCATTTATATTAATTTTTTTTTATTTACACTTTTGTATTAGCCGTATGTTTTCCAGTGGCTCACAGGCTCTGAATGTTTAAAAAAATCACTTGTCTAAGAGAGAGAGAAGATGAAAAGAATATTTGATGTTATTTGAATTGTTTTTCAATTACTATTACTCAATCAGATGTACTAGAAACTGAAAATTACATTGACAAGATGAGCTTGCACTATCAGTATATAAAGCTGCATGAGGAAGGGAAAAGTAATCAGAATAAAACATGAACAAAATTGAAATGACAATCTGATACTGTTGAAAAGATTGTTATATTTGATAAGGATCATTTGATGAGATGCAGGCCAAATTCAGCCCCGGGGTAAACAAGTGGAATGGTCAGAGACTGGAAAAGAAACAACAGTATATTTTATTTCCTTCTTATTTTGTAACAAGAAATAGGACATGCACTGCAGTTACAGCTCTGTATTGAATGTATGGAAAATAAGAGTAATTTTTTCCCTCCCAAAGGCTCAAGAAAGCATGGAACTAACTGAAAATATTTCAAATTTCATTTAAACTTCTCACAATATCCAAGCAAAATTTAGTTTTCTACCTAATGTTCATTTATCTGCCTGCTATTATTATTCCTATGAAATTTTGTTCTGTCTCAATATGTTGTATTAAAAGTTCTGTATTGTGTTTCCAACCTGTTCATCGGGGTGCTTTGGACAGAAGGTATGCAAATCTCATAAAATCTCTTGCAAGATAATATGTGGAAAAGACTTTATCTCTTAATGCAAGAGAGCAGAAAGAGTCTCCAGCTGTCAAGAGTACAAAATGGTAATGGAATTAATTGAAATTATATAGGCAAGTTCTTCCTTTCCTCTGCCTTTTTTCCCCACCTGTGACTTGTCCTCCCTGCAGTTCAGATGCGCATGAAAAACAATCTGCCTGTGTCCAACCATTTGGGGAAGGAATGATATAAACTCACACACTTTTCAATCAGACAATTTTTGTAATGGAAGAACTGTGGAGCAGCTGTACTGTGGATCTAGATTACAGAAAAAGAGAAATTATAAAGAGCAAAAAGGCAAAGTATACTTTCCTCTTGATGAGGTTTATTCCCTGTTGTCAATTTATTAGTGATCTGAAAGAATGTTCTATGCTCCAAAATACCTGAGGAGAGTTGATTTTAATGGGGCCTCCACTGAGTTACCTCTGTTTTTAAAATCCATAACTCAACTATGCACCTTAAGGTTTAATCCCATCACCATCTACACACACTTCAGTTTTTAGTTCTCAGTTTTGACTTCTCATGGAACAGCAGTTTGTGGAATTGTCTCTGCACTTGCCCTGTTTTGAAACAAAATCACAAGAGAATGTTTTAAATAGAACATCCTCTGTTTATTCTAGCAGACTCTGCAGGAATGGTGTTTTGTTTCAAGCGAATTTAAATTGTAAACCCTAGGAGGTCACTATTTGAATTTGTTTAGGATTGATTTCAGGGAAGGAAGAGTAATCTCAAACCTCATTCAATAACATAATAACATATTTCATTTGTACACTGTACAATATTTCATTTGTACTCACAGGAACATGAATATATATAGAGAGAGCTTAGAGAATCTGTAACTATGTACAGTGTTCTATACACATTAAATTGTTTTGTGAATAGTGAGTATGTTAATTTCTGTTTAAACCTCACAATTAAAAAGAAACTGAATTTCTCAGTTCTTGCAAGCTTATGCAAAAGTCAAATTTTGTTTCTTGAAATATTTGCAGAATACTTCTACAAAAATGATTTGTTTCATAAAAGGTTAAGAAAATATGTAGATCTTGCACATATCTTTTTCAACCATCTGTAAGGGTTCATTTTTTGGGTTTCCTTCAACACATTCTACTTGAAGACCTGTGTTCTCTGGTAGAGGTGAGCATGGGGTTTAGATTCTGTCAAACAGAACAGTGTTTATTCATGCTCAGGCAGCTATCATAAGCTGTCTCTGGCCTATGTCCCTTAACTTCTCCAGGACTTCTTAGATCAAAACACAAGTACTCAGTAAAAGAAGACATTTTTAGATAGAAGTATTTTAAATAAAGGTCTTTTTGTTGATGAATATCAGCAAATATTTACTTTTTGCAAAGTACTATTTTATTTCTCACTATTCATTCCCTCCTATCACTTTGATTTCTCAAAGTTTCTCCAAGTTCTTCAGACCAAATCCAGTCTGAGTACCTATAGGATCAACGTACTTGTTCACTGATAAGATCCATTCATGTCTAATGACATTAAAAGAACATTTCAGACTACCTAAATAATGTCATGAAATAGAGTCTACCTTAAAGATAGTAACAGGGAGCAGCAACAAGAGCTCTAAAATAATTTAAGTCCTTTATTTTTGCATTTCCTTTATTTTTCCTGGTTTTGCCAGCCAAGTTTCCTGAAGTTGTTCTCTGAATTGAGGCTATCACCAATTATTGTTTTCATGAGCACAGGGGAAACAATGAATTTGGCAGAGTTAAATCGAAAAGAATTATCTTTTAACTTCTCCCTCCAGGAAGCTCATTTTTTATTTGAACTGATATAAGCAAGCAGGCAGCAAAGTTACTGGCAATGATGGTTTTGATGAAAAAAAGCTTTTGTATCTGTTTTTAATTGTAATAAGATTATAGGAATCACTTCTTAGCTCAAGCATCTATAGACAGATATTTTCTGCATTTCATTAATCTTAGCACACAGGAATATGCTCACATAGGTTTACTGGAAACATAACCTGGACTTTGTGGGAAATTTAGATGATATATATAATTTTTTTAAATTTAGGCTATCAAAATGTAAGCTCATAAGTTGACAAAAGTTATTAACATTCTCACTTTTACTGAGAAAGAGAGAGACAAATGTCTCCAAATAGTTAATATGAAGTGACTTCTGCAATGTTAAGGTCTGTCTGTGAAACAGACAGTTACAAAATTCACTAGATAATCCTTGTCACCTTTGGAGTGAAGATGACATCTTCCTTGTATTAGGCATCAGATCAGCCACCACATCACTCAATAGGGGATTTTTTTTTTTGTTTTCTAGCAGTAGTCTCTACCAACATCAGAGCAATTTTCCTTAAATAAGATTCTATTTGATCTGTTTCTGATTACTAGATGAGTAAAACTTTAGAGAATGTTGGCTATTTTAATGTTGATGTTATTATGAGAAAGGTTACATCTTCATGAGTTGGTGGATAATTTTATTTTTAATTTGCTGTGTTCGGTCTGACTTGCCATTATAATTATACTTTTGGAATTTTCCATCAATTATGGAAGGAGCTGTTATTAAATAGGCAATTAGGGAAAACATCCTTGTCCTTATAAGTTTGATGAATTTCCTCCTCCAGAAATCTAAGTGAGGCCCAGAGTCAGCAGGACTTCTGTTTCTTCTGCAGTTGGACATTTAATGAAAACAACAGCTGAAATCTTGGTCTTGAATTAGACAGGTTTCTTTTGCTTGAGAATAGCATTGACTGCAATTTATTGTGAGTTTCACCAATGAAGTGTAAAACTAATGTGTTGCATGATAAGATTGTTTTCTTTTTTGGAACTATCCTTAGGCCATATTTCATGGAAAATCTACTTCAATCTGAATCCACCAGGATTCCTGTGTAGGAGGTGTTGGGAAACTTGAAAGTGTTTCCATAGATACAAAGCAGAGACATTGCAGCAGCATTCAGCCAGGCCGTGCAAGTGTTGAGATGTTTTTCATCACTAGCACTGGGCTGTAGAACTGTACTAAAGTGGCTTTAGCCCAGTTCTTTATTCCCCTTAATATGTCCATTGGTAAAAAACCACTTCCACAGGTATCAGTGGGCATACAGTAGCTTATGAACTTCCACAATACTTCTAGATAACATTGTAAGGTAAGAGAATGCATCTGCCTAAGCTCCCATTTAGCTACTCTGCCAAACTTTATTTAGCTATCTGCAATGTGTTTTCTATATATATATTTTAGCATTTTGGATAGCTGAGTTTAATACTGTTCATATTTAGTACAGAGCTACTTGCAGAGAAGAAAACAAGAATAAATGCAAATTTAAGATAATTATTTTGGTGGGAAAATTCTAATTTTCATTTTATTTCCTCTGTCTTTTGCTCCTGCTGCCAACAGTTTCAGTAAGCTCCATTTTTTCCTGATTTATTTTCATGTTTACTACTCTTCCACCACCTCTCTATTTCTTACACGTACTCTTCTATCCATTCTTTATCTCTATGTAACTTATAAATAGACTGCAGATTATTACCTTTACCACTGGTATGTCCCTGTGAGGAACATAGGGACTTCCCTGAAATGAAACACAAAGACCTGATATTAAAGTTCATAATTGTTGTTGCTATTTAATAGCTCTGCACTTTTGAGATAGGGGAAAAGAAGAAGCTGAGCTCTTCCCCCAGAACCCAATGTTCTCAAGACAAAACAGATAAATGGGGTGAGCCCTGGCTAACAGGCCTGCCCTGCCCTTTGCAGGGAGCCCCTTATCCTCTTGGTGCCTGATCCCAGGGAGCTGCTATCTCCTGCGGCAGTACTGTCATCTGGCTGAACCTAAAGAAGAAATGTGCTGTTGTTTCCCTTTGCAAGCAGTGGATGGAGTTTTACCTAAGATCAAGTTTCTAATGTTGTTTGCAAACAGCTAAATTCCAGTTAAAATGTTTGGGAACCATGAGTTTCCTTCCAAGTAGTTTCAAAAGTGGATTGTTTTGGTTGGCTGGTTGGTTGTAGTTTTGTATCAGTCTTTTTTCCTGATTTTTCCAGAATTTTTAGCTTGGTATTATCCTGAATTCAACCTTTCTACCCCAACTGTAAATCAAGATACAAGAGATGGGCTGAAAGAGGAAACACCATCTAATTCAAATGTAGTTTTAAGAAAAATGCATGCTGATAACAAGAATTTTTTCCTGGGGCTGGAAAATGACTAGTTAAAGGTTCATGTACATAAAAGGGCCACTCTTCTGAAATTTTTTATTCAAGAGTATCAAGCAAATGAAAAAGAGCACTAGAGCACAGCAGGATTAAAACATAGGCCAGTGAACAGAAAGTTGATTATAATGTCAATAATGGTGTATTCAGTAATTTTTGTGGCCAAATGTCTTCAGTACTTGTAAAAAAAATGAGGGGGGAAAAAGGCATGGAACAATTCACGCTGTTTATTTTGCAAAGAGCATTCAGTAATGAACATACCATAATGTGCATGTTTCAGTGAATATTTGCTGTACAGCTTTATGTCTGGAACTCTCTGCCCTGTTTCTGTCAAGTCAGGCAATACTGCCAATATATTAAGTGCCAGAAAAGGAAATAAACCAGGATTATAAGGGCAAAATACATTCACAGTGATTTTTATATCGATCAACTTATTGTTGCTAACTCCTGAAGTAGAACAGCTGTGCTGAAATTTTTATAGTGTAGCAGGTATTTTAATAAGATCAGTAATTAGAAACTTTCACAGCAGGGAAAGATTGGCTTTTAGAATATTTTATACAGATTTAAAACTCTCTTGGCAAGAGGCATTAGAATTTTGTTCTCCACCTATATATGCTAAGGTATAGACCATTATCTTTCCTTTTGTGTTTTGTGACTCTAATTATAACTCCTTGTTCTATGTGGTTGTTGCTTAGTCTTTTGCTTTCAGTATGCTTTTTACCAAAGTGCATGAAAGAATGTATACCATAAGGAATAGAGTGCCACCAGTGCATGAGCTGAGATGAAAACTACAGTCGAAAACAAAGCACAGACAAGATTCTTTGAAAATGAAGAATGCGATTTAATGAGGACAAAGATATCCCTGTCTGAGTAACCAACAAAAATTTCTTTTGCTCAATGTTTATTTGTTTCTAATTAAACCCTGCAAAGTAAGAAAAATATTGCAAGCAACAGCATTCTCCATCAAAAAAAATAAAAAAGAAAAAAAAAGATAAAATCTTCAAGTTGGGAATGTGTTTTCAGGGCTACAGCATGGGAAAGTTCACTGCAAAATTTTTCACTGGTCTGTGTGGAAATCTGTTCATGTGGTTCCCATCCCTAACTACAATACAGTCCCTGGTTTAATCACCATATCTGTCTACCTTCTTCAGGTCATACTTCACAATGCTTGAACAATGCTTTGCATATGATATTTTGTATAAAAAACTGCAATTGAACTTTGCAAGGTGTTTTGCACATAAGCACTAAAAAGAGACATTTGATGACCCAGGAACAACCCAGTCTTAGGCCTTTGCCCTACACACCTCTGCATACCAGTATTGATTTTACTTATGGTAAGTCCTACCTAAAATTAGGCATGTAGATAATCTTTTAAGTTTTTATACCAAGAAGGGCCTATGTTCTCTCTGTTGTTCATCAAAAAGTACCAATTCTTGGACACGATTCTGAACTCAACATGGAACTTTGTAGTAGGTCCATTTTTGGATTGTCAGCACAAAAGAGGTGGTAAACTAATTTTTTCACTATGTGACAATAGTACCACCATGGTCATTTAATCAAAAAATGTCAATAGGTATTGATTGCAATCCTAAAATGTCTTAATCTTTGATATGTGTTCTTGTTCAAGGAACTTGAAATGTCAAAGATTTCTTCTGAAGAAGGGTAGCAGGCAATATAATAAATGGGAAAAAAAATCTTTTTTTTGTTCTGGTTATCCTAACACCCTTTACCCCTGCAGAGTTCAATAAAATACCTGGAGAAACCAACTGAGCTCAAAACTCAAGGGGATGGCATTGGCAATCTGGAAGACTGCATAGATTTGCCTCTTAGAGAAAGAGAATTCTTCTGACTTTACTGTCATTTTTCTAATCTCCAAAGCATAGGTGAAATGCATTTGTGGGAGATTCTAGCTCTCTGGTCGGCTAGTTGGGTGAAAACTGTACTTACCTGTGCAGTTGCAAAAAGACAGGACACAAAAAAGCCTCACAAAAAGACAGGACTAGACTTACTTGCTTATCAAAAGAAGCTTTAACGATGTTTTGACACTTTAATTAGTAGATTTCTAGATAGGATGTTCCATTTTGTGTCATAAAAAGATTATTGGATTTATTGCCCTCATTAACTAATGTTATTGGTTAAACTTTTACAATGATATTAGTAAAGATTAGATTCCAACTTCTGTCTCAATACTAGATGTCTACAGGGCTTCTACTTTACTGGGTTATTGCCAAAGCACATCGCAAGAAAGAAAAAAGAAAATTTTCTAAAGTGACAAAGTAAGGCTACTGCATAAAAATTTGTACCTTTCCTTGCTAAAAGGAAGCATTTCATGTATTCGTCTTTTGAGGTCAAAGGATGAGATTCTGAACAGACCAGAATTATTTCTTGTTTAATTTTATATATCCAACTACAGTGAAAATCTATTTGTTCATGTTAACAGGAGTAGACATTTTATAGACAAGTAAATTTCATGGAGCATTGGATATATTTTCAAGCTGAAAATTCCAGTCAACCATGAAATTAAAGAGAAAAGGGTTCCCTTTAAAGGAAAGTTTGACAACTACAGATCCTGTCCACCTCCTCAAATATATTTCCCCATCAAATTTTTTATCAGTTTTAAGAATTCTTTTGATGTTTTATTTGTTGGTATTCCTAGAGTAAAAAAAACGTATGATAGGAAGATACTTCAAATAATTCTGCTAGGAAGTGTGTGTATGAATTTTATTCTGGAAAGAAATTTGCCATACTTCTCTGGGAGTCAACCATCGTACAAGGTTTTAACAGTATGTACAGTCTGTCAAAATACAGTAGGAGTTCAGCACTTTGAACACATTCTTCACAAGGTCTCCTGACTAATATCATACTTCTATTTATAAAAAACTTCAAATGTTTGAAGAGGTCCTGAATATTTATTTAAAGAAATAAGGGACAGGTTCTGTAAACATTTCCAAAAATGACTGTTTAAAGTTAGCCACAGAAGTCTCTAGTTCAGACATCTATAAAACTCACCACATTTTTGAAGATGGTTATGGCTCCCAAAATGTCGATAATTTCAACAGGAACTGTAGCTGATCTTCATAGCACTTCCATGTGAGTGGTGCATAATAAGCTACTGTTGGTATATGCAGACCAATTTCCTGACTATATCTTCTGTTCACTAGACCGACTGAATAAGATCAAGACTCACTCATTGAGTACAGCCAGGTTATCACAGGTACACAATCAGGAAAAGGGGTAGTCTTTACATAAAATTTTTTGCAACTTCTGATAATTCCTGGTTTTGGAACACTTGGAAAGGAGGAATTTTCCATTATCTCCAAGGAGGAGGAAAAATGGCTTTGAATATTGCACAGAGGTATTTATGTAAGTCCTACAATTCATTGTAATGCCAGTTGTCAGTAGTTCATTTGATTTCCTTGTCATCATAGCTCTAATAGGTCTGCCAAGAACAGGATACAGTCTGGCTCCATGTAAGATCCTCAGTCTTAGCTTCCCAGTGCCAAAGAATAATCAATAAGCCTGGTCAAAAGTTGATAGCAAAACTCCTTTTTGGAGAAAAAAAAAAATCCTTTCTAGTTTGATTTTGGCTATTTTGTGTATTCCCCACACTGAAACGGGAGAGGATATATCACCCATTCTATGCTGATGTAACTTTTAGATTCTATTAGTTATCTTACTGCAGTCTGTAGTCCTGTTGTGTATTTATAGAAGTTCTAGTGGTTTTGAGTGGATTCTTTTCACATTCCACTTATGAATTTTATGCCCATTTCAATTAATGCTGAAAATAGATCCTAGAATGTCCACATTCTTGCAGGATGGAAGTCATATTCTTACCAACCCTGTTAAATAAGAAATGTGTTTTTCTTTCTTCCACTCAGTTCCTATATTGTGAGATTTTGGCAGCCCTAAAAGCCTCTGTATTTCCCTGCAACAGCCTTTTCAGAGAAAAGTTCTTAAAATGAGAAGCAACCAGAGTTACATGACCCCCTCCCTGTACTGCATGGTATGTTTGAATTGCTGCTTTTTTCTTACTCCTGAGTACCACTGAAGTACATTTCAGTAAACGATATAAGCCTGTGAACATACCTTTGTGGCACTTTGTGCCTGAATGGAGGAATTAATGCAGTATCCAACATAACTCTCTGATTTTCTCTCTACAGAAGATATGGGTCCAGATTGTTATATTTGAGGGGTGGAACAGTAATTCTAGTGTGTGTAAATATATGTGTAGTTTGCTACTCAGGGATGCCTTTGATTACAGTTACTCTGTGAAACACAAGGCAGCCAAAATGAAGCTGTAGACATTAAAAATTTAATATTAGTGAAATAGTTTTCAAACCTATTGCTACTTTTCAGAAGTAATAAAATATACAAGCAGTAATTTAAAATTGTTAATACCTTTAAGGCTAGAAAGAATTCAGAGAACATCCTGGAGTTAAAATATCAGAGATCATCTGAAAGAAATTTAACATTTTGTATAAAACAAGGTTGAAGCATAACATATGGAAAAGACAGTGACAACATTAATAAAAGATAAATGTACTTCTGAAAATTCTATCTGAAACTTTGTGTTATGAAGTTTATAAGTTGCTGGTGAGCCCCACAAGACACTGACATGGACCACTGATGACCACAGAAGACTGTTCTTCATCTAGGTTTTTGTCTTTTCAGGGAGGGGTTTTCATGCTTTAGTATCAAATTACTGGCCTCTTCAACTCAGGGTGTGCTCTGATTACCTTTGTTACCAAATTGAAGCATCAGCAGGATGAGGAACTCTCTGTGAAGGCGAGTTCTCAATAGATGGTAGCTTCATTATAAAAAATTAATTTTTTGTTATTTTTGGGCATCTTTTAAAAAACATGAAATAAATTCGTAAGATATAAAGATCAAATTTCAAAATCTATTGCTATGTGAAGAATTATTTGGAATTATTTACCTGTGCATGTGTGTTTAAGTGCTATTTATATCCATAGACGTTTAAAAGAGAACTAGGAAAAAAGGAGGTAAATATTTTTCACAAGCCCTACAAGTTTCAATATATTAAAACAAAAGCAAAGCATATTCAAAATCTAGTGCTGACTTCTTGGACCTTAATAATTCTGTAGGTATTTTCAGTTTTCTCTGTGTTAAAGAAATCTCATGTAGACATGCTCAATAATTTCAGAACATATTTTTAGAGAAATTAAGGACTCAGACATTAGACGATGTATCCTCAGATACCTAGAACCTCATCTAATTGTAAAGTATTACTGAACTTGGCAATGCTCCACTGAAATAAACCAAATCATACTGATTTATGGTAATTGGGAAGTTGGCTAACAAATTCACTACATACATTTTCTATACAATATTATATAGGTGAATGTCATGCTTCTTAAGTGCAATTTCTTTCCCTTCTGATATTTTCTCCACTCTCTAATCAGTTGTATTGCAAACTATAATTATTTAATTGTAATATATAGAGAATAAAATATTTTTTAATATTAACATTATAAACTAAGCCTGACATATTATACTAATAGTATTACTGAATTTTGATATTAAATAAAAGGCAGGATTCCTGCAAATACACAATTTTTTAAAAGAGTTCTTAAGAAAGAGTGAAAAGAGAGAAGTTCTCAAAGTAAAGGTAGCAGATCTCAACAAGTTTCATTTACATTAGTACAAAATTTGCTTATTTCTTCCAATTTGATAGCTAAAGTGGTCACCTTACTTCAGTGCATGTTTGTGCCTGCTTATTAGAACTGCTGACATTGAATACCAGAGACAGAAAATGAAATTAAAAAGCCTCATTGAGTCAGAACTTTAACTAGGATAAATCAACTCAACAAGTCAGTGTACTCTGTTCAAAGATCTGTCCCCAAGTTTTTCAATTAACTCACATGCACCGGTCAGTTTTCCCATTAATTTATGTATACTGATCATATAAGTTATATGCACTTGTCTGTACAGCAGCTGGGTTGATAAAAAATAGGTCAAAAATGGGAAAGAAGACTCCTGATTGTCTTTTAAAAGAGTCCTTTGGCTTTTCCTTGCACCTACATAAAACTAGTAGATTAACCATCCTTGAGAGAAGAGCAATGTCATTTTTGCTCTCTGGTTGTCTTTGAGTATCCAAAAGCTAGGCAACCCTCTGCCTGTTGAAAAGACAACTGTGGTTTGAGTTTAATTAGGCAATTAAATTTTATTGCTCTGTAGTATTTGAAGCTATGAACGGCTGCTGAAACTGATTAAACACTAAGGCAAAGCCTAAGGTGTTTGATCAGTCCAAAAAGTAATTTTATGCCAAGTAAGGAACGAAGTGATAAAGATTATTCTTGTTATTATATAACAAATCATAACATAAAAATAATAGGATGAATTGCTTCCACTTTGAGGTTTTAAAGACTAGACCTAAAGTTTCTTTACTGGACTGTTTAGAGAGACTGTTTAGCACATAAATATCTTTATTTACTAGTCTCACAGATTCAATGGAACATGGTGACATTTTTTCTTCATCAGCCAAACTGAGGCTTCTTTGAGGTGTACAATCCATTTCAAAAGGTGTTACAGATTCCATATTTTGTCTTGAACACTGGGCACACTATTTTTGAGTAATAGTAAATCTGAAAAATAACAGTTGTTCACTGAAATCACAAATAGAATAATTAATATCAAGTAATGCAATGACCAAGTTATGTTCAGAAGAAAAGACTGAAATAATCAATCATGTACCTTACATTGCTCTGCTTCTTCCCAAGCAAGGTACCCTGTGCAGTCATTAAAGAAAAGGCAACCTTACAATACCCCCCTAAGGCATATATTTACCTTCTAGAGAAAAGTACTTACTCTGCTATTTAATAGTTTGAAAAACTGTGGCTGACAAAGCATACATTTTTTGCCCAGGTTCATTAAGTGTACCATATCTCTAATCCCAGCCTGCATGTGCTCTTAGCGGAGATGCTGTAGTTTAAATATTGAATGATGCTGCTTTTCTGACTGAATCTGTGAAATGCTACAAATATGTAAAAATTTGCTTTCCATATATATTTTGCACATTAAATTTTATGTTTAATGAAATGATTTGTGCATATGTTGAAGTCACAACTTAGATATCTATTTTAGTCAAAAGCAGATTTTTTTAGAAGCAATTTTCATGAGCAGATGGAAAGAAAGGAAAACAGCTCCAGTTCATGTCCGTGATAGAGAGAAGTACTTTATTTCTCCTCGCTGTGACTGGATGCATTTTTTTACTTCTCGAAGACCTGAGAAATGCCTTTCTTTGCCAAACTGGAATAGTGAGTGAAATAGCTGTGTATGCCTTGGGTCACATACTTTTGAGGTAGTTTTCATCATTACCTTTCTCATGTTTTTAAAAGGTATATTCACTAACAAACTAGCTTGTATGCTACACAGACAGAAGTTAATGTGCTCCCAATCAAGAGCTTGCTTCTTCCAAATCAATTTAATGTAATTAAATACTAACGTTCACTTTCTTTCACATTATCATCTTTAATTTTGTGCACCTCTTTGATGTCTAAAAGCTGCTGAATCCAGAAATCAGAGACAACTGTTTCAAACATATTGTTGTTGCTTATTTTGCTGCAGGCCTAGCAAGAAGTCATGTGCTGTTCAATGATACCTAGAAACATTCTGAAATATTTTTTCCCCTGATCAAAAAAAAAGGCAAGTTTCTCTTTTGCAGCCATGGTTTGTTGTCCCTGTAGATATTAATTAGCAAAACAACAGAGCTCTGTAGTCTAAACTGACTTATATCTTTGCTCCATTTACGGCAGCATATTAGTGATAGTGTTTTTTTTATCCTTGCCAGGATGATTGAATTAAATTAACATGCTCCCTGTTTCATGTTTTAAATAACCTTTTTTTTAACAACTCCTAAAATTATTTTCAAAAATTTTCCACCAGGGCAGGTGCCACTTAAAATTGTAAACCAGTGGAAAAACCCAAAAACAAACAAAATAAAATAATTTTATAAAACTAAAACAACAACCACAAAAGCCACCACCAGAAAACTGAAGAGCTTGAACAAATGTTTCTTACAGGAGAATAATTTAAAAAAAAAATCAAGGAATTTTTAGAAAAGGACTTGAAGCATAGAAGGTAATAGTACTTACTAATCGTATAGCTCCCTCTCATAATTGTTATTCTGTACACACCACCTGGACAAAAAAAAATACTTAAGAAGACTAATTCTGCAGTGTTTTGATGATATGGGTATTATTTAAGTGACACATTGCTCTAAGAAAGCTGTTTTTTTCATTTACATGAGAAGACAGGATAAACACTTGAATGCCAGTAAAATGATACTGATAATTCAGCTTCAATTATGTTTTAGTGTATTTAAAAAAAAAAGGGAGATGAAGGCCCTGTCTCTGTCAAATCTAACCCAGGATTTAATCAGACATAGAAACAATATTAAATGTCTAAGAATGCTAGAAATGCTAACCCTTTGTGCTTTTTGCCTATACTTAGCTATTTGTCAGGAGTTTTCATCCCCAAATACAAGCTAGAGTACGAAGACAATGCTCAGAGAGCAACTCTGGAGTTTATCCTAAATGTCATTCTCCTACATATTTGGATAATATGTCTAGTGATAAATATATGTTGAAAGAAAATATAAAATAGGTTTGAATTCCCTAAGAGAGGTATAGAGTTTATTGAATCATTGAAATTTTGATTGATTAAAAACTTATTGACTAGCTCCAAATATGAATCAACTAAACATCTTCTTGGTCTTAACTTGATTTTTTTTTCCTGGATGCTTCTAGCCATTCCATTTGTCTTGCCTCCAGCTGGTTTCAGTGTACCAACCTCTTGTCCTCTTATCCCAACATTCTCATCTTATCCTTCTTTTCTGATTGTCATTTTTCTCTCTATGCTCTCCATTTGTACATTATACATTAATTCCATCATTATTACTTTCTCATTTTCCACAATGAACAAGAATACTCGGGTTTTTGTGCCAAATGAGGCATAGTACTACAGCACCAGTGTAAAATGAACATAAAATAGTACCTATTAAGTTTAAGCATTAAGTAAACTTCTAAAAGATATCCTTTAAAATCTCTAGCACACTGGAAGAGCAGAGGAGAACTACAGAACACAAAGATTTGTCATAATGTGAAAATAAACAGCCTTACAAATCAACACTCAATTTTCTTTTATTGACAAAATCTAGAAGCAAGAAAGTCCTCATGTCTTCAAACTGTACTTTTCTTGGTCAGATATTTTCCTGTAGTTCATTTTGTACAGGTTTTTTTTCAGGAAATAAAGAGGAGGAGGATGGCAAATCCTTCTATATAAAACTGATAAATCTTCAGCAGGTCATCTTCAAAAGTGCTGAAGCAAAATGAAGGCCATGTTTCTTTCTTTTATATTGATCTAGCTACACTAATGGACTGTTGGCTCTGTACTTTGTAGCTTCATAGGGTTTAGTTGAACTTGCTTTCTATCTACAGATAACTGCAGGTTGAGTAGCAAATGGCAGTATTTTCCTCAACAATTTTCCATTTTGTGTTACAGGAGAATTTCTCCAAAGTAAATGCTTTCTCTATATTGATAATGATTTCTGGCTTTGCTTCATTTTTCAGTCTAGAAATCACCAAAAAAAAGAAAAGCACATCACAAAGAGCAGGCTACCAAATTCTTCTGTCACTGGGCGCACAACAGAGACTTGATTGATCTGACACATGGTATCTTTTATTATGGAATCATATGCTCCTTTGAATTGCACATATTCATTAATGAAAATAAAAATAGTTATATGCTTGCTATTAACAGAGATTGGCTCTTTTTAAGAAACCCTTTATTGGTGTCATTTTGTGCACGCTTTGATTCAATTATTGGCCTACAGAGAATGTATAAAAGGCCAGCCAGTACAACTAGTGAAGTGCTAGATTCTTTTAATTAATAGACACTCAAACAGCCACTTCCTGGGTTTTGTTTCCCATGGAATTATATGCATGCAAATGTTACATTTAATTGCCTGGAGTGAAAGCACAAAACTCTTTTCTTAATTTTAATTAGGAAATATTTCCCCTTTTAGATTGCCCTGTGAATACTTCATGGCAGATAATCAGAAATTAAATATAATTTGTTATGTGATTTCTTTAAAAGGGCTTCCTTGATTACAAATAAACATTTATACCACATTAAGTCCAAGAAATTCCTTGTGGGTTTGAAGATGATATTGCCCTGGATTCTTTGCAAATGGAGATAAAAATACCTGAGAAAATAATTACTGGAGCAGA
The DNA here is from genome assembly GCA_035582745.1 of Loriotus luctuosus. NCBI lineage: Eukaryota > Metazoa > Chordata > Aves > Passeriformes > Thraupidae > Loriotus > Loriotus luctuosus. The sequence goes on along the minus strand of JAWWEY010000115.1, from coordinate 72,587,476 downwards.
AGACAGGATTTAGAAATAACATACAAGCCTGTATTTAATGGAAAACAAACATAAAAATGTTACAAATGTGACAGGGAATCTGCCTTCAAATTTTAAATTATTTTCTTGGGAAAAATCTCCTCAATTATCTCCTCAGTCATGTCTAATTATAAAGTCAGTTTTACCATATGTGTCCTCTATGCTACATTATTACAAGTCCTTCTCTGTGGTCACTTTATGTTAATAGTGACTATTTTGACAAATATGTGTTTTTTCTTTATTTCTCTGGAAATGCTATTAGAAAGCAACTGTTATTACACATAATAAAAGTTGCCTTAGTCATTGCTTATTGAAAAAAAAAGAATTATTTTGTGTTTCTTGTCATAACTTGCTATGAATCTTGAGCTTTGGTGAAGCACTTTTTAGCAGACGTCTTTGCTTTAGTGTATAAACTTGAAATGCTAAAAAAAAAACAAACTAAAGCACATCTCCAGCTTTGAAATTAGAATATTTCTCCTTTCTGGTGAGCACTAGGAGCGAAAGGATCGCCTTGTCTCACTTTATCTTATTGATTATGCACTGCTTGTTCATCTCTTGTAATCATGTTTGAAAGAGAGCTTTAAAAATTCAGTCATAGCAATATTTCCCTGAGATGAAATTACAGATGAAGACTTTTTAATTTATTTTCTTGCTGCTGTATTTCTATTGTTTTGAGTTTCCTGTAGAAAATTACCTTCGTCCTCTTCAAGAAAGTGTATGCATAATTGATCATTATATTCATGAGGTACTTTCATTATATATAATGTAAAAATGGGAAATGTAAAATATAAACTGTATAGAGAACCTTGAAATTCAGGTGAAACAGAAGATATAAGGAGGCATACAGATCCAAACCAAGAGTTAGCGAGTGACATGGAAGAGATTCATATTACTTTAACAATATTATATTTAGAGATATATTTTCAGGATAGAAATAGAAATAAGCTTCTTACATTGTAGCAGAAATTATTTGAGTAAAAAAGTTTGAAATGGTGAGTGTAGGGTGTCTCAGCTACCTCATGACAAGGCTCAAGAAAGACATTTTAAATATAGATCATAATTCAGCTTTGAAAAAAAAAATTAATAATAGTAATAATAATATTAATAATAATATGCAGGTTTAAAATAATTTGTCATGTCTTACACAGACAATGTTGGCTAAGACAGACAGGTGTAATTATGCATTCTAGAACAGCTGCTTTTGACAGACAGTTTTCCTTGCAACCCTTCTAAGAGAAAATTAAAATTATCATGCATTTGATCCAAAGGGCTTGTGCGGTTGTTGTGAGGCTTCAAAATACAAAAGGGCACTGATTTTATAAAGTGTGTTAGAGGAAGAGCTAAAGCCACCACGTGGCATCCCAGCAAGAGGCAGATTTATTAACCTCACACATGCCTCCTGAAGAGACCTTCTGAATGAAAAAGCCAGCTCTCCCAGCTTGGGTCAGATCCAGTGCTCTCCTGGGTTAGGGCATTAGCAGATAAAAGGCAGCCAATTTTAGAGTTCCCTCCAGGTAGCTTCTGAATGTGTCAGAAGATAGATCCAGTGCTCCTTTGCCAACGGCATCAGGAATTTTTTTTTAATAATAATTTTTTTAAACCACTGACTAACTCTCAGAGTGAACCAATTCACACAATTAGTTCCCCATTCCTCTTGGCCTCTCCAGTGCTGTTGCATGCTTATGGATGGCCCAGTAGCTTTTGCTAGGCACCAAAATATTGATGACGTTAAATGGTACCCAGAGCAACCCACATATCCTTTGACATTAACATCTGCCAGAAAGGAAAAAAATGCCTGCAGTAAACAGACTTCTCACTCCTTCTGGAGCAATAAATAAGGAAAGGGCTATGTCTTGCACTGCACCTAAAGGTCAGCATTACCTCTAATTATTGGTGGAAGAATTCAGTCAAATTCCTCACACAGGACACCTGGCCACTGCTCACAACATCTTAGATGCCAGGGATTTTCATGACAAGTGCATCTCTTGTCACTGCTGCTGGGGTACAACTGGAGAGACTGGCAGTCTGGGAATTTCTCAGTCCAAACTAGCCCAGAAAGAAAAACGTTCTCACCACTCAGAAGCAAAAGGGTACCTATTGAACAGTTAGACCAAAACACTTCAATTATTCCTATGTAAAGAGGTAATAGCTCTGTGAATTGATGGTAACCCTTAAAATAATGTGGAAGTGTAGCCTTTGGTAAAGGATCTTGTCACCATGCTGAAGAAATGTAATAACCAATGCAAGATGTGTGTATGTAGGTATATATACATGTATGTATTGCAACTGCTGACATATTTTAAAAATTTAAAGAAACAAACAAGATATACATCTCTATAACTATCAAGCTACTTGGGCTTTAAGAATCAGAATCCCTTCAGAATTCTGAAATCAAGAGTTAAGACACGTTAAAAATATTCCTGCCAAGTACACATGATCATTTGAATAATGTGCTCAGAATGTCTCTGCCATGTTCAGATTGTATTTCCTTCAAGCTGTTGTCATCATTGTCCTTCTCCTGACTTTTTCAGCCCTCTTCTCTTAGTAGAAAAAAATTGCCTCCTTTAGTCATCACCAGTTGCACTCCTACTTCCTGGTTCAGGAGCTGAGCAGTGATGAGAGTGGACAGAAACACAGGGCGGGGACAGAGGAGAGGCATCTGCATCTAGAAGTTCTAAGGCAATTATCTCCAGATCTACTAGGCTTCTGGAGAGTGCATGTTGCCCTACATTTGTAATGTCCTCATTAACCCAGGTTTATTTAAATGTATGCAGTGAAAAAACTGTGTTTTTCTGACAGAACCAAGACACGCAATGAATGACACATCAACTATTACACCATTTTGTCTTGCATGTAGCCTGCAAAATACGACTAACCTCAGCTTCATGATGATTTCTTTGGCATTTAGATCTTATTGCTTCTTGCTGGAGGTCAGCTCAGGTTGGCAACTCCCTTGTATGTCCACACCCCTTCCCTCTCTTCTCCTCTCCCACCACTTTCCTTCATTTCTCTTTCCCTCTACTCCCTTTTCCTGCTGGCACTGTCCCACTGTGCCCCAGCAAGCAAAGCAGGGCAGTAAGGCTGGTGGCCAGAGTGGGGTTGGGGCTGTGAGGCACTTCCCAAGGATGGCAGCAGGCTCCTTGCCCCTCTCACTCGCAGAGCATTGCTCTACAAGTCTCCTAGCGCTTCAGGTGATGCCATTCTGAAGACAGACGTAAAATGAGGTGTCGCAGACATCTTTTCATTAAAAATCCTTTCTTTAGGATTTTTCCTCCTGAGAAGCTGAGAGGCCTCAGGAACAAAATGTTATCTGCTGCTGTGGAATGCAACAGGTAGTTCTGTGATTGGCCCATCTTGGATGTTTATAATTAATGGCCAATCACAGCCCAGCTGGCTCAGACAGAGAGTCTGGGACAGCTGCCTTTGTTATCAATCATTCCATTCTATTCTTAGCTTAGCTTAGCTAGCCTTCTGAGATGAAACCTTTTCTTCTATTCTTTTAGTATAGTTTTATTGTAATATGTTTAATAAAATAATACATAAAGCCTTTTCAAATATGGAGTCAGATCTTAGTCTCTTCATTCAACATAAGACCCCTGCGAACACCATCACAATGAGGTTTCTGCTGTTACCTCCAAAGAACTGCACAATCTTATGAATCCTCTCACCAATTCTGGTTCTGTGCTGAAAGATGCAAGACAGGAAAACTACCTCTCTGATACTTCATTGCAATATAGCATATATTGTGCCAACACCTGCCCTCAGGAGTCAGCAGTCCCTGCAACAAGAGTACTCTCCACAAACTTTTTCAGAACCATTATGTTTTTGAAGGCTTAATTTTTTGATACTCAAACTCTTTTAGAACAATACTTGGGCTTCTGTAAGTAAATTTACATAAGGACAACTGCACAGCATTATATTTTAGAAGCAGAAAGAAGTGCAAAAGCCTTTTCTAGGAGAATGCAATTATTTCTGACTGTTTCTCCAGCGGGAAAAAAAAGTGTTGCCTGCATTTAAGAGTGGGGAACTTTCAAGAAAATTCTGAAAAATAAAAGCTAATTTATTGCCTGAAAACTACAATTAAAAAGTTTCTCTGTAGATCTGTACCATCAATCAGTGCTACATGACTTCATTGCGTAAGGCAACTGTTCTGAATTATTTCTTGGGGCAAGGGACAGTAGGACAACCTGATCTCTTGAGGACAGAGGGCCAAATATTCTCTCTTATACTGCTGAATTTACTAAACACATATACAGTAAATCGCTTAAGGGGCACAACACTGATGAATAGTTCTGGTCAATATTAGGGGGGGAAAACAATCTGCTGTGACTTTTTGTCTGATTTTCATTTCAAGCTGCCAAAGATGGTAGCTATCTTCTGACTTTCTTCCTTATCTGTCAGAGCTGCATGTACTGTCATGCTCTCTTTCTATACCTCTCTTTATGTGTTAATTTTTTTACCAGCTTTGGGACAGAGTCTAGTTTACATCCTTACCATGTGTTAGAAGATTAAATAAATGAGCTACACTTTATGCCAGATCTGTTCCATCTGTTTTCTAATCAATCACTATGCTGGTCCTTACCTAAAAGCATCCCCCATACTTTAACAAAAATGGAGACATTTATGCTCGGTTTCAGCGTGAGGCACCTTGTTTATATTTAGAATATCTTCACTATGATTAGTCACACAGTCTGGACAGTTATGCAGAAAATGGTAGGAGTAAAATGCACACCCAACACTTTTAACATCAGTGTACAATCTTTATGGGTCTATGCAAGTGTGGCTATGAAATCTAGATCACTCTCAAACTAGTGTGTCATTTAGATATTTCATTAATCATACTTAAATAGCTATTAAACCCCTCCAGATCCTTTCTGAATTCTCTGAGGTGTATCTACGGTTTTCATTAGGTAGTTACAGTATATCCAATAAACAGTATCATGTAAATTCAAGGAAATGTCACTACTTATTAAAACAAAAACATAACAAAACACCTTAAGTGAATAACTTGAAGAGACATTCCAGGAGTCTGTCAATAGCTAAAAATCTAGGGATGAGTCAGGAGTACTAATCAGTTTTGGTCGCGTACTCTGCCCAGACACTTGGACTCCCCCCTGCATATGAAGAAGAAGAAACACAAAAGTAGCAGTCCACAGTGACTGAAGTACACTGTCATTTCAGTGTTCTTGCTAAAGCAGTATTACCTGCCTTAAGCATCTTGCTTCTTTGAGTTACTAGCTCTATTTTAATAACAGATCATTAGTAAGACAAATGACTTAAATTTGTCCTTCATTTCTGTGCTCTTGTCATCTTCACTGGGGGGGCTCCTTTAGGGTCTTAGTGACAACAGAATACTACTAGACAATAACTTGATTTTTACTGAGGAATTCCAGTACAAGAATTAAACAGCTCACAAACATGTCAATATGAAGAATCTGCCTCACAACCACAAGGCCACCTGCTCTTATCAGATGGTTTAGGTTGGAAAGTCATTTATTTTGAAGTCAAAACACTAAAGGTCTGTATAAGTTAAAATATCCAGAGTATCTTATCAAAAAACAGAAGGTGCCAATCCAGACTCATTTATCATGTGGAAAAATATTCCTCAATTGTCCTAATATTTATCAGTGAGTCTGACAAGTTTATAGCTTTCTTCCATGGCTTTATAAGGAATCATCAACCACCTACAATCTTACATATTTGTTTTTGCCAATTACTTTTTCTGGCAGATAAATCTCTTTAGGAATACTTATATGCTGACACCTAGTGGTTTTAAATCAAATGTTGTTTGTAGATAGGCAGTGATGTCTTACTTCAAATCCTGTCCACTTCTTGAAAGCAGTGGTTTGAATTCTATGTGTTTATTTTTTCTTCCTTATTTTATTTTAAAGGAATGGACACCTGTTTGAATCAGAATACTGAATTTATTTATGTGCTACATTACATTTTATTGATATCAATTATGCCTACAATAAGGATAAAAACATTCAGATGTATTTTTTTAAATCAAAATTGAAAAATGTGTTTATGTGCCTCACCCTTTTTTTCAGTCTATATTTTAGTGTAGCAGAAGAGTCCTATTAAGTTGAGAGGAGCTCTTCAAAAGAGCAGGTGTAATATTTCCCCACGCAGCAATCAATAATGTGCAACCAAAAAGAAGTAACATTGTTCCTGTCTGAGGGAGACCATTTCCTTCCACTTAAGATGAAAGGAAAAGTATCACTTGACTCAATGAATGGGGAAACGTGTTGGCTTGATGATGTCCCTTGAAAGAAATATTCACTTGAACCTGTTGAAGTTTAGAGCTTGTTTTTTTGGGTTTTTTCCCCAGTGTGTACTTCATTCTAAAAACTAAAAGTATATAAGCTTCCTCAATTGTAGTGAAGGTTTGCCATGGATAATAAAGTGAGAAGAAGACAAAAAAATAAGAATGTTTTAAATATTTGCATGCAGGCTGACTCAGATAAGCAGTAGGGACAAGCAGCTAATATTTTTAGGGAGACTGCATTCTGGAAGTCTAGTTGGTTTATTATGTTGGTTTAATGGCCAAAATAATTACTAGATACATAGAAAAAAGCATAATAAAACATATTTATTAGTTAAGGACCACAATATCATTGAGAACTATATAATATTTGAAGTGTTTTGCTAATATTGTCTTGTACTACAGAGAAGCAAGATAATGATCACAATATTTGTAACTTTAGAAGTTTGTTTTCCTTAACTACCTCTTAAAATCCTATGAAGATTATTTAATACTTCATTAGATTTTTTAGGACAGTGTAAATATTCCCTGTTTTTTGTTTGTGTCTGAGTTTAAGAGAAGCTCAGTATGAATTATTTTATGATAATAATACAGACACAGTGTGTTCATTCTGTATAAGCTCTTTGAATACTTGATTAAGACCCAAAACAGGCAGTTGGTCTTCTAAAACTGACTTACCCTCACAGACTCAATTATTTTTCCCTGAAAACTGTAAGTATTTTATTTCACCTCTGTGTTAAGGTACTTCCAAAGGTTTAGTATCCAAATGAATGTTTGAGTTTGGTTGGTTGGTTGTTTTGTTTTGGTTTTTTTTTGTTGTTTGGATTTTTTTCTTTAAGAAAATACATAGTCTCAAGTCTTATTGGCTGGAGCTGCTGTGAGAGATGAGTTTGTACTTCAGAAAATAGAAGTTCATACCTTCACGATTTATCGCTTATTTCCATGATGAACTGTATTGATATTGGACAACATTTTTTCAGTTGTCATTTTGCTTCTTTTCGATGGAACATAATGAAAATAGGTGAATGGGTAGCTCTTTATTTTCTCATCAGCATCATGTATGATCACAGAAAAAACCCAGGCTTTTCACCCAGTAATGAGCTGTTAGAAAGCAAAACTCAAGAGCAGAAGTTAAACAACCAACCAATGAACAACAAGAACCCCCACTCTCTACCCTCCCCCCTGCCCCACCTACTCCCCCCAGATATTCTTTCTGGCTCTAGAGGAAAAATAATCATTTTCTTGAACATAAAATGATATCGGGATTTTGGTTGGAAGAGATCTTAAACATCATTTACTTCCAGCCCCTCTGTCATGGGCAGGGACACTTCCCACTAGACCTTCCACTAGGCATAATAAATAAATAAATTCACCTGGTATGCAAATACACAGGAAAAATGGAAAAGAAGGTTTCTCAGAGCCCCATCCAACCTGGCCTTGAACACTTGCAGGGATGAGCCAGCCATTATGTCTCTGGGCAATCTGTTCCTGTGCATCACCACCCTCACAGTAAATAATTTCTTCCTAATACCTAATTTAAAATTACCCTCTTCTTGTTTAAAGCCATTCTCCCTTGTCCTATCACTGCATACCCTTATACAAAGTTTCACTTGTGGCTAAATAAAATTTTTTTCAAGTTTACTTATTGCGGTTCCTCATAATAAAAACAGACAATATTTTTTATAGAATTAAAACCAGTTGAAATACATAGCAGCTTTCTCTGACTTATTGGCATTCATCCATTTGTAAGCTGAAATTACTGTATGAGTCATGCATGCCTTTTTTCACATTTTCTGAAGATACTTTATGTGTTTTGAAATAAAATTAAAAATCAGAATTAAAAAAAAATCAGTATTGTTTCCTATACACACTGAAGCCTCACAAGAGAAGAAAACAATGTTCCTAAACATCTACTATATGGTATTTATTTTCATAAAGAGTTCTTTGAAAGAATAAATTAGATTTTAAGACTAAGTATAGGAGAAAATTGTGGATATTTTGTATACCTTGGTTTTTTTTCAATGAAAATAAAACTCTCCATATGCAAGAATTTCACCTTGGTCATTTTAAATCTAAGTGGGATAAATGAATATCAGAAAATACACAAATCCACAGCACATACAAGATGTTTTTAAAATTCTCTCTTTTTTTCAATATTTTCTGGAGTGACCATCATGGTCTTCATAAGAAGAAAACAAATAAATCAGTCTTCTTTTTCTCCACAAATCTGGTGATCATTTAATATGTTTTTGTTCTAAAAAATGTAGAGTCTGTGATACTCATCCAGACATCAGCTGGATGAATTATAATTTATAAGACAGACATATCTTCCTTTTATGCTTGTACCTGACTCCTCCTTTTTCTTGTCTTCATTTCTTACTGTTCTTGATTTGTTACTACAGGTTTGAACCCAATATTATGCAAGCTTTTTTATGCCCATATCCCTACTTTCCTAACTTTGCACATGATCACATTAAAAATGGATTTGTATTTTCTACATCGAAAAAATAGGTTATTTTGATATTCCTTGAGAATTTTTCATCCCCATCAGCACCTGCAAAACTTTCTTTCCGTGATACAGTACAATCAATCAGTTTTCCAATCAGCAAATGAATTTCTACTTGGTGTCTTGCATCATTGCTTTACTCATCTCCTATGTCTAAAAGTCCATCCTTAGGAATTGTCCTTTCCATTTTAACTCAAAGAATGTTTTACTGTAAGGTATCAGTAAAATATTAAAGTTGCATTTAAAATAATGGATCTGATTTTCCAATTCAAATTCAGTCAGAGGTTTTAAGGTAAGAAAAATTGTTTCCACAGTTTCCAAACTATAAATTTTCTGTATTCTTCATAATTTTTGATTCTACAATTTAAATATTAAGTACCTGATTAAGTAAATGTACAAGCTCTCTAATTTGCACTTCATCTTTTTTCTTCTTTTTTCCTTTTTCTTTTTAACTTTTGAACATCATATTTTCAGGTGTGGGATGGGATTGACTTAAGCCACTGCCAGTGTCTCTTCTACCGACACATTCCTCGAATGTTGTTCAGATTGTTTCCCTAACTTCAGTGGTTTCATAATTCCATTTTACTAGATCTGTCCCTCCCTAATGTGAGGGTAAGTGTGTTTATGTGTGTATATATCTATAATTACATAAGATAAATAGCCCCTCTTGTTCTATACTGCCTGAATTGTAGCTAGGGCAACCATTACCAAACCTTTCAAAGCCAAAATAGTTTCCTTGGTAACAGGAGCCATGTAAAATCCCACAGAACAACTGTTTTTTCTACTCAAATTTCATTCTTCTCGATGCCAGAAAAATGGTTTTTTATTTCACCATCTGATTCAAAATAGGTGAATTGTGGTGGGGGAGTATAACTACATCTGAACGCCTCAGGCAGACAAAAAAAGCTCTGGCAATCTTTCAAAGTATTTGACCTTTTTCTAGTTAATAGGGATTAGTATCTTACCAGCAGAGCATATAATATCATCAGACCTCTTAATAAAATCTTTGGCAGTCAGTAACATTATTTAAGCTTGAAAAACTCATCTAGGTATAGTAGGAACTCACACAGCGTGAAATGACAATGCATTACTGACACTGAAGCTACATTGTCACCCTTAGGCTTCCTCATCAGCCAAAATTCATAATTCATAAAGCATTGTAATATAAAGGGGCAATGTGTCTGAGTGCTTGAGAAAATTACTGTCAACTTCTAGTTTAAAAATTCTTAAAATTATACATTTTCTTGATTGGTTGGACTCTTTTAAAAATCAAGTTGCTCTTTTTCCTTTTTCTTCCTTCCTTCTTTTTAAACTTCTATTAATCTACAATTGTGTTATGTCCAATAAAATCAAGCTTAACCATACAGTATTCATATATACTATACTGTCTATGTGGTGCTATTTCTTGGCTCCTACTGTGCCCCTCCTTCTGTTTTTATTATTGTCCTCTCATGTAAAGTATTTCCATTAAAATGTCTGGAGTTTAAAAGTAGTTCTATCAAGACGACAAAATTCATTGCTAAATAAATTTCCGAGGAATTACCATTTCACACGTGAAGTAAAAATATCTCAATAAAGTTATTGATATTTTTTGTCGGAAACATCTTGCTTCAGCAAAGAAAAATGTTTCCAGCTTTTTATATATGCTGGATAAAAGCCAGAATAATTAGGTTTTATGGATTTTTCTGCAGACATCATCATTATTATTTGTTATTTGTTCAGCCAAGTCTACCATTTTACTAAATGTATTTCATTTATTATTGTGAAAGAAAAAAATGAAATGTGTCATACACTTCATTCTAAGTCTGTAATATATTAGTTATTCCTTACACAAATAAGGTGTTTTGCTGACACAATCACTTTATTTTGCTTATACTGTCTTCAATTACAATGGTTACGTCACAGATTTATGGACAGGTGCCTTCTGTTCACAAGCAGGTAATTCTCAATAGCCAATGACGTTGAGGGAAGCAGTAATTTTCCTGCTAGCAAGCATGTGATGCCTGTGGATAGTTTAGGGATTGTATGACTTGTTAACTGGGGAGGTCAGAACTCAGCTTTCAAACAGTTTGTGCCTTGGTCATAAGCTTGAACCCAAAGCCTATTAATTTCCAGTAAACCTGAATTATACCAAATCAGAGTCCTGGGCTTTGATATTAAGTACACAATTCATAAGATTTTTACAGTAGAGTTATCATATAATGGTTAAACTGGTGTGTCCCTATAGGCATATAAAATCTGTTTAGAATTGGATTTTAAGTATTACAGAAGGAGAGCAATTGAAATAACTTTTTGCTCATGACCATTATGAGGACAGATTGTCTTTATTTCTACCTTATGTGTTAGAGAGGTACTTGCAAGCTGTAGCTGAAGTCTTTTTTATAGGGGTGATATTTCAGAATTAACAGATGTCTCCTCCCCTAAAAATTTACTCAAGCCTTATCCTTCTGTTGGCATGGATGTGTTACACAGCTTGGGGAAAATGTGTCATAACCTTTGAACCTAAGAGAATTATTTCCATTAGAGATTAATTGCTTTAAAGAATTCATGACTTTACATAGATAACATTGAGTAAAACCATTTTAAATTTTTGAGATCGTCATTAAACCATGAGATTTTTCATATTGCAGCAGCCAAAATTAGAACTTGTTGGTCAATATCCAGGTTGAAAAAATTTCAGTGAAATTATGGAGAAAACATCTATAAAGAAAATTTCAGTGAATTTACTTTTGGAGCATTTCTAGCCTGAGTTCAGACAAACTGATCCATTATTTCATTTTTGGTATTGTTTAGATGTCTGTCATCTTGTCCTCCAAAGTTCAAAGCAATAAAATACAAATGTAGCAATCTCATTGAAAGAGTAGTGATGTTATTCCCTTGCACACAGTTCAGATTGGAATGTAACTACAAGGGCCTGTCTGAATCTTTATGAAGTTCATTCTTGAATTCCAGACATTTGCTGGAGATGGTCATGTTCCATATACTGATTGTGAAGTAAATGCTAAATATGTCTTCAGAGATGAGTGAGCTTGTGGGACTTTTTGCAGGTTTTATTAATTGTCAGTGAAGGAAAGTGGGTCTTATAAAATCAGACTATTAGGTCTTGCAAAATGTCCAAAATTTGCAACTTACTTTGGAGTTTAATTTCATACAATCAGAAGTATTAAAAACAAAATGAGATATAAAATTGAGTTAAATTGAAAACGGAGAATTAAAAAAAATGGTTTAACTTCTATGGAAAGGTTATTCAAAAGCTAAATTAGTGCACAACTTCTATAAGAGCAGGTTAGTATCCATTTTTGATGAGCAGAAGTAGACTAACTCACCTAAGAATGTATATCTATTTATTGAAGTAGTCAATAGTACTCATGTAACAAAACAAAGCTTGCTAAACAAATGAATGTCATTGCTGTTTTACCTTGGAGTCTTTTTCTAGTCTTGATTTTCTTCTCAAGGACCATTCATATTTTGTGGAAAAGAGATGTAAAAATGCTCTTTCGAACTTCACTGGATCTTGATTCATGTGTTTGTAATATAACTTTCTTTGTATGATTAATAATTTGAACTTTTGAATGCTTTATTTTGGAGGATATCCTGAATGACATGTTAATTCTACTAAAATAATATAAAATACTTAGCATATGCACTAGGATAACTAGGAAAGGAAGAGATATGTGCTATGTTATATCCTGTCATGAAACCAGGACAAGTTCAGGGCTCCTAACCCAAGAAACATTCCTGAGTTTCTCTTAGACATATCCAGGGAAAAAATAGCTTCTCAAGAAATGTTTTAGAGCTTCTAATTTGGTCTCTAGTTGTGAATTGTCTTTTGGCAATTACCTCTTCACTGGATGCCTGCAAAGGTTTGGAGACTATCTTGTTAATTTAGGCGTATGAGTTATTTCATCTAAGTCTGAATAGTAATTATGGCACTTGGAACAAAGTTGACCATGAAGACCTAAAATAGTTTGTCTAGAGTTTCTCGTGCCCAGTATCCTGAATGTCTTTGTTGTTATGTAAACTAGAGTTTATCAAATAAATTTTTCACAGATCTCATGAACTTATTTTGATTGGAACATGTTAAAACACAGAAGGTCGCGACAGTTCACACAAATGGCATCTGGGGCTTGTATTTATGTAGTATTATTATTATTACTACTACTACATCGCAGTGCATCAGTAAAGTAAAGATAAAATAATGAAAATTATTGTCATTTGTGATTTTTGTAATGTCTTTGCATACTTATAAGAAGTTAACACATAAACTAAAACTTTGTCCACATTCAAAATTTTGAGTTACAAAAAATTAGAAATAATTGAGGACATAAAAATCGGAATTTTGTATATTCTACAAAAAAATACAAAAAGACGTTCAAAACACAACATCCTTTCAATTCTGTACCTTTCATAAATGATGTATTTCCTATGATGTTTTACAAAAGTTGCCACACATCTTTGTGAGTTAAAAGTAGGAACCTCATTGTGATATTGTTTACAAAGAATAAGACACTTGATGGTTTTGTTCCAAAGCAGATTTTTTCAGTCGGCTATGCTGATACCTTCAGCAGCACTTGACATATGTTCAGAGAAAATACTTGGTGACAGGAAAGTCTGGCTCTGAGTATCAGAAACAGACACAACTGTGCTTCTAGTTACCGAAAAATGTAAAGGTTCTTACCTTGCAGTTTATGGTCTACTGTCATGCAATAATTCTATACTGACAGAAACAGAATTCTCTGTAGATCCTTCCTCACCCTCTGCAGATGTCAGGTTTTTCACTCCTTTCTTTTTTTCACTGTTTTGCCCCCTGCCTGCTTTTTTTTTAACTTCTGAATGTAATCACAGATGCAAAACACTATGACACATCATCTAATAGATTCAAAACTGCCATCACTATGCCCAAGCATCCAATTGCAGGCTCTCTTTATTATCCATTTTATTATTTTCACAATCAAGATATTTATTTTTGCAATGCTAGAAATAACATTATTTAAAATCAATTAGCATTCAATATTCAAATTTCATACAATACATTACACAATGTATATATGCACCAACGTCAAAGTGATCTAAGGAATGTTCTAGGAGGAATAGAAGTGTCAAAGAATGCCATTAGAAATCAGTCATGATGCCAGAATTTTCAGGTACATGATGTTCATAGGGACCTCTGTGATCAACACTAAAATAAAACATCTCAAAGGAAAATATGCAAACAATTTCTTAGATAAAGCAAGAATGAGAGCACCACTACTGGCATGCTACAACAAAAGATTGTATAGTTGAAATATCCGTTTTACTGATAAAGTGATCAATGTTTTTCATGAAAGGTGCTGTAAGACATACAAATTAGGAGTCAAAGGGCATTGTAAAATTATTTTTAATAGGAAGAGCTGCAAATAAAGAACAAGTGGCTGGTTGTATTAAGTATGTTTTTTATATAATGAGGTAGACATTTATATAACCATAAATCATAGAAAGATTTGGGTTGACAGTGACCTTGAAGATTATCTAGATCCAACCCCTCTGCCATGGGCAGGGACACTTTCTGCTGGATCAGGCTGCTGAGAGTCCCATGTAACCTGGCCCTGAACATTTCCAAGGATGGGGCATCCATAGCATCTCTGGGAAATCTGTTCCAATGCACCAACCCTCTCATAATTAAGAATTCTTTTCTTATATCTTATCTAAAACTACTCTCTTTCAGTTTAAAGCCTTGTCTTATTACAACATACCCTGGTGAAAAGTCCCTCTCCATCTTTCTTGTAGCCTCCTTTAGGTATTGGAGAGTGCTGTAAGGTCTCTCCAGAGACTTCTCTTCTTCAGGCTGAACAACCCCAATGCTCTCAGCCTGTCTTCACAGGAGAGGTGCTCCATCCTTCTGATCATCTTAATGACCCTCCCTTGGATCCCCTCCAATAGGAGCACATATTTCTTGTCTTGGGGGACCCAGAGTTGTATTCAGTACCCCAGGTAGAGTCACAAAAGTGTAGTACACCAGTAGAATCAGACCTGCTGGTCATCCTTCTTTTGATGCAGCCCAGGATACAGTTGGTTTTCTGAGATGCAAGCTTCTCACCTACCAACACCCCCACATCCTTCTCCTCAGCACTGCTCTTGATCCCATCTCCATCCAGACTGAATTTGTGCTTGATATCGCCCTGACCGATACGCAGGACCTTACACTCAGTCTTGTGGAAGTTCACAAAGTTTGCAGAGGTCCATGTCTCTAGCCTGTCAAGGTCTCTCTGGATGGCATCTCTTCCATCCAACGTGTCAACTGCCGCACTCAGCTTGGTGTAATAAGCAAACTTGATTGTTTTATTTTGATTCTTCAATGCAATGGCTGTGCTGGGACTAACTAAATATGGAGAAAATTGATGGGACAAAATCTCAAGTCAACATGCAAGAAGAGAGAAAAATTATTCTGGAGCAGTTATCTATCTACATTGACATCTAGAAGAACATCAAAAGATGAACCTGTGCAGTTAGAATAACATATTTTTATCAGATAGAAAAAGTGATAAGCCATTCTATTCAGGGATCTGAGCAGAAGTTTTAAAAAAAACCTACTTAAAAAGGCATTGTAAATTTCTGGTAGGACTATTTAAAAACAACAAGTACAGAATTCAGAATCTAGTATTCCTGAAATGTCAAAACAATTTTGAGTCTAAATCTTAAATTTTTGTGTTTCACACTCATCTAAATATTCATTATTTTTAAAAAAAACGTAAATAAATCTGGTGTATCAGATTCTTTTTCAAGCTTCACGAATTATCACTTGGCCTTAACTCTAATTAAAATAATGCTTCAGAGAAACATATCAAGTATACCTCTTCTTAAAGAAATGATATGAACTGAAACATCAGATACGCTATATATTTAAATTAGATTTTCTAAATTAATATCTCAAGTATCACAGTTTTTGGAATGCTTTTTCTCAGTAAGTAATGTGCTTGAAAACCCTGAGGTAACATACACCAAACTGAAATGTGAGGAGGCTGGGAGCAGGTGAATTGCAGAGCATCATTCTGTGATAAAAATCTCAAATCTCAGGAACTCCATTGGAGGCACATCTGTTGTTTTTGTGAAATATGCATCATTACTAATATTTGGTTAAATTTTCTGTATGAAACTCATCACAAAACAAAACAAATTTACAGGAAGCCCTTCAAATTGCATTTCAACTACAGAGAACATGGAAAAGTGCCTTTCTTTCCCCTATTTGAAGTAGTTTTATAACAATCCTGTAACTTGAACTGAGGACAGACTTTATTGTAAGTGTATATTCCCACAATAGCTTCCCATGAATGGTCATTTTAATTAGTAGAAGGCAAAACAAGTCTTTGCCCTTTTGTTGCACTAGAGGATTGGGTTGGGGTGGCTTTGAACTCTTTTTAGCCCGCTTGTCCCATGACCCTTTTGAAGTGGCAGAATTCTAAAAGTTGGCTGAGTTTTCCTACACAGGGATTGGACTTTGCATTTGTAAAGTTTGCTGCTCATTGATCTGTGTTCCTTGGGCCTCACAGCAACTGGGTCACACGTTTGCAGCATCAACGCAATTCCAACCAGCTAAGACTGATTACTTAGACAAATGTCCATGATGTGTTGTTACTTATAAAAACCCATATATTGTTCAGTTAAGAAAAAATGAAAGCGAACAGAAAGTTATTAGCTCTTATTTGTGAACAGAAAGTTACTAGGTCTCATTTATCTGCTCTGAGAACACTTTTCCTTTCCTGAACTGCCTCTCAGAATATATAACAAAATGCAGTACTGGTTATTTATAGCTTCTCAAAATTAATTACCCTACTGAAAATGAGCTCATTTCTTGTTTACTGTGGAAATGAAACAATTCACCCACAAACATTTACCTCATGGAAAATACTTGCTGAATTATGACTGCACCTTTTTCCTTGAATATTTCCATTTATTTCAGTGGAGCTTCCCCAGGATTTTCCCCGGAACATTCAATCCACCTGTCTGAAGTCTGTGTTGAATTTGTAAACCTGTTTATATTTTGAAAAAGTCTCAGAGCAACAAATACTGAAAGTCTGAGTTTTTGTGTCTGTACATGCCACAGAGTAAAAAAAGAGATTGTCATCTTTTAATTAGCAGGAAGTGTTGGGTTTTCTGGTTCTAATCTTATAAATCAACTGTCTTGAAAACTATGTTAGAGAGGTCCCCTCAAAATCCCAAGTGTTCTTTGCATGCATGTTTTTCTGAGAGAAAAATAAATCCAGAGATTCTTTGTAAGGGGGTCTTCCTTGCAGCCTTCAGAAGACTCCATTGCTCCTCTGGATAACAATGTATTCTGAAAGTCTTGGTTTCCACTTAAAACAAGCAATAGCTTTCCCTTGAGGACTGAAGGGAAAAGAAAAATAATGAAATTTAGAAAATATACATTTCTGCATCTTGGTGAATTTAATCCAAATGTGATTTTAGATCTGTTTATCATTACTTCCAACACACTTGTTTTTCTGTCTAAATACAAAACCCCAGCATAATTTAGGAGTCTAATGTATTCAGAAGCATATGAGATATTTTTTTCCAAATGTCAACAGCTTTCAATTCTACAGCTCTCTATTTGTAAGATAAATTATTTTTCTTTATTTTTCAAATGCAGTCTCAGCACCCACCCTTTCAGAAAAAACTAAAGTATAATCACATTCACTATGAAACTTTAAGGCCCTCCAAAAACTTGTATTATTTTTTTTTCATTTATAAGTGATATTTTCCTTTTTGCATTGAGGTTTTATTTGCATAGAACTTTCTCTGAAACTGACTCCGTTCCTACACCTAACTATTTAAATGGAACTGTAAATTCATGAAGCAGGAAGAGGGAGACTGAGACTATTTAGCTTCGAAGAGAGGAGGTTCAGGGAAATATCAGCAATGTCCACAAGTACCTGAAGGCAGGGTGTGAAGAGAAGGGATCTGGTTATTCTCAGTGGTGCCTAGTGATAGGACCAGAGGTAATGAGCACAAACTGAAATGCAGGAGGTCCCCTTTTTCACTGTGAGGATGACTGGGCACTGGCAAGGCCTCACAAAGAAGTTGTCAAGTCTCCATCCTTGGATATATTCAAAGGCTATTTGGACATGGACCTGGGCGGCCTGCTCTATGTGGCCCTCCTTGAGCAGGGTGGTTGGTCCAGAGGATCTCCAGGGGAGGTGGAGAGCTCTTTAGGCAATTGTGAACCTGAAATCACAGTGCTACAGGGCCAATCTAGGGCATCCAAGAGTATCTGACATCCAAGGGTATCTGACATTTCAGCTGAAACTGCAATGCTAAATATGTATTTTAAATTACAGCTTAATCTAGAAGTCTGTAAAGTACATTGTGTTATCTCTAACTGAAGCAAACTCTACACTGTGCAGAATGAACAGATTTGAACCCCAAGAGCAGCCTAAATTTCAGAAAATATATTAGCTGGCAGCAGGAAAAGGCTAGGAGCTCAGAACAAATATAATCAGGATCTGCTGACTCTAGGAAGGGTAAACAAGTGACACTAACTTTTTTTCTTTTCACTCTCCTTAACTTTACCTAGCTTCTGCTCTCCAGTGCTCAGTGGTCATGGAATAAATACGAACTCCTGATCATGCTTGCTGTACCAGGAAAGAAAGGTGGAGGAAAGAGAACTGCATCAGATATACCAACTGAAAATCTAGGCTCTACTGGTATTTGAAAATATTGCTCAAAAATAATGTCACCTGAAAAGCCTACCCGTTACTCTTTCACTGGATTCCAGTTTTATTTGCCAAACCTCACAGCAAATACTGGCTTAAGAAAATAGTCTACCAGAATCTTCAGACTTGCTAGGCTTCTGCATAACAGACGTTATGCCACTGCCTAAAACTTAAAATCTTGTTTGAAGAATTAACAGTATTTCTGTCCCCAGTACATTCTAATTAATTTTTGAGTCAATTTTAAACACTATGTCTTGATTTGCATTGGCCTAGGCAGGCTTCTAAGGTGATTATTTTGCCCAATCTCATTTTGAAAGGAGTCATGCTGGCTGTCTGGCTTTTCATCTGTCTCAAACCTTTACCAAAAGGATAAGGGAAAGTGAAATTATTTGAAATTATTCAGACAAGACAGGTTGTCTGCTTACTTGCACTTTGGGTTTTTTAATGCTAAATTTTGTGCTGACGACTATACAAGACTGCTAAGTAGGAAGGCTTACCGGCCAAAGAAGTCCTTCATTACAATTACAGCAATTTCTGTAGATTTGGTTTTCAGAGTGTTCTAATGGCTAAAAAAAAGCTTTCAGAACCTGACCCAGTGTGTGAAGTAGTCAAGCACTTTTTTTCTTCTCTCTGCCAGTGAAATCAGTGTGAATCTCAGGTGTCTGGCACTCTTTAAGATGAAGGGTATACCTTGTCAAATTGCAGACTTGCGGCCATCCCAATGGTGCATCACAAGATATCCCTGGAGTTTAGCAAGCCTCAGATTGAAGGTGTGAATGGTTATTATATCTGTGGTAAAGACTCGACTGAGTGCACCTACAGTGGCTCACATTTTAAGAACCTTTTAACTTGAGAATATTGTTAAAGTGTTGGCAGTATCTGAAAACCTATAATGTCATCAGCACTTTATCTGTTCTTATGTGCCAGAAAGTTAAAATCTCATTACAGTCTATCATCTGGTGCTACACGCACTCTAAAAATATTGTCATAATACTAGAATAAGAGGGAAGTAAGATCAAAGAATTCAGTGCTGATTCTTGGGAAGAAAGAGGAAGTTTGTGTAGTAATTAACTGCATTTTAAGGGGTTTGAGTCAGAACAGTGATTCAACATACTCAGATAAAATGTTTATAACTGGCCTTTATTTGTTTTGGATGGGATTCCTGGAAGAGATCCCTGGGACACAGCAATCTGGGAAATATCCCATGGGAGCAGCATGTTTGGAAGGATATTGGAAAGAATCTAGACACATATTTAATAACATAAATATCCTTCTATCTTATTTTGAATCCTTCTTACACACCCATGGGCGTACACACCTGCCAGGACTGTATCATTTCTCCAAAGAGAACTGCTGAAACCTGCAGAATCATTGATAATGTTTTCTTATTTCCCTCATTCTTTCCTCCTGACTCCATGAAAGATTCCCTGCCTATTACCTGTTCGGTTCTGACCTTGTAGAAGGAGCCAGAGCTCAGCTACCTTTCGTTATCCTGTGTGTACTCAGCAAAGCATTATAAGAATGGTGCTCTGAAAACCACAGACTACAGAGAGAGAGGGTTTAGAAATGTTCAATTCAAATAGTTCTTGATGCTTCTACATTAGAATTTTTTATTTCTTGACTATTGACATTTCACTAATACCATATGGAAGTTCATTTATGACTAAATCTGAGTTATTAAAGAAAGATGTTTTAAGTTAGAAATGCTTGGAAATGAGAGTTTATTACCAAGTGATTTCTCTCATAAATGAACATGGTATCAAAAAGCCAAAGTGCAAATGAGTGGGAGGATTATCTTAATTCAATGAGTTTAAGGGTTGGCATCTCCAATGGCATGCTATGACATACCTTGCTGTAAAAAGAAAAATTAGGAATAATAATGCTCCAGGTGCAAATGCCTGGCAGTTTATATTTGCATGAATCCCACAAAATTAAATATCTTAACTGACAATATTTTATTTAAGTAAAACTACTACCAACAGAGGCAGGATTAAATTTTTGGTTTAATCTTCCTCTACAGTGACAGTTAAATAAATGGTTTATTTTATTTCAGAATAAAATTAATTGTTTCAGTGAAATGCTGGAAGCTGCAGTATGTGCAAATCATTGCTGGATTTGGATTTGTCCAATGGCACTTGGCTCCTGCTCCAAGCTAAGACAGCTGTTACACTTGTAAAGGTCTTTACTATTGTATCTGCAGTCCTCTCATGCTTCAGTGGGGCAGGGGTTTAGACTAACAGTTCTGGCATCTTACTAATGTCTTATCCTTTGTACTGAAGTGCAGTATACAAAGTACCACAACTGAAGACATCCAGTTTCACTCCATAACTTCAAAGTATTGGAAATGCATTTCATATGAAAATAACTTGGGTATGGGACATGAGGACTGACAGGGTGTAGAAGGCCAGAGGAAAAGGGGCTGATGTGTACATCTCAAACACCAACAGGTGGATAGCCATGGAACCAGCAAAGGTTTGTTGCTGAGACCACACTGCGAGAAAGAACAGAATGTGGCTGAAGAGGGGGGCTACACAAAGAGAGGGCAGCATTTTTGTGGGACAAACATCCTTGTTCTAGCTCCTGGACATAAGCCCTACACAGCACAGCACAAGAGCAGGAATGAGGTCAAGGAGCAGCCATGGACTGTTGACCAAAGGCTTAGCCAGTAGAGGGGAACCAAGACCATTAAAAACCTCTGAAGCCCTCAACCTATTACAGAAAGGTTTAGAGGAATGAATTGTGCATGACAACTAATTTGCATAGAACATGAGAAACTTGGGGTGGGGAAAGCTTGTCTACAAAAAGGTACCCTCATGAAACTTAGGCAGAGCCCCCAGGACCTTGTACATCCCACCTTCCAGATTGACACTGCAGCCAGGAGTGGTGATCTTCTTTCCTTCCTTTTTTTTCTCTGCTTCTTTTTAATCTGTCTCCCTTTCACCCTATTTCTTATTCCAAATCTGCTGTAATTAATTTTATACTACAGGATAAGAGACTTATACCAATTTCCATGCCAACTGTACAATTTCTGAATAAAACTTTGTAAGTTTTTGTAGACCATCTGACATTTGCCACTCCTTTTTGACCACAGGCATCTACATATCTTGGGTGCTGTTTTCCCCTTAAGAGTGGGGCAGCATACATGCCTGATCTGTCTCATTTGCTGCAAAACCTTAAAATAGGATTTTCTGAAGTCCAGATAAAAGTTGTTCTACTTTCTCAGCAAGCTGACTTTATTTCATTTTTTAATTTTTATTTTTAGCTCAGATATGTATACTCTGAAATACTTTCCTTTGTTCTTATGTATTTATGAAAATTCACAAGCTGATTTGTTTTCTCCCTTCTTATTTCTTGTACAAAATGTTGAGCAAGAAGAAATGTATATTTTGTCTTAGAAATCCAGTTTAATACTTCTGAAAGAAATTGGGAGTTAAAATATTCACTATTAAGACTCTGAGCTGTTAGAATGCAATAATAATCCTGGGAGGCAAGAAATTAAAGGAAAATACTGCTTGTCCCATCACAACATATTTTAATAATTTTCTCAGTAGGTCTACAACTCCTTCCTCAGTAAAGTTCTGAATTACATATTTGCTTAATAGCTGTAAATTGTGTAGTTGGCTGGTAGGATCTAAGAAGCAGTCATGATACTAGAAAGTCTTTGTTTCCTTCTTTGGCAAGCTAATGTGAACAATAGTTTTCTCATAAAAGGATTAGAAGGATTAACTTAGTGACCAAAGATCAAGTGCCAACTCAAAAAATCTAGACAAAAAATAGTTAAAATAACTTGTAAACTTAGGGACAGCAGTATCCTGTTAGCTCTAGAAGAATAAACCACACCACTATGTCTCCCTGGGGCCTGTCAAAGAGGAGAGATAATGGAATCTGAAAATACTCCAAAGACCTCCTAGGCTGAAAGGTTAACAGCAAGATTCTGAAGTCACTACTTTTCTGTCTGAATTCTTCTCTTTCCCAGAATGTCTATTCCCATATTACACCTGCAGATGAGGTCTCAGCACTCCACTGGAAGCCAGAATAATTTGCTGATAGCAGGCTTCTAAAAAGCCAAAAAGAATTGATGGAAAACAGAAGGAAGTTCCCATCCCTACCTCTTTCTGCTTTGTCTTTAGCATAAACATTCAATCCTTTCAAATGCCTAGAGTGTGATTTATTTGACTTAACAAAAATTTTAAAAGAATTCCCTGAGTTTTCACCCTAAACCAGGTCATATTAAAACTGGTAGACAGTAAACAGGCAAGAATTGTGTCTGTAATCCTGGTTTTGCAGCAGGGAATCTGGGCACAGACTTCTTCTATTCAAAATTATTACCACCAGTTTTTACATCCATAAACTAGATTTATGAGGCATAGTTCCAAATGCTAAAATCCTACTTCTACTTTAAGCATTCTGCTGCTTTTAATTTTCTTTTGAAATTGTTAATTATATAAAAAATATATGTATTTATATACCATGTATTCCATGCATCCACCGTAAATTATAAATGAAGGATGAATAGAAAATAAATAGAAAATTAAACAAGCCATATTAAATTCTGGCTATATAACATTTGATGTTGCACAGTTTATATTCCATCCACAAAGAACACAACTGATGGGCTTGCATTATTAACTTTTGTAGCCAAAGAAGAAAGTCTTCTATTAGTAATATGGTAAAATGTTGGCCTCTGAGTTTCACTGAATAACAGTAAGAACTGGCAAGGCTACCTGTGACCCCTCCACTTATGCCTGTGTGTATTATTCACTGAAGATCAACAGTGATCAGAAGGTGTTTTCTATCTGGTACCAATTTAATGACTGGACATGTAGATCTCAGGATATTTTGCTGTAGTGGACTTTAAGGTCAACAAGCTACAAAAAAGAGTGACTTGATTGTTTTAAAGACAGGGAGACATCAGGCTCTTCTATGGTTGTGGGTTGTTTGTTTTGGTTTGGTTTTTTTTTTTTTTATGAGCACAGGAAGGGTGCTGATATTTAGACAATTAATTCATTGTTGCATTCTTGCTGCAATTGGTACATCATAAGACTGATTAAATCCATTGCAAGAATGAACGCTAAGCACAGTTGAAAAACTTTGACAATCTCAGTAAATCTCATCAACAGATACTTTGTGCCACTATTTCAGGTTTAGTGTTAACGGTTATTTATAACATTAATTATGTCTATACTGATACTTCTGGAACCCATTGATTTTTCCTGACCAACTACTTAATACTTAGGGCAGCTGAGTAAGCACAGAAGAGATAGATTGTGAAATTCCACTTACACTTTTAACCCCTTAGCAGTGAAATGTTTTAGACTGAAAGTGTGAGACTATATACAGATATGCTATGATGAATGTATATGCTTGACTTTTCTGGCCTTGAATGTCCTATAAGACCTTCACAGTACTTTACTTCACCAGGATGATTAAGGAAGAAAAAAACCCCAACACATACCCATTTACCATAAATCTCTTAATGAGTTATAAATAATCTCAGCTCAAGATACTATAAAGGACTACTTAGCATTTTGCTTATGATTTTACATAATTCATCTAAATATAGTCAATTGCAGAGCAGATTTATTTTTGTTGTGGGTGACATTTTCAGATGGTAGCTTGATCACTTTGTTTCATAATGATATCCTGCATATCTATTTTGGTGTATCTGTAAAACTTGAAACAAGCTACCTTTTCTATTCTTATATTTCAAAGCCTCTGGTATGTCTTCCATTTCTGACTGTATAATGATATTGTATGTTTAGATATATATATATATATAGAGATATATATATATATATATATATATATCTCCATGCAGACATATATATAGCAAATACACATATAGAACGTTATTAGCTTGGTCCTTATGTAAAATAGCTTTTCAGGGTTAATGACATCAGTATTTCGATGGGCTAATCTTTCAACTACGTGGGTAGACAATCTCTTTCCATACCCTTACAGCATTGCATTCAAAGCTGAAGTCACTCAAGCATATGATCATCTCCAAATTTAATTGTTCATGTAGATCCACTCTTACTCAGCAAATCCTTTAAGGCTGTCCTTAAGGTTACTGTGTGTTACTGGACTGAGACCTTTACAGCAGATGATGCTAATTTTGTGCTTCCTATGAGTTCTACCACTACAGAGACTGATTCACTAAAAAAGAAGTAATTCCCTGACTCAGAGAAGGGATGGGGGATGTGTCACCATAAGTGATTCTTAAGGTCAAGGGAAGTAATTGTGATTACTTTCCTCCCAATTATTTTGAGTCTCAGCTGAACATTTGTTGGATAATATTCAAAAGACATTTCATAACTGTTGCAACAAAACTGAATTGAAGGGATTATTCAGTAAAGGACACTAGATGTTCCTTGGGAGATCATCTCTCTTGGGATTGCTTAAGGGACATAGTAAGGTGTACTGTATCTCAGTTCAGTAAAGACACATAGATCTTAATTTATTACCTTAAAATGTCAATATTCAGTTCTTTAATACAGTTTCTTAAAGGTGTGAGGCATATGTAATAGCACTGTCTCTCATGTCTCATCCCTCTTTTTTAATTTCAAACTAACCACTTGGACCCACTAACCACTTTCAAGCAAATTTAAATAAAACCTACAAATCTCAATACATACTTTCTTAAAATAGGCAGATAAAGCAAAGAGACACTCTGTAAGATCCCAATAACAGAAATTTTGCAGGACTCTGGTTCTTACCAGGCATCAGAATATCCACAGAAGTCTTCATCATAACTAAACCTGGTTGCCTCTGAACTTCTCCATTAATTTTTGCTGTTCATGAAAGGTATTTCTTCACTGTACCAGGGCTGTTTCTGTTGTATGTCTGAGATTCTTACAGGTAAAACTATTTAAAAATTGTAGCCAGTGTGTTGGGCCATATCATGCAAAGCGCCAAGCCCAACCACCTCCATTGATGGCTTCTAGCTGAACCACATATTTAATTTATCCTTTTATTAAGATCTCTGCTCCTAGGGGTCCATCTTTCCATCATAGGCAGAGTAGGCATAAATCCATATCCCTTCTAGACATCGTCTCAGTATAAAAGGTATATATATAAATTTCTTGAGTGTAAGTGCACACTTATTAGTCTAAAAACAGAAATGTATTAAAGCTTCATTAAGAAACTCAAGTCAAATATGCTACTGGAAGAGTATTCTATAATAAAATCATTCTAATTCCTTTCCTGTGCCATCATTGCTGGCAAAGGTTATGTCTCCTGTCTTATTCACACCAGTTCTACTGTGTTACATGATTACAGAAGCAATGTCTTTTTAGTCAATAGGTCTGCCCTGTGAAAAGTTAGAGATGTAGAGATGCATTAGAGGACAGGATCAAGAACTAAATCTTTTTTTTCCCTCCCATTACCTCCCATATGTACTGTATATAAAGATATAAAGATGATGTACAGAAATTAACACAAAAAGAGCTAATACTGTTCTCAGATTTTGTCTGATGAATGAGAGAAGAAAAGGCTGGTGGGGGGAAGAAGAGAAAGAAAAATATTTCCAGAAATATTTAAGCTAAAATGACTGACTTTTTCCACATAAGGAATTTTTCCCAAGCCATCCTTTACCTAATATTTTGATGTCTATTCTTATACACTTTACATGTTTTGCTGGGTAAAATTAGTCATTTGCTGTGGATTGTTTGGCTGCACCCCTGTTCTGACTGGGCAGCTGACAGCTAATTCACACTATGGCTTTCCAAAGTGAGTAGGTTTAGGCACTGAATTCTAATTGCCTTCTCCAGCCTGCAAAATTAATTTAAGCCTATATATTTCACTCAGCTGTCAGTTTTCATAAGCAAGATAGGGGCTTCACATTTCTCTGTCTTCACATTTTTCTGTCAAATCCTGTTGAGATCGAGCAATGTGTTCAAAAGTACTTGTCATCCATGACAGATGAAGACAGGGCACAGTCACCTAAGTCTTATTTCATACAGAAACTGAACTTCAAGAAAGAACACATTAGCTGAAACAGAAATATTTGGTGTTCCACTTTTGCAGAGTGAATGTATTTGTCAGTGCTATGATGCAATATATGACCAATAAAGTCTCACAGGGCTGAATTGTACTTGCAAAGAACACTGTGATATGAAAATGAAACTGCATTTTGGAAAAAATTACTGAATGTTCCAAACAGTAAATAAAGCTTTTTAGCACTGGGTAATAATAAATAAGTGCATCTTGCACCTGAATATAATCCCTCTTATATCAATAGGATATCTTTCCTCTTTTAGATAGAGATAGAAATAGTCTCAGACAATACTATTTACCGATATTAACAATAATTATTATTATCAATAATACTTAAGAGTTTTGTTAGAATTCTCGCCTCTCATGGGGTTTTGTCAAAAATAACAAATTTTTTCACATTTTTAAGCTTAACATGGCACTGCTCTGTGTCAAAATCAAATACAACTTAACAGGGAAAACTTTGTGTTGCATATACATTGTTTTATGTCTTCTAAGACATAATCATCATTTGGCAGAGGGAGAAAGCCTATGTACTTGAAGTCTGTAACTAGTACAACTATCCACTGGGCAGAATAGGAACACCTATGAGAACACAGGTGTCATTTCTGTGAGAATTTTGCATCTTAGCTATATTGTAGAGCTTTTAATAACAAAAACATAATTTAAAAAATGTGAGAGAAGATTTAACTGTGACTCAAAGTTAGCAGAGCTGTTCTCGCTCTTCTTTGTGCAGCCATGTTGGGTATAGAGGTGTTGTCAGTAGCGTTATATCCTCAGCCTAACAGAGGGAATCTCAGCCACAGAGTTTGCAGGTGTGACCCTAACTGTATTGAGAAAACTCTTCTTTAGAACAGTCATTTTCTGTCTGAAAAATGTTTCTGATTTGTAATCCCTTCTTCTGACTCTAGCTTGCCACCCTGACCCTGGGTGTTAACTTTTGACACTGGAGTTTCTTCCCACTCTTAGTTCTTGACCTTATTCATTAGGTGAGACCATCTAATCCTTGTCCTCCTCATGTCTGTTCCAACCACTAAAACTCCTGTAATCCCCAACATGGTATTGTGCGATTTCTGTGGTGTAATTTTATGATGAAAACCTAATTTCAAGTCAAAGGTAAAACCAGAGTTTAAAAAATATTTTTTTTATTCTCAAATGATACAATTGCACTGGCTGAAGTGTAATTCAAAATGGATTTGGTGGATAAGCTAACAAGAAATATGAGATAATTAAATCTAAATGCTAACATCTGTTAGTGCTGTTTAGGTATTTCTTAGCACCTGTTCACCACAGGGGGGAAAACTTCTGGAATTTTGAAGACAATTATAAAGCAAAAGTTTCATTTTTATTCTGAATAGGTCATAAAATAATGTTTGATCAAGTGGTTTCACCTGATGAAAGATACCTTTCAGTAGTGCAGGTATTAGCTATTTTTGCTCCATTTTTATCATCTTTCTGAGAAGGGATTCATGCCAGAAAATATTAATAAAATAAGGCTTATCAGGAGTAGCTTTTGGGCCATTTGTTATTTCAGTCCCTAGCTTAGAGGGATCTCAGTTACAGACAATGGGGAAGGCAGGAATGTCTTGCGTTGCCTATAAATACTACTACAGGTGACTGAATTTATTACTGGAACTAAGGTTTTGTATTAAAAGATAGCTTTACATTTGAAGTTGTGAAAAAAGGTGCTCTCAACCCTCTTTCTTTTCACCCCTCGCCCTTTGCAAGGAAGGAAGTAAATGGGATTTAATGTAAATGATCAAGTTAAAAATGGCCAAATCATGGAAAGGGGATGCATTACAAGTTGTAGAGCACCACAAGCCTAATTAGCAAGGTGGTAGTGGCTGTAAGCACATACTTCTGTCTCTGAATGTGCAGAATAGAATGCTTTATATATGAAGTGGGCAGATTCATGAAGAGTTTCTTGCAAGTGGAAGAATTGTGTGTTTTTAAATTATTTTTCTGTTACCTTTTTTTCCTTTCAGATGGCTTTGTGACAGTAAAGAAGAAAGATCTGCACAGAAACTGTAGTAATTTGGCCTCTTAAGTCATATTTGAAAAAAAATGAGATTTGGGAACCTAAATCTAATACATGTTACAAGGCGGTGTGCAGCTGTTCTTAAATCCCTCTTGTTTCCAGATTTTCCAAGGTATTAAGGCATCTAAAAATGCTAGGGTGAGTGGGAGGGAGTGTGGGGGCGCTGTTCAGTGTTTGATTTGTATCCATCTCATGGTATTCAGTGTCTAATGTTTGTGTATTCTTTTCAGTCTTAACTTCCACAAAATTTTGATTCCAAGTAACTGAGTCATCCAGTGCTTTGTAAAGGGGAAAGAGGGTAGGGGGTATGTGGAGGGTGTGTTATACACTGTATGCAATTAAACTTGGAATTTAACACAATCATTATTTGACGTAATTAGATTTTCCAGTAACCATGAATTAGCTGACACTAGGTCATGTTTCAATGAATGTTTTAAAATGAATATACTTTAGCATTTTATTGGCTATAATGTAACTATATTTAAGTGCCTGTCAGTATTTTCATTACGAACCATATTTTGGAAAATTGAGTTTATTTAAGCAGTATCTTTACTATTCTAAATTTTGTCAGGTTGAGAGCTGGCATACAAGTTAGATGGGAAATATTTCACAGTACAATTATGGCCCCAAAGGAATTAAAACAAGTAAACGGGAGATTCACCTAAATTGCTAAAATGCATCTGTTCTAAAGATAAAATCTAAACAACTCAAAGTGAACAAAGCATATATTTTTGTGTTTGGTTGGTTTTTTGCTTTTTTTTTTTCCCATGTAACTTAATAAATGTGCAGAATAATCAGCTGTGAGGTGAGCAAGGTTTAAAAAGCTAAACCAAAATTAGATTGTCTGAGGCAGAGGGAGAATATATTATAGAACAGATCTTCTCCTGTTCCTCAGAAACCTTACGTCTTTTAAATAACCTAAAATCTATGTAGTCAGCGCTTTATGAGCAGGTACAATCTAAGTGGAAAATTCATAAAGTAGTCACACAGGAGAAGTGACATATAATTTTTGTTGCAAATATATCTTCAAGGATTTGTAGAGTCATTTAATAAGCACTGATATAATAATAACTCTTGCACGAGAAGGCCAATTTTAAACTTTGGAGGGCATACTTAAGGAGCATCGTTAGCCATTTGTTCTGGAAAAGAAGATTCCCAAGGTGGAAACAAAACCAGCTAAAATGATGAAAGATGCTATTCTGTAGTTTTGCTGTAAAACAGATCAATGGAAAGTAAGTACAGAGTCTTGAAATGAGGGTAGGCAGTTGATTTATATTCATCCAGGAAGAGGATCAAGTTTCCAGTACAAGTAAATAAGCTATTTCCACCTTCAGTTCCACATTCACCTTCAATACCATTTCCAAAACATATAATACTTGCTTGAGTTAATGTACAATGGCTCTAAAGATCAATACAGTACCGAAGACTGCTACAGATTGGAACATTGCAGACATCCCATCAGTGCAGGTGCTGACATAGTGGTGAATTAGTAAAATACATTGAGAACTAATGGTTAATTATTTCATAATGTGGCATGAAATCTACCAGAAAAACAGAGGGTTAAAATACGTGTTATGAATATGTCCAAGAAAGATTTTCAGTATGAAAATATTAGCAGAAAAAGGCCCTGCAAGAATAGGTGTAAATGATGGGGGAATATGAGAGAAAGGAAGAGAAAAGGTATAAGATTATAGAAAGTGGTTTTGTGGCTGTGTTTTATTTTTAAAAAGAAATTCACATTCAATTGTGACAACAAAATTACTGTGAAGGAACATAGTACTAGAGGCAAAAAAAAAAACCCTTGAGCAAGAGTGTGTATTTCTGACACAGCATATGTTTGACTTGTCACTTTAAATTTCTTTTAAAAAAGTTCAGCATAATTTTAACTTGTCATTTGTTCTGCTAGATTTTCTATTGCCTGTCTCTGTAGTTCTAATGATATTTCCAATTGGTCTGTCCATACTTCACTTAAGATCTTTGTTGTTGCTTTTGCTCCTTACTGTATTTGGTTTATCGGGCAAAGTTCTGGGGGCAAGTGGATGCAGGGGTGGCTTCTGCACAAAGATAACAGAAGCTGCCCTCATGTTGGACAGATTCCCCATATGTGACATTCACTTCAGAGCTGAACTTGATGATCCTTGTGTATCCCTTCCAACTCGGAATATTCTGTGATTCTGAGAAATAGCCATTCCCAGCAGGATTCAAGACAGCCTTGTCTCTGGCCAAAGCTGAGCCAAGAGGGGACATTGTTAGCATCTTTCTGATACCATATTCAGGAATGGATAAAAATGTTTTTCAACAGCAACTGGGAGAGTAAAAATACGTAAGAGAAAGAACCCTGCAGACACCAAGGTCAGTGCAGAAGGAGGGGGGAGGAGGTTCTGCAGCCACCAGAGCTCAGATTCTCCTACAGCCCATGGTGAAGACCATGGTGAGGCAGCTGTGCCCATTCAGTCCATGGGGGACTGTGATGGCGCAGAGATCCACCTGCAGCCTGGGGAGGATCCCATGCCAGAGCAGGTGGATGTGCCCTAAAGAAAGCAATAGCTCACAGACAGGTCTCAATGGAGTAGGTTTTCTGGAAGGACCCATGCTGGGACAACCCATTCCTGAAGGACAGTACTCTGTACAAGGATCCACACTGGAGCACTGATTGAAAAACTGAAAAATGTGGGAAGGACCCACACTAGAAGAGTTCATGGAGAACTGTCTCGCAAGGGTGGGATGCCATGCTGGAAAAGGGGAAGAGTGTGGGGAGGAAGGAGCAGCAGAAATGCAGCATTGTGAACTGACTGCAACCCCCATTCCCTATCCTTGTTTCAACTGAGTGGTTTGAGCCATTTAAGGAATCATCATCAAAGGTGTCAGCAAAAAACAGGTTTTAACTTGAATTTGTTAAAGTGTGACTGTAGCAAGGCTCATTCAATAGCTTGCCACATAGATAAAGCATATATAGGAAAATCTGAAAAGAGCTAATGTTGAATCATGTTGGATCTACATGGAGAA
Source organism: Loriotus luctuosus (assembly GCA_035582745.1). NCBI lineage: Eukaryota > Metazoa > Chordata > Aves > Passeriformes > Thraupidae > Loriotus > Loriotus luctuosus. Next base: position 72,555,965 of record JAWWEY010000115.1, on the reverse strand, counting down.
GGGGATGCAAAAGGGTCCGGGTGCAATCACTTTCATTACACAGTGATTTATTGTAGTCAGGCAACTTCACAGCCAAACAGAAGGTGAGTTTGACACTGAGCTCCATGAAAGCTGGTTTTTTTTCACCTTTCTGCCTTTGATTTGCCCATAGGTGTGCTATAAGACACTGCAAGCCATTCCCTCCTTTCAGAGCCTCAGCCATCACAAAGGATGGGAGCCAACAGATGTGCTGTGCTGACTCACCTGCTTCTGACATAAATCAGGTAATCACTGGTGGCAACTAGGTCCTCCTACTGTTTTTTCTCTGTACCTTACCTTTCTGAACTCAGGCCGTAATGATATTGCTCCTAGTAAAGGGAATTTGCATCAATCTATGTCACCAGCCCAGAGTAGATAATAGGTTCCTTAGACTTGCTAACAAGATTCAGTTTACTTCATTACATAGTCTACAGATGTCATGCCTGGAAAGGAGAAATGTTGTAGCATTCTGTGGTAGTTATGTGTTAGTAATATGACATCCTGATCATGGTCTCTTAAAACTGTAAGTTGTGGGAATTTTCAAAGATACAACAGAAGAGATTCAGACCTGACATTAGGAAGTATTTCTTTACAGAAAAGGTCGTCAAACAGTGGAACAGGCTTCCTAGAGAAATGGTTAGTACCCCATGACAGTCAGTTTTTAAGAGGCATTTGGAATCACATAATAATTGAGACTGAAAAAGAGCTCTAAGATCATCAAGTCCAACTGTCAACCCAGCCAAGTCCACCCTAAACTATGTCCCTAGGTGGCACATCTATCTCCCAGGATAGTGACACAATCCCTTACTCAGCCAGCTTGTTCTAGTGCTTGAAAATCCTTTTAGTGAAGAAATGATTCCTAATATCTAGTCTAAACTTTCCCTGGTGTAACTTGAAGCCATTTCCTTTTGTCCTGTCACCTGTTAGCTGGATGAAGAGACTGATTGCCACCTGGCTATCTCTTTTCCAGGTAACTGTAGAGAGTGATAAGGTCCCTCCTGAGACTCCTTTTCTCCAGGCTGAACAATCCCAGTTCCTTCAGCCTCTCCTCATAAGACCCGTGCTTCAAACCCTTCACCAGCTCCACTGTCCTTCTCTGGACACGCTCCAGCACCTCAATGTCCCTCTTATGAGGGGCCAGAACAGAACACTATACTCAATTGGTGCTCTCACCAGTGCCAAGTACTGGGGGATGATCACTGTCCTGGTCCTGCTGGCCACGCTATTGCTGATCAGGCCAGGATATCACTGGCCTTCTTATCCACTGGGGCACATGCTGGCTCATGTTCAGCCAGCATGTCCAGATCCTTTGCTGATGCAGTGTTTCAAGATGGGGTTTGAAAGGTGGGCATTAAGTGGGTGTTTCATTTGCCATAGTAGCCCCAAGAGAATGGGATTACTGAGCAGTCTAATGGCCTGATTACAAGGGGCGCTGATGTCTCCTCACCCAATTGGGACACTCAGCTCACACTAGCAATTCTTACCATTATTAACCAGTAGAGAAGTTACGGGAGCTCCAAAATCAGAATGTTTGCTCTGAAAAGCCACCAAAATTGATGACTACATATGCATGAAAAGGATCAGTTTCCACTAATACATGTAGGCTGACCTGTCGGGCTGAAGCAACTTTCTATTGGTGCTGAGCCCATGACCCCAGCAAAACCTAGAGGTTTAAATGCTTGGGAGGTCCTAGGTGGAAATGGAACACACTGCATTAGCCTCTTGTGGATAATCCTGGATTTCTAACACAATAGCCCAGTTCTGAGGGACTGAGACCCATCTGTACACTCACTTACAGGGTAGTGGAGATCTGGGCAATTGTCATTCATGCTGGGGGCACCAATGGTCACCACAGATGAACACATGGATGGCAATCCAGTGGCAAAGATGAGGGTGGGATTCATGGGAATGATGAATCTAGTGTCATGGTAATGGTTTGTTTACCCACCCTTAAGTCAGCTGAGGATTCCTTGCCAACTTTTGTACAGGATGTCAGCATGTTTTGAATTAACTCAAAACTCAGCTGGACACAGTCCCAGTCAACCTGCTGTAGATGAGACTGTTTGGGCAGGTGGTTGCATGAGACAATCTTCAGAGGCCCCTTTCAACATGAATCACTATGTGGTTCTAAGCAACCAGAGCTATCATTATATGAAGATATAAAGTTTATCTGTAGGTAGATACAGAATTGTTATAAAGGTGATGTTAAAATTATTAATTTTACTTTTTCAGCCTCTCAGGGCAGCAGAGCGAGGGAATCTTGCATCTGTTTACAGTAAAAGTGTTTAATTTACAATTAAATTACCAAGAATAGCACTGGAAGCAAATTACCGTGAACAACCATTCTGGATTCATTTGTGAAGGTGCCTGCCAGACTGTGAATGTTCAGTTACCAGAAGTTAGTCTTGTGGAACCCAATAATGTCTAGTAGAATCATATTTCCTTCCAATCAAACATATGCATGGCATCCATCCAGGCAGTTTGTTCATGACTTGTGACAACATACATTGAAAATATGCGTTGAGACTGACTTCTATCAGAATAGAAAGAGAAAAAAATAATTAAAAAATCTGTAACAAATCCATGGACCTCACTCTGTTGGAGTGGTATCCTATAAAAAGCATATAATGAAGCAATAATTTAATTGTGCCAAGATATTGACTTCATATATTTTTTCCTAAATATTTTTTAAGTATTCTGCCCATCACATTCCATCTAGGGTAATAGAACTAAAGAGAAAATTTGGGTAGAGTTTTTAATTCTCACTGTGCTGTCTTAATAAATGATCTAAAACCTGTAACATACATTGCTGAGCCTTGGAAGAAAAAAAAACTACACTTGCCTTCAGAAATGGAGAGAGTATAGTGTAAACCCTTTTAGCTGTTTAGACACAGTTCTCTAGTTTAGATAAAACAATTGAACTAATTAGCACTCTCTGTACTAGGGTATTTGGGATTACCCTTGGAGTTCAGATTTGTAAAAGTCTTTGTTTTACTGAAAAGTCTTTGAAGTAGCTTTAGACCAGGGAGCTTTTGTGATTTAGCTTTGGCCAACAGCCAAACTTTCATCCATCTGTTCAGCTACCCACCCCACATCCAGCCTCCAAGGGATGGAGTGGAAAACAAGAACATGACTTAGAAAGCTTGTGGGTTGAGATAAAGGCAAGGAGATGCCTTACCAGTTATCATCACAGGCAAAACAGATTCGACTTCTGGAAAATTCATGTACTGACAATTAAGCGAAAGCTGCATGGTGAGAGGCAAAAGCAAATATGAAAATAATTTCCCTTTTCTCTCTGCATGTACTCTGCCCTTTCTGCCGCCCTCTTCCCTCTCCAACTTCACTCCATTCCTGAGCTGCCCAAGAGGGATGAGGAAGGGGGAACTGTTGTCAGTGAGTAACAGCTCCTCCTTGCGGCTCCTCCCTTCTCCCCGCGCTTTCCCCTGCTCCAGCCCGGACCATTCCCAGGGGCCGCAGGGACAGCCCAGCCCGGCCGGGCTCTCTCCCAGGCCGCAGGGCCGTCCCTGCCGGGTCTCTCCTGCCCCCGGCCCTGCTCCCGCTGTCCCCTCGGGGCTCGCAGGGCTGTTTCTCGCTCGCTTCCCCTGGTTCAGCCCTGCCTGTCGGGCAGCGTTTTGCCCTCCCTTGCCCAGGCTTTCCCCGGGGCTCAGGGGCTCAGCCGTGCCCTGCGCTGGGACTGAAACTGGAACTGGCAATGCCTACCGTAGGTCGCCGGTTAATTTAGGTTAATTGTTGCTGAATCCTCTGACTTTGTCTCAGGAACTTCAGGACACCCAGTGTGTAGCACCACAACCACTTGTGAGATCTAATGTAATTAATATTGCACCTAGAGTAAAAGTAATGTCTGGTAACTGCCAGTAATAATGTAAGTGATTGAAAATTAAAAGATTAAATTAAATCTTCTTCTAGAACCCTGACTAAACAAGTCTAATTCATCATGTATTATGAGAGAATACACCAATTAATAATAATTAAACTATGTAATGGACTTCAAGCAGTATTTTAAACATGAGCATTCATACGTAAAGCCCTCATATAGGAGCATTGTGAAGATGATTCCTATATATAAAAATGTTGTAAGGAGAGCTGTTACTGAAATATTTTTTATTTTTGTTTTTAATTTAAGAGCAAAAATAGAAAACCAGCTTTCCTGTTATTTAGATATATAATTAGAGGCCTCATTATAGGCATACTGGAATTTTTTCTGGTGACTGACAACCATGAAATTCTAAGTGACACTCTGAGAACTCTGTCATTTATTTTCCTGCTGTCCAGCTGCATTTAAAGAACTGTCCTTCAATGTCTCAATATGAATACATTTAGACATTAGCTAATGTATCATTCTTGACATCTATTCACCTTCAGCAGTGCATTAAAAAAAGACAATAAATATAAAGCAAAGTCAAGGGGCAGTCTTATCTGATGCTCAATATAATACTCTCTCTAAATCCAACCACATAAAGTTATACAGTGCTTCCAAATATTAACTCCTTTTGAGGCTGTAATGTTAAATTCTATCAAGGTTTATTCTTATTTTTAAGGAAAGTTGTTGCAGTACAAGTCCATGCATCAATACATACTCCAAAGCTTCTGTATACATATCCAGCATTCCTTTGGAGTAGACTCTACTCTCACTTCAGTCAGAAAAACTGTTGTCACCACCTGCTTTAGACATTATTAGCTTCACAGTCTGGAACTAAGTGCTTAAACTTCCTCCATTTTGTAGTTTTTTCTGTTTATCCTACTTTAAAATGCAAAGCTCATGACACAGTCTCAGTAGCTGAGGTGAGAATATCTGTTGCGAATATAAAGCATGCTTGTAGAAGATTGATAAGTCATAGAAATAAAATCATTGTATGGAAATGTTTCTTTTATGCAAATATCATACTTTATCAGATATGTGCCATAAAGTACCACTCCAGAAACTAAACGTAAATTGCACATAAAATGTGGATAAATTTAAGAGAGGCATATATAGCAAAGCTGATATTATTTTTAAGCAAAATGAAAAAATTAAACTTGAGCTGCTGCTGTGGCCTAGTCATACCATCCTGATCTCTGTTCCAGTCTTCTGATCCTAGGTGTTGGGTTCTTCTTTGCTATTGGCAAATCTTCCCTTTCTTCCTATGTAATTAGTAACAGTACACCTTGGGGCGTACTGGGAAGGCCCAAGCACTTCCCTTGGGCAGGGGGAGTTTTCCACTGTCTTTTGCAACTCTGTGTGTCCGATGCAGTTCTCTGGTGGAAGGGTCTCAGGAATGCGCTGTGGGCTCTGGTCTCCCCAAGCTGGACCTGGCCGGAGATGATTTTCAGCACAGCTGCAGAACTGGCTTTCCTAGTGGGCACATTCTTCTCCCCCAGCTTTGTTAACGTCTCCTTAGACCTGAGATAACTGGACAAAAGCACCACCTTTGTGTTATCTCAAATTCCTCTCAGGTGGCTTAACTCACAGTCCAAATCTCCAGGTATTTGCTGAGGCATATTGCAGGGGAGGGAAGTTGGTAGCAGATGAGCAGTTGTTCCTTTGCACAGTTTGCTACAGAGGGCAAAGTCCTTCAGTGATCTTAACAGTGTTTGAGGCAATTGTGATTAAGTCTCTTGCAACACACACACACACACACACACACACACACACACACACTCTCTCACAGGTAAAAAGGTCAGTCTAGTTTAAAAGCTATATACCACTTCAAGATGCCAGTTTATGGAGATGTGAAACAAATCTAAATTGGAATGATTTCCTCAGAAACATGTCAGTATCTGTTAAGCCTTAACACTGACAAGAGAGAAAACAAACTTAAAGGGAGTATAAAAACCATTCTGAGATTACAATGGATTATTTTAATGTTACTTTATCCTTGTTGTCATTAAAAAGACTTTATTTCCAGAACTTATAAAATCAGTATTTTTTTAACATTTCTGCTGAGTGAATGGCTAAAGACTTCCTTAGGTAAGACGATTTTCATATTTCTAATGTATCACTAATAGCTGAGGCTGTGTGGAAAGACATCCAAGTCATAATCAAAGCACAGTCAAGGAAACAGTGCAGAGTGGGAAAGGTAGTAGTAGTTTTAAGAGTTCCTTGCTTATAGAGTTTTTTACACATGCTGTTTGGACTTTTCACCGGACCTGAGTTTTGTGCAAAGAATAAGACATGAATACCCCATTGTCCTTATACTTATGACTGGCGCAGGCTTTAAAAACTTTTCGTGGCAAGCAGTACAGCACCAAATGTGCACCAATTAGCATGTGCAAAGAGGAAAGAGCTAGAGTATTCATGGTACACAGATTATCAGAAGAATGTGTTTTGGAGCAGTTATGTTGTATACTGAAGCCAATTTCCTAAGTTTATACCTTCCAGGCTGACTAAGCTCTAAGTACAGGTGGCACACAGGTTTAATTATTTGACTGAAAACTTCTCAAACGAGGAAACATTCCTCACAGTGAGGACAGCCCAAGTGCATGTCATGGTATTGTTTTCTATTTCAAAACAAAACAAAACAAAACAAAACAAAAACCAGTCCTAGACGTGGGGATTGAAAAAACAGTACCTCTAAAATTCTTTTGCAATCCTAATGTTAGAGGTGAGGCCTATCAACACTTAACAAGGTCTTGTGCTATGCCAAAACAGACAAGCCATTAAGCTTATTGTCTTAGGAGGCAGTATGAATTTTATCTGGTGCTAGTTCAGTTGAGGCATTTATTGTAACTGGTGGTATGTGGTACATTAATCAAATGAGAAGCGTTTAGATGTTCTTTGCTTTGTAAATTATAGTAAATAAATGACATTCCTACTTGTTATTTATCTACCTTCAAACTTTAATGAATATTTCTAGTGCTAATTGCTGATTTGCTATATTTAGAGGGAACAGGAACATATGGAAATAATAGCACAATGTGATATTTATGAGGTGCCAGTTCCCTTATAAATATAGAAATTGAGTAATTAGCGTTAGAAATATTCATTGGAATTTCAATGTACACTTTGGGATTTGAGATTAAATTGTGCTAAAGTTGGTGATCCTTGTCACAAATTAATATTTGGGGATTTGAAATTTAATTCACTAGCAGTATACCTTCAGCTACTGAATAATTTAGATAAAGGTAACAGTGGACATAGCAAGCATGTTTAGTGAAAGGGGAGGCATCAAAGGTCAATTACAGCTCTTTGACAGTGTAGAATTGTTGTTATCACAGATTTTAATACATTTGTTTTTTCCCACTATGTCAATCTATCTCACTCCTTCACTGTCTCTAGTAGAAGACAGGTGATTTACAGGTGATTTAAAGTGGGACTTGCATGTTTTCCAGATCAAGCCAGTACCTACAAAGATATGATTTGATTACAACAGTTATAAATTACAATATATAAACTAAATGCTTCACTGATATAGATTGTTTTTGGGCTATTCTTTTAAACCACTAATAATATTTTAAACAAATGCCAAAATAAAGTTTCTCATACAGGTTTAAAATCAGTTTTGTTAACTCATGCCTTCTGAAAGCATCACATACAACAAAAGCTAAACTATAAATAATTCAATAATAATAATAAGCCACTTCAGACTTAAATAGTTAAAAATTTAGAAGAAACTTAAAATGCCTGTACAATATTGATTGATTTTGGCAGAAGGCATTGAAAATCCTTCCAGATGCAACTTTTGTGTGTTAACATACCAAAGTAGATCCAGCGAAGAACCATGAAGATGTTAAAATGATCTGAACATCTGATACATAAGGAAATGCTAAAGAGAGCTGGGATTGTTTAATGTCAAGAAGAAAACGTTTGAAGGCATCTTACCAATATATTTATATCAGCTGGGGAGGGGAAGAAAACAAAAGAGATACAGAGTCTTATCAGCGATATCTAGTTAGAGACCAAGGGTCAATGGGCACATACTGAAATACAGAAAACTCTCTAAATACAAGTAATTGTTCTTACCATTAAAGTGGTCAAAACAAGTTGACCAGAGAGGTTGCAGGCTATATCAGGGAGATACTAGAAATGTGGTAGAGCATAGTCCTGAGCAATCTGCTCCCTAGTTGGCCCTATTTTGAATAGGAAGGTTGGACTGGATTTTCTCCAAGGGTGACTTCCAACTTAGCAATCATTCTGTGAAGTTTCTAAGAAAGAATTTGTAGTAAGCTTTATTCTTTACATGAAATGCCTCTGAATTGTGATGTTGATATGGGTAGGGGGATGCAATCAAGTAATGCCTTCAGCTACCACAAACATGGTTTTTCTATAGGACGTGGATTTATTTATTTTGACTATTAATGTAGAGGTTTTTTGCCTATTTTCTTTAATGTGAAAATATTTACTTTGCAAAGAAATTAAAGTTACGGACATAAATTAATCACTTATTGAATTTCCTTCTTAACTATGTAAAAGTGTAGTGAATTATAATGTGATTATTGTGCTAAGTAGCTTGGGTTTTACAAGAAGATGACTCCTTATCTAAGTTAAATGTTTGGGAACTTTACTTTCATTAAATTTTATCTACATTCATATCAGCAAATTCATACATAAATTCCTATTAATCAGTTTAAAATAGATTTTAATGAAAACACTTTACAATCTGAATGAGCAAAGGCTTTTAATATATACAACAAATTTTTAACTGATTAATATTGCTGTCCCTAAGTGATAATGGATTTATAAGCTTTAAATCTAAATGCATCTGACTAGTGAATAAGTAAAACCAAATGAGTGGAAGCTTTGAAGACTTCTTGTCATTAAAAATGGACATGAACATTAAGGTGATTTTCTAATTAAAGTTAAATTAATAGCCTGTAATTCAAACGTGATACTTCAGAATCTAAGCTGTGGGTTTATGTGATTCTGTAAGAGAATCATATGCTTCTAATACACTTCGGAAAACTTCATTACGAGAAGGGCATGTCATACCTTAATTGCAGAGATTTCAACTGCAATCTAAAACAGCAGGATATGTTTTCAGAATGAGGATCTCAAAACCTGACACATTTATACGCCTTTCATTTTATGGTTAGCTTCGATATTTTCAGCCTTCCTATATTGATTATGTGGTGAAAGTATTCAAAAGCAGATGTGAAATCCAAGTTTTCAGTTAATTATTACTATGACATTATGTGCTACTTCCTGATTTCACAGCTCTGTTCAAAGAGCTCATCTAGATGTAGTTCAAAGTGATCACAGAACTGCATCACACCATTTGAAACTGCACTGAAATCCCCCTTAATATAATTAGAAGAATTCACCTAATTCAATGACCACTTCTGTTGTAGTATGCTTTTAGACAGATAAATAGCTCCCACAGATTCTGGCTAGACTTCTAAAGGAGAGAAAATTATTTCTATTTCTCCTATGTTTTTAGAAGACAATGACATATTAAAAAAAAAAAAATACACAAAAATCCCATGGAAATCTTGTGCAAAATAGATACATTTATAGAAGGTCATTTTCCAGACAATGGAAAAGGTAGCAAGAGCCAGAACAAGATTGTCACTGTTAATCCTTTAATTCATTGTCTTTGTGTGAATAGAATAGAGACTCCCAAATCAGCTTCTGAATTTAATCTTTTTCTTACCCTCTGTAAATCCAAACCAAATAAATCCACCCAAAATAAATGTAAGTCAACTGTTGAATGCATCACAGAACTGCATGAGGAAATTAATACTTCATTACTGAAGCTGAGTCAGAACAATGTGTATTAATGCAGGAATAAAACCTGAGCAAGGAGAAAACAGGATATGTCTATATGTGTTGTTTATCCTGCGGTCTGTCAGGAAAACCAGAAACTCTTAATTTAACATTATGTGTTCTTCACAAGGAGATTTTGTTCAGATTATTAATCTTGAAAAATTACTTCCTAATTTTGATATCTTTTAAGCATTTTTAATAAGAAATTTATTTTTAAAGTTCTTGGTATGAATGTTTCTGACAAATTTTTTCAGTTATACTGACTATCAGGAAGAATTGATCATCATGAAGCTAGAAAATTTTCAGTACTCAGAATTTAATCTTCTGCGCAAACAGGGTAGACGATAATAAGGAAAGAGTCTCAGAGTTTAACAGAACTACACAGTACATGAAAACTGGGAACATTTTCCACTAACTATTAAACTATTTCTGGCAAGGAAATGCTGAGGCACTAGAGCAAGCACTTCTTATGCCTTCATCAGTACTCCTGTGCTCCAACCTGTCTTTCACTCTAGCTGTTACCTCTCATTTTGCATCTCATTTTTTCCCATTCCAGCATCTCATACCCATTATTATTCCACTCACTCTCTTCTATCAGCTCCTCCCAGTCTGTACTTACACAACCACAGGAAAGAGACAGAAGCCATGCAGCATCCAAAGCAGCAACCTTAACACCCCCTTCCTTTTCCCTGGCTCTCATTTCCACCCCTACTGTGTCTTGTGCTGGTTTAAAATGAAACATGGTTTTGGCAAGGTAATGGACTGAGAGCAGGAAGAGTGTTTGAAGACTAGCAGATGATGATGGAAGTAGAGTGAATGATTCTTTAGGAACAGCAGCAATTTATTGCCCATTTTGAAATTACTTCCTGCCTTCACAGCATCCTAGTATATCTCAGTGCGGACCTTTGTGTCAGATTCATTTTCCTGAAATATCTCACTTCCTGGCTTCAGAGTCTTTTCTGGTGCTTAAAGTGCCTCTCCTCTCTTGGCTCTAGTTACCCTGGTTTTTTTTCTCCTTACAGTGTTTTTTGAGATGGACACTGGGGAGAAAAAAAGCTGCCTCTAATACCTATAAACAACACCTAGTCTCCTTCACTTCTGTCATCTTCAGTCCAAGTTTCTGGCCAACACAGATTGAAACCTCAAAACATTTCATTGTCAGCTTTAACTGCTTGTGTGAAGCAGCTTTTCATATGCTTATAAATTAAATAAATTTTATTGTGTTTGCATTTGAAAAAGAGAGAAAAAGAAAAAAGTCAAAGTTGACACCAAGATGAATATATTTTATGTCTTTGTTTCTGTATGTAAAAGTCTTGTAACTTAGATATAAGATTAATTTCTGGGCACAGCCTCTCCTACTCTTCACTTTTCTCTTTATAAAAAATCAAGTCACCATGGGAAGGTCACAACAGCTTCATACCAACAGTTAAATATGGCAAGACCACGCAAGAAAAGTAAGATTCACAGTGCTATTTTGGGTGATTGTGGACATAACTGGCAGCTAGTCTTTTTTTTGAAAAAACACATATTTACATAATAAACACAGAACCGTAGAATTTAACACATTATGTCAACACAGTAATTGTTTTAGATAGAAGTGCCAATCTCAAAGTCCCATATAAACCCAAATTGTGTAAAAAGACATAAACAATGGTAGGAATTTTTGGTGTCCCTGTGAGTAGTGTTAGCCCTCACCATCTTTGCCCGGTCCTACTCTGCCCATGGCCTAGGACCCCGTTCCAGCCCCACAGGCCATCAGTGTCTGCCCCAGTGATGCCACAGCAGGGCCCAATTCCAGCTCTCCACAGCCCTGCTCCGCCTGGCTGTGGGTCCTGATGAGCTGGGCTCATCTGCGAGCCCACACCGTGGCCTGGCCTGAAGCCATTTTCATCTCCAGTGAGTTGTTCAACACCAGGGGTTGGGGCTGCTCCTGTCCCCTCGGCTGCCCTGCTCCTGGCTGGGGTAGTCAGCTGGGGTCGGGCTGCAGGACTTGCCCTGACTCCTGAGATGAAAACCTTGGCACTCACTCAGGGCCACAGGAAGGCACTGGTCCTCCTGCTGCCCTTGCAGGATTTTAGTGTATGACCATATGAAAATTAAATCACCATCATTTACATTTTGCTGTTGTTTAAGCAAAAATTATTTTCATTACCAATTCTGGTGTGGCCACACCTGGAATTGCTTGTCCAGTATGAGAGACATGGACATACCAGAAAGAGTAAAGTGACAGGCCATGAAGATGACAAAGGGATTGGAGCATCTCACCAATGAGGAAAGGCTGAGAGAGCTGGGGCTGGTCAGCCTGGAAAAGAGAAGGCTTAAAAGGGATATCACTAACATGCAAAAATACCTGACAGAAGGGTGCAAAGAGGACAGAGCCAGACTCTTCGCAGCTGTCTCCGGGGACAGACCAGAGGCAATGGGTACAACCTGGAACAGAGGAGGTTCCACCTGAACATCAGAAACCAATATTTTACTGAGAGCGTGACTGACTCCTCTTAGAGGCTGCCCAGAGATGTTTTCCCTTCCTGGAAGTATTGAAAAGTCATCTAGACATGGTCCTGGACTACCAGCTTTAAGTGGTCCCTCCTAACTTCAACCAAATGTATTCTGTGACACAAAGGAATTATGCTACAGAAACCGCCCTTAGTGTATGGCTTATTTGGCCATATCTCCCAACAGACTGTATACTGGAGGAAGGTCAAAAAAAAAAGGAACTTCCTTCATCCTCTCTATTGACAAGCAAGAGTTAAAGGTTCTTGTATTGACTGTCAGGACAATAGTAGAAGACTACATAGTCTTAGGTTCTGTCTGGGAGATAAGCAAACTTCCAGCATGTTCTATGACAGCCTTACTTGTTTAAAAAAAAACAACAAAAAAACACACAAAAACACACACAAATAAAAGAACAGAAAACCTGAAACCAGAACAACAACAACAACAAAAACCCCACCCTCCAAACAAACAACAAAACACCACCAAACAAAGAAACAAAAACCACCAAAAAATAGCACCTCTGTCTCTCCAGAACCCCACTCAATATGATCCCAATCCATACATTTGCTGAGCCCACTGAGGAGGGCAAGAAATCTCTGCCATAGTAAACATCTCCAGTTCTTGTCAGTACCAAAAGTTATGTCAACATCTAATTAAATTGCTGTCAGTATGTCCTCATGAACAGAGAAAAAGATGAAAAAACTAATTAGGTCGTGTTTCCTAGCTGAACAAGAGGCAAGCTGAGAAATTTAAATGCTGAAAGCTCTCTAGTAGGTATCATGAGCACTGTACTACTCGGACATCCTTGATGGCTTGGAGCAGCTGGAGCTCAAGGGAATTGCTCTCCTGTTAATTGCCTCTACTCATCTGTTTTTGAAATAGTAGCTACTGAAAACCTTAACTATGCACCCAGTGGTCAAACTTAATTCAAGGTCACAAGATCCATTCGACTCACCATAAAACACAAAGGCAGCAGTTACTGACATATTTTGCACAAGAAGACAGCTTCATGCTTAACAAATTAAAAGCAGTTATAATATAAAAAAATCTAATGTAAATCTCAAATTCTTGTTTGAGCTATGAGAAAAACATATCCATGCTATACACAAGACTGCTTTTAGTAGAAATTGATTCTCACCTAAAGGACTAAGGCTTGCTAAGAGCCTCCCAGAGGAATTCACCTAACCTCAATCAAGACAAAATTAATGAAGAAGCAGACATCTCCTGGTATATCTTGGCATATTACCTCAACATGAATTACTCTGTCTCAACATTTTCACTGAAATTAATTTAATTAACTCATCCATTAATAATGAATGATCTACAAGCCTGAAAATAACCATAGATAATTGCTTTGACTAGAATTTTCCAGTAATCTGCCACAGAAATTGATATTTTCACTCCGGGGCAGGTTTATGATATTAAAACAATATTAGCTGGGGCATACATAGTCTGGTGCATTTTATAAACATCCTATGTATTCAAAAACAAAGTAGAAAAATATTTGTTTGCTCTTCCAAGCATGAAAATAGAAACTGATATTATAATGTATCTATTGGGTCATAAAATTATAACTTTTAATTTACCTTGTCACAGGATGAGAGATCATGAAATTGTGTTAGATCTACTGCAACTTGTCAGAAACTAAGAAGCTCTCATGATAACCAAATCAAAAACTCAAATCTCTTGCTTGACCTAAGCTTGATCTTAGTGACCCTGAAAGATTTTATTGGAAATAAAGATATCAAAGTGCATTTATGGATATGCTAATTTTAAAGAGCATATGTGAAAGGAAGGTTAACAATCAAACTCATGCCACTCGAACTGAAAGCTATAATATTTATGGCTAATTTTTCACAAGAGATATGTCAACAACCTCGTTAGGTGTCAAAACAACAAACAACTTTAATAACACTTTAAATGTGAAAAGAAATATTTTAATTACTAATTTAGTGCTAATTCATCTCTCCCTAATTTTGCATTACTGGTGTCAAGATAATTTACTCTTCACTGTTACAGTCTATTCAGAGTATTGCCAGGCATTCAGCCTGGAAAAGAGAAGGCTTCAAGGTGACCTTATTGTGGCTTTCCACCTGAAGGGACCCTGCAAGAAAGATTGAGATAGGATTATTTACAAGAGCATGTAGTGACAGGACAAGGGTGAATGGTTTCAAACTGAAAAATAATAGGTTTAGATTAGATATTAGGAAGAAATTCTTTACTGCCAGGGGGGTGAGGCACTGGAACAGGCTGCCCTCAGAAGTTGTGGATGCCCCATCCCTGGAAGTGTTCAAGGCCAGGTTGGAGGAGGTCTGAGCAACCTGGTCAAGTGGAAGATGTCCCTGCACATTGCAGTGGGTTTTGGAACTAGGTAATCTTTAAGGTTCCTTCCAATCCAAACCATTCTACATTTCTATGCCTGATTTAATTTTAACTCTTCCAGGAATTATCATGGAAGTTGACTAATTCAGGCTGTGTTTGCATCTGACTGCATCAATTGTTGGGACAGATTGTGATCAGCCTGTAAAATGCTGGGAACCTCCTTTTGTCCTAAACTGTCCGTTTTGGATTTCATGCTGATAATATCCTGACATGTAAAATATACAGATTTATGTTGCATGTTTATTGTTGATAACCTGTTCTGCACTATTCACTAGAAAAATACAAACTCATCTATTGCTTCAGTACCTTTTCTTGACTAAATACCCAATCACACAACTCCATGGACGTTTGGATATTGCTGATACATTGCCATTAATTGTACATCAGGAGAACAAGGGATTTACCCAAACAGACCAAGTTCTCCAAAGAAATACTTTCAAAGGTTTCTGATAAAAAAAAAAAATTAATACAACAAATGACTACCCAGTAGAAACATAAAATAAAATGTGATATTACAGATTTAACAGAAAGACAGAATTCTTAAGTCTGTTCTGAAAACCAAAAATTGGTGATTTCTTTCTTAAGTCTTACCCAAGTTTTAGATCTTAACATACACAATATTAAGGATATCATCATTCCTTTATGTGGAAACTTTGCAGTGAATGTGAGGACATTATCTTATTTACACTTTTGTTACCAAGTTACTAAAAATATTATTTTTTAATATTAAATGGAAAATAGAGTCATAGAAATATTTAGTTGGGGAAAGACTTATAAGATCATCTCGTCCAACTGCTAAAATTTTATATCTTTAACTTCTTTTATGCTTTTGGGTAGATTAGATCAAATTTTTAATCTGATTTTGTAGCTAGGCTTTTTTCTAAAATAGACTGATGATTTTGTTTTTTGTTTTTGTTTTGTTTTTTTTTTATGTGACTAATCCAGGTATTTCAGTCAAAAAGGATCTTCCTTTTACAGGTTCTAAATTGCCTCTTTATTCCATTCTTTATTGAATAACTTTTTAAGTGCAATTTCAAATTAAAGGTTTCATTTATCATCTCCAAAGTACAACCTAAACTCCTACAATGCAGCCAAGACCAAGAAAAAAGTCTACAAAAGTCTGCTAGCTGTTTAGATCTTTACCTGAGTTTTGGGGGTTTTTTGGGGTTATAAATCATCCTTTACGTCTATATTGTTGCAACACCTTGTGCAATAGACTATAGACATAAAAATACCAACCTCTTCACTACTGCTTATGAAGGTTTTCTGTGAAGGATAAAGCTTGTTCAGTGCTGTCCATGTTAGTTTACTTTTTAAGAGAAGAAGAAAAGTGCACACAGAAATACACCAGCATGAACTCCTATCAAGCCCAGAAGAGGTCTAATTCAAATAAATAGCTGAATAGAGATATCAGAAGGAATTACTACCATCAGTGTTTTGGTTCAAGTTTGTTAAATTCTTTTAGTACAAAATTTTAAAAAGGCTAAAAGCAAAGCCACTATGAATCTCAGATAATTTCCTTTTTATTCCCTTTCTTTTTTCTTCTAAATTACAGCAAGGTAGTATTTTCACTAAATAAAAATATCTGCTCTTTTTACTTTCATCCCTTCTCTCTCCATTGATTTATTTTTGTCCATTTATGTCCAATATATGACTCTGTGTCAGCTCAGAATGGCTTTGTCTTGATTTTATTAAAACCAGTTTGACCAAGGAAATAATATTTTAAGAACTTGAAACTTTTGCTCATTGCTTGCATTAAAAACATCCTTCAAAAGGGAGTAGAAGGAGAACACGACTTGTTCATAATTCATAATGCTGTCAAGTAGTAGAATTATTAGTATCTTAAAATTTTATGATATTTTCAAAAGTACATTATAAAAATACTTTAAAAATCTGACTATATTGCATTTTACAAACTCAACATATATTTGGACTCAAGTAATAATTGGCATTTTTACTAGCATTGAGAAACTGGATATATATATCAGAGAAAGTAATTTGAAAAGTTCAGCAGAAGTCAAAATTCTAATTTAAACTTTAAGAAAGTATTAAAGCTGTGCAAACCAGTGGAGCGGTATGCTTAAGCATCAGTCCGTTAACTAAATTAAACCAGTTACCCATTGCTTTGAAAAGCTATAACATGAGTAGGTGCAATTGCCCCAAGGGAGTATTTGCATACTAAAGTGTCTAAACTTTTCCAGTTCTGAGTTTTTGTTTCAACAGTAATCCAGGCAAGACGGCAGGTAGACCCTCTCCAAGAAAAATACTAATTTTGCAAGTAACACTTCCCCCACCTCTAGCCTCTTTTTATCCCTCTTTTTTTCTTTTTATAATATTGTATAAATTTCTATTTCCATCTTTTTAGGGGTGTATGTATTGTTGCAGTTCTTGGAGAGATTTCCTTACCTTATTTCAAAGACCCTTGCTGGTTATATATCAGGAGAAAAGTTTTTTGATGTTTTTTTTTTTTAAGATTCTGTAAGACAAATTTTGCTAGGAATTCAAGTGCCAAAAACCACAAATAAATATCAGGTAGATTTAAAAAAAGCCTTCTATTTCCCATTCATTTTGGTAGAAATTAAGTAACAAGGTCATTTTCACAGGATTCGATCCTATTATCAGAGGGCTGCAGCCTCTCTCCTATGAAGGCAGAGCTGAGGTTGTTCAGGATGGAGAAGGTTGGGGAACAACCTTCCAGTACTGGAAGGTGGCCTACAAGAGAGAGGATGAGGGTCTTTTTACAAGGGCATGTAGTGATAAGACAAGGGATAATAGCATTAAACCAAAAGAGAGCAGGTTTAGATTAGCTGTCAGGAAAAAAAAATTACTGCAGGAGTGGTGAGACACTGGGTCCTTCTGGGGCTCCTTCAGCCTTATTATTTGATTAGCCATTGATTATTTAGTCTTCACATGACACTCCACACTTTGCTTGACAGTCGAGGAGTGAGAGACTGACTCACTAACTAGGTTTAGTTAGCCCTGCTATCCTCTCACTACTCGACTGTTCCTTATTTAAAGTTCTTCTCACCAGCTTGGCCCGCCAGTTACCAGAAATTTTCTTCCCCATCTAGAGAGGTGGACACTGTCTTCCTAGCAGTCCTTGATCCTCAAAGAGATTTCCACTGCGATAAAAAACAAACTGCTATTAACAGTGGCTGTGTAAAGAGTTGCTGACCCTCAGAAACAACCATTTTCCCTCAAATCCTTCCTGATCTTTACCATGATCAAGAAAACAGTCAAAATCAAGAAGGGCCACCATGCCCTTTGCTCTCATCCCCAATGCTCTGTAGTCATGTTTGATGTATTCTAGGTCCATGGCAGTTTCATTGGTACTAACATGGAAGAGCACCAAGCCATAGTACCCTAAGGGTCAGACAAGGCTAAGCAGTCATTGCACAGCATCCCAGATTCCAAGCCCTGGGAAGCAGCAAGCCTCCCTAGACAAGTCAGTTATGTCAACAGAGGGGGCTTCCACCCCCTGCAGCAGTTTCCCGCTTGTGTCACTCGCCTTCTTCCTGCAGAGTCTGATTTCAACTTCAGCTCTATTGCTTGGTGATGCGTACAACACATCTCCTACACATCTCCTGCATACAAGACCATCTCCTTTAGCCCCAGGCCCCACTGCAGCCCTGGGCCTCCAGAGTTCATTCAGGAGCCCAGTTTGAGTCAAGGTCTCTGATGTTACAAGGAAACTTGTTCCACTTAGTGCCATAGCACTAGTGGACTGTGCCATAGCATATCACCCCATTATGGAGCCCAGCAAGGCTGATTCCAGTGGAGATCCTGACCTCTTCTGCACAGTTTTTTACACAAAACGCTGCACAGACTATTGCATTGTGGCTGTACTCTGCTAGCTGAACTCTAGGTAATTTTACATAAGATGCCCAAGTAAAACGTCTAGTTGTTTCAGTTTACTTATACAAGGCATTCCAGGCATACAGAACTATAACTGGCAATTAATCCAGTGTAAACTTCTGGTGGTCTTTCCATTTCCAAACTGGAGGTGGTGCCCTGAACGGTAGAAAAATTCTAGAGAAGTTGGACTGCTAACTTCAGACTAACGGGTTACTAAAATGAACAAGCACGAATCTTATGAGCCTTGGAAGTATTATTTTCATTCTTCGAAATGGAGTTCTGCTTCATCTTTCTGGTGTGACAGGGTGTTGTATTAGCAGTGTTGATTTGTACATCTGCAATTGGAATTCTTTGCACATACATAATATATTATGCCCATGAATAGATGTATATAGCCATACTCCAGTACACTCATTTCTCTGGAATAGATAGAATACTTTATATAGAGAATTTACATCTATATATATTATAAAAAAAAAGTAAATTAAATCTACTTCCCTTATCTGATGTAGGCTTCTGTAAACTTCCATCAATTTTGTCTGTCATTTTAAATTAATCTCATAATTTTCTACTAGTTTGAAATGTTAGGGCAGCTTCACAATTGATCACTATGTGATAGGGATGTTACTGTTTTCTGCAGCTCCCATTGTCTTTTTTTGTGAATTAAAAATCCACCCTGACAGTTTTTAAGTAATCTCGTTTAAACTCATTTGCACACTGATGATCTAGTATGAACTGTCACTGTTCAGAGCAGTGATTAACTGATTACTTGCAAACAGGATGAAAAAAAATTTAAAAATGTAACTGTATTATATTTGTCCTTTTATGTAGAACAGACAATTTAATGTAAAGCATAAAAATGTTAATGTAAAACTAAAAGTTGTTTCATTCTAGAGATTTCAGAAGTGAACAAAGAAGTTACTAAGCAGTTTCACCTCAGAATGACTGAAATACCTGTGAACTCCTCTCCAGCACCACCAAACCCTCAAAAATCTATCCATCTGAGGATGGTTTAATGAACAAGATTCATCTTCACTAAATTAATTTAATTTGATTTGGTTTCCTTATTTCCTTACATGTTCCTTATTTCTATTCCTGTTTTTAGGCTCTGGTACACATTGCCTTTGGCCATATGGATTCTGGAAGGAAGTCCAGAAGCTAAAGCAAGCTCAGATATAAAACAGAACAGCCTAAAGGTAGGGCAGAGAATGTGTAAATTAGAAATACAATTTTGTTCTGTGCTAACATGTGCAATACAACTCTATTTATTTTAAGGAGTATTGGAATCTTTCCCCCCACTGATGGGACATGGAAGGAGATATCTGAATACATAACCAAGCAGGATTATATTACAAGTTAAGAAATCACATCATTTGGCACTTTTTATGCTAATTACAAACCTTAATGTGATGTATTGACTTCAAGACCTAATTAGTTATTTACATTTTTAATTATTGTCCTTTGACATAAATCCAGGACATAACATGTTTCTGTAAAATTCAATAAAGATTTATAAACAAATTCTGCTATTAAGACATTATTGCTCAAAATTTTGGCATTTTTTGAGAATTCATAGACTTAAAATTTGATTACTCAACTAGAGAGACTGAAATATTCAGTACAATGAAGCATGATCTTCTAAACTTGTACTAACTCAAATTATTATGCCCATTTTGCACAGTTTTGGAGCACAAACACATATATTAATTTTGCATCCTGTCACCTAAAATTTATCTCCTGAGATTATAATAAATTATAATTATAATTATAATTATAATTATATTTTCAGGATAATTCTAAGTGTAGTGAGCTCAAGAGTCACAGTAAAATTTGCATCAAATCTTTATTTTGTGTAGAAACAACAAACACGAGAGGAAAATAAATATTCTAAACAGTAATTGAAGTACTTCTTCAAAGTTTTAAGATTTATGACAGTTCTGAATTTTCTGACATCTTTAAGAATTTTTCAAGAACAGACAAAAATTTTGAGATTTGAGAGACCACAGAACTGAGAAGCATCAAAGCAGAACTATAGCCTGTAAAGACTGACCTCCAAACCAGGAGTATGTCTCCTTGAACCTGTAAATCATGCTTCACTGGTATCCTTACAAGTTAATACCCTTCTTCAGATGAAGGATCACAGAAGCCTTAAAAGGTCTCCATATCCTGCTGCCATGGAAACCTTTTACAAAGCCCTTCAACTGAGATATGAAGAGACTCAGCTGTTCCAGTGCTGGATTCCTCAGGCTTCTTTGCAGTCTTCTGGAAGTTCACAGAAGTCTATATTTTCATGACATCCTACAGATCCCAAAAGGTCAATGAGATCCTTTTTTATTTTGTGAAATGCATGTTGGAAAGTGAATCTTCATTTGAGCACTGTATTAAAAACACCTTTAAATTGCTTTTTACCTTAAAGATGCCAATTTTTAAATCCAAAGCTCATTAGGATGGCACTGTTCAGTTATTATTAATTACTACTAAATAATATATTCCTCTGTGTAAGGAGGCCTGCATTGCACTTATCAATGCAAAGTTATGGAATTTCCATCCCTGAAACAATTGTGGCCTGAGAGATACAAAAAAAAGCACAAATAAATATCATGGGAAAGGCAGAAGCCACTGAAGAGTTGAAGACAATTACACTGAATTCAGAGTGAGCAGTAGCTTTGACTTTCAGCTAAAGGTTGGACAAAAAAGTGCAGGAGAACCTGCAAAAGTCTGGAAGAGTAGAGCTTGCCTACAGATTCTTAGTCCAGAGTTCCGAGTGATTTAAGGCATAACTGGTCTTGCCTGAAGCTTCTGTTGCTGCTGATCACCCAAACAGTCTTTTAGAAACTGTCATTACTCTTATAAGCATACAGACCAGTAGTACTTTGTAAAGGATAGTGGTATATCCAAACACTTGTGGACTGGAGGTGTGTTCAGTTGTCTTAGATGGTTTAACAGGGTCTCAATATTCAACACTAGCCAGCTGATTGGTTCTGTTGTTGTTGTCTTCCGGAGGAAGCTGCTAGAAGTTCTCAGAGAGAACCACTTCTCTAACTGATGGATTTTCTCTTTAACTAAAAACCAAGCTATGTTAAACCACGACATACCATCCGTTCTTAAATTGCAATATTGGAATATTTAACCTCCAAATTAATAAAAGCTTGCAAATTTTTTTACTTGAAAAATACACTTTCATTTACGCTTCGTATTGAACTTTCTTTTATTTCACTTCTAAAGTTAAAAGTTATAACTTTTAACTTTATATAGATATAAAGATATACATTTTGTTGGTTTATTTTAAATCTCTACAAATTGGATGCTGTAGGAGTATATGTTAATATACTGTGTAATAAGTAAACACATTAAAAACTAAACTGTATTCAGTAACTACTAACTATTTAAAACCAAAAATGCAAAGACAGAATATTTGTCACAGACATCTCATTCAATGGCACATGAATAAAGTTTGTCTTACTTTGTTTTCTGATTTTAAATATAAATTGAAGATTTAAGCAAGTCAAATATTTCTAGGATACTGCTTTTGCAGCATTGTCCCTGCAATCTTTATCTCCTGTCTCCACAGCAGCCCACAAAACAGGATTGCTTGCATCTGAAGGATGTGGTATAAACATCTGCTTTTCCCATTTCTTGAAAAAAACCCAAAAAAACCAAAAAAACCCCACCCTTTTCTATTACAGGGCTAGCAAAACAAAATAGGCCTTCTGAAGTTTATGAAGAACTAACAAGTAATAAATCTCTTCCTGGGGTTCAGAGAATGATCTGAGCCTTCCAGAAATGTAGCACCACCTTTGACCGTGCGACTAAGATCTCTATAAGTAGCTATACATCTACATGGGAGCTTCTGGTAATAATTACTTTTAAAAGCATAGCACAGGAGCAGACCAGACATTAGATAGATCTGATTTTTTAAGCTATGATTTCCACCAAACTTTAAACTTCTTGATACTGTCAGGTGCTCAGTGGAAATTATTTCCTATTAGATTTTCTGTTAGCACCAAAAATAATGAAGGACCTGAAAGGGTAGAGATGGTCAGCCCTGAAGAAAAAACCTGGTCACTGTAGGACACATGAATGGCCATGAATCTAAGTTAGCTTCTTTAGAATGACCTCCTGGACTTAATCAAATGCCAGTGCGCCAGAAATGTTTCTGAGTATTTCTGAGGTCACTGACACTGATTTATTTTTCTGAAAAAGTGCTGTGCAGCAAATTTCACGCTGAACTTTTAACCCTAGAGAAAAGTCAGGGTTTTAAAAAACAATACGAAGGGGTTATCTTTATGTTCATTCCTCTGTGTGCAGCTGCACAGATTACAAAATAGAGCAGACTTCAGTTAAAAGGGGATCAAGTTCCAGTCAGATATACCTAAGCAGTGTATCACAATCATATAGATATGACATTTTTACCATACTATCTTTTTATAGTACAAAATTTGATGCTGCTGTAACAAAAAGAAGACTAAGCTGTATTTCATAGGCAAGTGGCTTATTCAGTCCATCAGTTCTCTGGAAAAGTTCTTGCTTTTCAGTACAGTAGATGATTTAAATTCCTGACTCAAATTCTAATGCACTGAGGAGGAGCAGTACCTGGAGAGGATACATATTCTCCAAAGAAGCAGTTAATAAATCCATTTAGCTAAGATTACCAATGAAAAAATGTCATACAAGCCAGTAAAATGTATCAAAAATATACTTTAATTAAAAAAATCAAAGGACTGGCACTGTCAAATTATGAAAGAAATTAGAAAATGTAAAAGATTTTGCCAAGTATCCCATATATCTGCTTTTAAAGAGGAAAAATGAAGCCAGTTAAAATTCATCTCTACTACAAAGAAACAAGTCATGTGAGTTCGTGATAAAATTACCATGTATCAGGTTAAAGGAAAAAAAATTAGTCATAGTTGTCATCACACTGACTGGCAGGGTTTCTGACTCTCGGTTGTTTGGCTGCCTCTGTCATACTCTGTCAGTATTGTTGAGGTGTCGCTGTAGGGATGGACAATACACCTTTTCTTCAAGCTTCAATAGCAATCCTCATTGTTCACAGCTCATAGGTATAGAGGTTTCTAAAAGCATCGTGTTTAATTTCAATTGGTTAGTAACTTGTTACTTGCGTACATTCTAGCTAAATATTGGTTAGCACCCATTCATTGCAGTTAAGTCCTTTCCCTTTTCAGTGATTTCTTCCTTAAAAATGTTTACATTCTTTTTTCACGGGTACAGGCTGATCAAGTCAAGGTCAAAGTTAGTTGTGTCTGTGAGGCCTTCAGGCCAGCTGTTAGCTGTCACATTGAGGGGTTTTGGGTGTTTTTTTGATTCTCTACTTGCTTATTTGAAGGCTGTTGCCAAAGCTAGCACAAAAGTGGTCTCATTCCCTCCTTAGACAATTACAACTTCAGAGAAGATTGTTCCAAATTTACACCAGAGAGAGACAAAGAAAGAACAAACTAAAAGAGAAAGAGACTTGATTGAGTGCTGTAAAAATGATCAAACAATAAAGTCTGACATAGAAAGAAATTATTAAAGCTCAATCTCATGCCACTGGATCATAAGAAACATGCCACTGGATCATAAGAAACATGCCACTGGTTTCACGGAGGCTTCTTTGCTGGTACAGCACCAGATACAAGTCTGATGCAGTCATTAGTGAAAGAAAAGCATCACTTATCTATATGTTAACAGCAAAAAGAGGTAGATTTCAATATATATAATGTCCAAAGGAAAAGAAATGACGTAGACCTTTTTTTTAATAAATCTGACAAACACTTTTCATTAACACTGCTGTGGGAAGCAATATTTAAAGCAATGAGTCTTGCACTCCTCAAGAGAATAATTTCCTTTAAAACACCTACGCACCTACACTGCAGGAGTTTCCTCATCAGTGTCAAACTGAGGTAGGTACAGTTGAAAGTGACAGATTTGTTTCTAAACACAGCTTTAACTTCCTTGGCTAAATATTCCTCTCAGAACTGAACAGAACATTTATGCCCAGGTTTTGAGATTATAATTTTTTCAAGTAGCCAAATCATCACAAAGTCTCTGAAAAATGAGGAGCATAGTAGAAGACAGAGATAAAAATGAAAAAAAAAATAAACCAGACAAAACAAACAAACCTGCCCACAGCTTCAAGTTATTTATAGTAGTAACTGTACTCTCAACTTTCAAACCATGCTTGGTGGTGAGGTTACTCTAGAGTTTTGAATGACATGCGTTTTCAGAATGTAATAACATGTTTCCATTTACCAGGTTTGATTGCTTCCAATTTTAATGTAATGAGAGAGCTAGATCTGCAGCTGCTGCACGGACTGTAATCTCACTGAAGACAAAAAGCATCTTGTGAAAGAAGCTGCTAATCTAAGAAAGGGTGATGAGTTACTTGGAGAGAGTACGCAAATGAAGGTAAAGTGGTGAAAAGGATCAACAGAAACCCAGGGTAGAGGAAAATATGGGGTATCTGTCCTGCTGTGTGAAAAAACTGTTATCTATTAGAGAAGGGAGGGTGGTTTAGGA
This sequence comes from Loriotus luctuosus, assembly GCA_035582745.1. Lineage (NCBI taxonomy): Eukaryota > Metazoa > Chordata > Aves > Passeriformes > Thraupidae > Loriotus > Loriotus luctuosus. Next base: position 72,530,998 of record JAWWEY010000115.1, on the reverse strand, counting down.
AACATTCATGGAGGTGGAGGTCAGTTTGCAGAGCAACTGGAATCTTCATTTTGCCTGTGGTCCAGACTGTCAAAGGAGAAAGGATAGGTTTAGCTCTGGGGTAGCAGACACTATTGGGACACAGGAGATTGATCTACAAAATCCAAGATGTTTAATCCGTCTTCCTTCTTCTAAACGCTTCTCAAATAACCTGAGCAAATTCGACTGCCCATAGGCAACATTAGGTTTGACAAGAACCCTATGACACAGGCCAGATTGTGGAAAATGACATGTCAAAAATGTGAGAGATACTCAAAAGTAGCCAAAGATGGATATTCTTCAGGATGGTTATAGTTAAATGCAAACTATTGACTAAATGTCTGCTCCCAAATGTAATTTTTTTTGCAAGGATTACTCTCTTGGGATACAACTACTACTATTTTTCAGACCACCCTTCTGACTGGTGTGATATTTTCAAAAGCGAAGGTACTCAATAACTATATATAGATGTATATATATTTACAATAGAAAATCAAAAACTCCTACATAAAATGTTACAGTGGAAAGATTTTTGTATGCAGTTTAAAAAACCCAAAGAGAGTATTTACCCAAAATCTCATCTCTTTTAAGGTGTTCTGCAGCACCAGAGAGCTGATTTTATTGTCTACTCCAGTATATGAATAGTCAACTGAGATGACAGCTAAAGGGTAAATAGTTTCAGTTGGAATCTTGTGCAATAAAATGTGCCTTTCTTTTTTTTTATTTCTGCTAATTGAAGCAATGTGTACCTTATACAAGAAATGACAGCCTTCCATTAATATCTCATTTCATACCCTGACTTAAGTCTTTTTAACTTTAAGGCTTTTTAACTTTCTATCTTACACTTCTCAATTTTGGCCTCTTTTGGTGTATTTTCCAACTGAATTTGGTAAATGCATCATCTGGGGTTTGGTTTGTATGCAAAATTTAGTGTAGAAAATTTAGTTTAATCTAACTGTACCATTATGAAAAAAGCCCCAAGCTCATCTTTAAAACAAACCAAGCATAAGAAGACAAACATTTTGGTATGAAAATCTCCTAATTTAGGAAATTTCTGAATGCTTCAACTATAGCCTGTTTATTAGTTGATAATAGCTTCCATCCTACTGGTCTAAAAATGTTTCAAAATTTAGGCCAGATTTGATGCACCTGAACAGCCAAACACAAAAATAAAAAAAAACTTAAAAACCAAAAAAACAAACAAAAAAAAACCAGCCAACCAATGAAAAAACAAAACAACAAACAAATAAAAATTAAAACCCAAAACAACAAAGAAACAAAAACAAAAAACCAACCAACCAACCAGCCAAACAAAAACAAAAAACCAAAAAAAAAACAACGTAAAAATATCTGTAAATTTGGAGGAGCAACAAAAAGCTAGATCAAACCTCATTCATCAGGAATTGTCTTTTAGTAAAGCTAACTGGTAAAGCACAGGAACTAGAATCCTCTTCAATATTTCTAACTACGTGGCAATCTGCTGCAGCTGCAAAATTCCTGTGTTGCTGGTCTCGTTAGCCAATTATAAATGGCAATATTTTGTGCCTTCTCTTTTTTTTCAGCTCAGCATTGTACAAAGTTGTTTCAAAGTGCTGTATAATCCTGTTATAAAGTCATTGCTTTGCATTTAAAGCCTTCAGTCTAATTCTTTCCTGGATGGATCTATCAATTCATTCACTCTGAGTAGCCACACAAGGGCTTTATTTCTGGCTTTTTAATGTGCCAGTCACGGAGAGACATAATATCCAACTGCAGTATCTCAAGTGAGCTTCTACAGTACAAATGTTCACAGAACTGCAAGAGAAAAACTTCATTTCATCTGGTGAGGCTTTGGTTGACACTAAGATTAAAGGCTTAACAAAAGCAATGGTCTGCTCTGTTACCATCCGAGAGTTTCTTGCTTCACCGTGCTATGAAAGACAAATGAAGGACTGCCTGACTGTTAACTTTCCCTCGTCTCTAGAGGGTAGCATGTGATTAAAAGGAAGGAGGGATGAGGAGGTTTGGGATCAGTCATACAAAATATCCAAATCTGTAGCCATAGGAACCTTGTCTTCTGGCCACCAAAGCATCTACCATTCAGGCTGTGGCTTAAAATCATCTGTTTAATCTGAACCTGATAGAAAACAGACAAAATGCAAGGTAAATGTAGCAGTAAATGAGTGCATTTCAGTATGATAGGAACTGTTCTCCCTTTTTTGTTAAATTCATGCATCATAATTTATTTTATTTCTTGTTCTAGAATTTAGTACTCCTATACATAATTTTATTTGTTTTCCACCTTTTGGGAGAGCTTTCATTTTTATTTTCTTACAGTTGAATAACCCATTTCATATGGAAAATAAAGTCCTTGTCAATTTTTTTCTCTCACTTTAGGGAAAAATAAAAAGCAATGTGTTTGTAAGCTGTTGATAAAGCTAAAAATATCACAGCCAAGTGCAATAATTTAAAGGACGGGATAAAATGCTTTTGGTAGAAGCTGAAAACAGTATCACCATAGGAGTAAAAAAATATTTCTCGTTTTATATACCCATGATTATGATGGTTATTATTGAACTGTCACATCACATCAATGAGTAAACAAGCAGCTATGCCTAGATCATATTAACTATTGTGACAGCTGTAAATACCACAGTAATGACTCTCCTGCGGGCAATAGAACACATAAGAAAATGATTGAAACTCCATGGGCTTGCTACACATTTACAGGTGATTCTGCAACAAGCTAGACAATCTCTTAAGTAGGAACAGCCTGTTTGCCTTAGAGGTAAGCAGATTCTAAAGAGCAAACAGAACTACATGCTGTTGAGCAATATAAACTTTGATTATAACCTTTTTTTTAATAAAAATTCAAACTAAGTAGTCAGAATTAAAGCAATTCTGTAAAGGAAGCAAAACATCCGTGTCTCTGCTTTGTTTTCAACATATAGTTTGAGGGGTTTTTTTACAGGGTGGGAGGTGGTTGCTTTGTTTAAGAAGAGGTTGCACGCCTCAAAAAAAATCAGGAATACCAAATGCAGTTTTCCTCTCCTTCATACACCAGTGGAAAAACTACAAAGATGTGACCCTATGCAATCAGTATTCATTCATGAGCCTTTCCAGTTCTGTGTCTTTCTGCTTGCTTGCTCAGCAAACACCACGCAAGGAGGAAATAACAGTATGTGCCCTATATTTAAATTACTAGGGGCGAAGATTTCTGAGAAAGCAATTAGAATTCGTGTCCTGGAGAGCCCTGAGTAGATGGGAAGAGCACAATTTTTTATGCTTGCCAACCAATACTGCAAAACATAAAAGGTCAATAATATTCAAGCCTCAGAGTCTTAATTAGCTAATTGCAGTTCCCACTTGCTTCAAGCAAAGATCCATAAAAAAGACAAAACACAAAACAAGAAATAAAATGATGTTATGAAGCAGTGGAATTAATTTGGTTTTTGAGGAGGTTTTTTTCAGTTATTTTCTCTGCAGTTTTGATGTGTCTTGCAAATCTCCTTCTGAATTCAAAGGGATTTAAATAATGTAATGGAAATATTAAGATTTCAGTATCACTGCTTTTAAAGCTTTATATCAAACAAAATAAACACCTGAACACATTATTTTTTCATTAAAAAATATCGGGAAGAGATTTACTAAGCACTGTGTTTTGACATATGGTTTCTGCTGAAAGATAGTAGTATTCCCTGCAGTTCATAGAGATATTTTGACAGAGAGAAAATGAGAACATTATGATTTTTCTGCACTCAATGGCAATATTTGGTGCTTCATGAAAAAGTGGTTTTTATTCAATTCTGATTCTTAAGATCATTTTTTAAAATTTAAAACTTTTAGAAAATTTAATGTTGAAGATTATAAAAAAGAATTATAAGTAACTTCTCTTGAACAATGAAGAAACAGAAGTTGAAAGAACAGACAAAGAAATGCCTGCAAGGTACTATTTTGTGGAAATACTGTGATTTCCACAATAACAAAAGTTTTGTGGAGATAGTGATAAAAATGTCTTTTTTTTAAAAAGCATCTAAATTTTATTTTTTCACTTACCTATATTTATATTAAATATATTGATTTAATTAACATGAAATATGCAATTATTAAAGTACAGACTTGATCTTTGACCTACCTAGATATAGTTTCAGCAATACAGTACAAAAGGCAACCTGAAGCATTTAAACTATCCTGAATTGGCACATCTTTGAATTCCAATACAAAAAAATGTTTAGTACAAAACTTAGAAATGACATTTACAAGTGAAATTCCAAGTGAGCACTTAGAATAATGAGAATAGGTGTATTACACTATTTAGCTTATCAGATAAAGCACAGCTGTGTGAGGCTCAGTTTATGTTTCTATGCACACATTTTGCAATAATTTCACAGAGTACTTGAGCTGGAGAAGCTATATCTGCTTCAGTAACAAAAGGCCTGTTTTCACAAGCTTTGCAGTAAGTAGCTCCAGTGCTAGCTGAGCACAAGCACTTGGTTTTCCATGCCTAAATATGGGCCTGAATATGCAATTTATTCTCTGGTTTAAATGGTATACTTTCATTGACATCCCTCAGATGATATTCTACCAGTCCATACAGCCAGCCTTTGCTATACAGAGACAATTACACTGCCTCCTGTCCTCAAACCCTGCCTATACAAATATAGTGTATCTATACAAAAAGGTGTACCAAACTTGCTTCTGCAATGCTCAACTCATTATGCTCATCCTCTTTCCTCCAGATTTTCTCTCATGCAGCACCTTTGTTATCACTTGATAAGTTTGCCTCTGCTCTTATAGCTAGTTTTGCTTGAATAATCAAACTTGTCAACATAATTTTTCTTTCCATTTTTTTTCCTCAGTTAAGAAATAAGTAAAAAAATCAGGTCACCTGAACTATTTCATCATTCTTATGGGAGTCATGATGTACATAGAATAGGAGTAAAAACACAGAGGCCATGGACAGCCTTTAAACAACTGTCCATAACTTATGCAAAATCCAGAAACCATCATTATAATCTTTTGTGACTGCTTTCATTTAGTAATTAATCCTAGAGGTCTCATTTTGTTATTTGATAGATTTGAACAGACCAGTGCAATGACAACTAAAAATTGGAAAATCCAGCTTTTAGCCCTGCGTCTTTTCACTCCCATCACAATGCCCGAGCAGAATACATATAACTCAGTAGGGACTGAAACTTGACTACTGAAGGATCTAAGCAATCATGATTCTGACTGCTAGGACTCCAAAGACAAGGCTAACTGCAGACTTTCAGTGGTCATGGCAATGTCAGGACTGCTCAGAAATCCAGTGGTGGGGAGGACCATCAAGCAGTTGAATTTAATTTAGATTAATTGATATTAACTAAAAACTCTGTTTTCTCAGGTACCTGTTTAACCACAACCCATGCTGATCTTTTAAGGTACACGGCATTTTGAAGCAAGATCCAATTAGTCATCTATATTAGACAAGAAAGAAGATATCTCTTTCCATTAACTAGGCAGGAGTTGGGCTAGATGACCTCAGCAGAGGATGCCTCTGTTTATGTAAAAACTTCCAAGCAAAGTCTACTGTTTTTATTTATGGTTTCTCTCATTGAAGGCACTTCAATCCTGACTGAGTCCACTCATTCCTTTGGGCAGGTCTTACTCCCAGGACAGAAGGACTCCTAGCATGCCACTGCTGCTGCTGGCGCTTCACAGGGGGGAGAGACACCTCTCTCAGTTCCCAACAACTACCAGAAATTTGCCTGGTTCTCTGCTCTGGGTGCTGGTAAGGGGGGCTAAAGGTGGTACATGAGACTTGGGTGTTTCTCTGCCTCCTCATGGGGAGTGATTTGAAAGTCAATACAGGAGCAATGGGGATCCAGTGCTAGAATGAGGGCTGGAGCCACAGGATGAGGGGATCACCAGGGAGCCAGGGGTCTGGGCAGGGCTGGGTACTCCCCAGACACTCTTGCTGTGCTAGGCATCCGTGGCCAGCAAACCCTCACAGAGGCCCTGCATGACACCCTCCCTTCAGGCACCACAGGCAGACAAGGGGCTGATCTCCAGCAGCAGGGACCAGGGGATCCCAGCTGTGAGGGGCAACAGGAATGTGGGCCTTGATGTGGACACAGGCACCCAGAAAGGGTGTGGGGCTCACACATTCTCCTGGGGCATTTGTGTGACTTCTCCTCAGGTGCTCCCTTTGTCCCTCCCTGCTCCAGCAGGGTTGTTGCTTCACTTTAGGCTCCATGGACAGCTTCTCTGCACACACTGTAGTACCTCTGGTTGTTGAGTACTTGCAGTGAAAATGAGGGCCCAATATTTCATCTCCTGAAATCTTCTCATCAATCTCCTCTCTTTGCTGTTTTCAAGCGCACAAAATCTCTCATCTTGAGGATGAAAATGCACAGCAATATTAACCTGGATCCTACCCAACTGTGCCAGACCAGGTGTAATTGGGATTTTTCCTTGGCACAAGGAGATAAATTCAAAATTTTACATGACCAGTGGAAAGATTTTGTCTCAGCAGGGCCATCTCCACATCTCTCTGCCCAAGATGCCTACATGTAGCAAATGTATTTCCCACTGTGAAGAAAGAGATCAGCCCCAGGACTGGTCGTTGCTAAACTGTGCTTGGGATTGCTTCATGCTGACAGGAGAGAAGTAACTGGCAGCTGAATGTGCGACAGTGCAGAACACTTGTGAAAGGAGCTGTCAGAGGTGCTGTAAGGTTGTAGGCTGCAAGGAATGCCAAAAGCTAGCTTCCTTTTGAGACACTGAGCAAGATAAAAAGAGCTTCACGGCTCAGATTAAAGAAGAGATATTCCTCAGAATACACAATATAAGTCCTTCACCAGGGCTTTTGCATCATGTTTAATAGCATCAGAAACTGTACAGAAAAGCTGAATTGTACTTTTTGACTGTATCAGTCAAGTGAGAAAGTAACATGAAAAAATATTGCAGCTGTGTAGATGGCAGTGATCTTATGCAAAAGCAGTGACATGTTCTCTGATGTTCTTAATTCTGAGAACATTTACTTTCATGCTCAAGGATTTAGATAGGAAAGCCGCACTCTATACATCTTTGCCTTCTGAAGAAGTGATAGAAAGCACATGAAGCTGATGCAACATAGGTATGTTATTCCTTGTCTCCTTTCTAGGCCAGTACTCAGAAAGAAAGGTAACTTTCATGCTACCAGAAAGCTATAGAGCAAAATAATTCTGCATCTTTGTGGTGAGGATACTCATACATATATACAGATGATCATTTTCTCTTAAAGCATTCCAAGATTAAAACAACAATAGTCCTGACAAAGTAGGACTCACCTACTCAATGTCCTAGTTAGTAAACCACAAGGTAGTTACTTTAATGGAATTTTCAAGGAGTTTTATCTTAATAACATTAGAGCTCTATCTAAAGTATTCTTACAGGGATGCTTTGAATGCTCTCACTAGATTCTCTTAGTAGACTTAGGCTTCATTGCACCTGGTTTGTGGATTTCATCATCATAGAAGACATCTCATTGCTCACATGAAAGCAGTTCAAGGCAAGCAAAGAAAGTTGCTGTCTTCCAGAGAACACAAAGAAGGTGAAAATAAGATGCCCACAAGTTTTGGACGCTTGGATGGATGTTGTAAAAGAGATGTTTTTTAGATTGCTTTTTAGATGTACATGCTTAAAGCCAACTTATGTTCTGTTTAAGAAATCTACACAATTATTTTGACTGATTCTTCTCCTTTCTGAAGCCATCTATAATTCTTTGCATGGAATATCTTATTCACTGATTTTTCATAGCATATACTTGGAAAAATGCATTTAGGAAGTGTTACTTTTGAATCTGTTTTTCGTATGATAAAGAGATCCTACAAATATTTTGGCATAATGCCTGCTAGAAATGATTGAAATAAGTGTAATCTAACAAGAAAATAAAATGAGGGATTTACTAAGAGTCACTTTTTAAATAAATATGGAAATTAAAAGTCTAGATTGTCCATTTGGCTTTACTATGTTACTGACTCTCTGACTGGAAGAGAGTATAACCTTGCATAATGCAGAATAAATAAAACTATATTCCCATCAGTAATGACAGATTTTGATGTGTTTAATTTTATATTACATAAAAAATACATTATTAGAATATATATTAATAAATCACAATTTAAAAACCTTTAACATTTTTATTTATACCAAATCAATGTAATAATCTATGTAATCTATGTAATGTATCTTTTGTCATACCATGACTAAACATTGGATTTCAATGATGATCTATTTTTATTTCCTATGTGCAGGTCTTAACCAAAAAGATACTGCTATCTAGCTGTACTTCTGTCAGTTTGCTTTTTTACTCCCCTACTGTTCAAGAAGATCAAACTTCTGTATTATCTGACCACAAATAGATGCTACTCTATGTTCGCCCTGTTAAATTGACTCTACTTCTTCCTTGAAGTAATGGATTATTTTGACTTTTAATTTAGACAATCCTCAAGTGCAAGCTTGAAGGTTTTTCAGTATATGCAGGAGGTACATCAAGAATCATGCTGAAGTTTCTGACTATGCTTAAAGTACATGAAAGCAAGCTACAGGAAATGGTTGATCTTTATGCAGGCTTGATTTACACAGATTGTTTTGTAGCCCTGTAATGAAGTTGATTTGATTGTATCTCTTGTAATATTTAATAGCTTAGTACTGAAATGATAACCTAAACTGGACTTCTGAGTTTGATTTTAAATGTTTATTTAATTTCTAAAAAATTGTTTATAAATTTTGTTATATTTGTGATTATTTTAGTTCTGCACCAGTAACTGTCATTGAAGTACATGGCATATCTTCCAGCAATGTCAATTCATCTCTCTTGGCTAAGAGATTTTCTCTGATAGTCTAGATGACACTGTAGCGTAGTTACTCTTAGACTATGCAGCTGAGTTGGGGAAACTTAATTTAATTTTTAAATTGCAAAACCACAAAGATAAAAATCAAATTAACAAAAAAGGTAGTTTTAACCTTCGGCCAGAAATGTTACTGAAACTGAATTAAAAGAACTTTAGTTTGATACTTTTTCTTTCTTCATGTAAGTTTCTACCTTTTGTGGTTCTTCACAGGATTCAGATTAAGACCCTTTACTCATTAATTTGTAATGTGTTGCTGTCTTCACTCACATTCTGTTGAGACATAATGAATCCCAAAGCTGTCTTAAGACTGTTGTTAAGGTGGTATAACTAAGTATGCAGTAAGACAAATGTGTAGTTGCCATAAATCTTTAAGTTTAGTCAACTTTCTGAAATGCCATCTCTGAACCGCTTATCACCTCTGTATTAGATTAGAGATCGTGGAATGTTCCTCTGATCTTGGAGTCATAACAAACACATTATGGCGCAGAGGGTTATAGCAAGATGATAGATTGCAGCATTTATCCTGCATATTAAATTTACTGATTATCTATGATCCAATAAAATTTGGCTTCTGACCATCTGTTACAAAGAGCTTGGAAGCTTCATTATTAGGCAATTGTTTCATAATTAGTCTGAGAACATGTCTAATGTAAATTTTCTCATTTAAATTATATTATAATTTATCGAAGAAGTTTTTAATCTACTTGCTTTTTGCCTAATTGTTTTCAGCCAACATCTGCCATGTATGAAAAGCTAAAAATATATATGTAAAGTGTCATATGCATCAAGGCTCTTCACAGTATTCAGTAACACTGCAAATGTCCAGTGACAGTTGGTATTCACATAGAAAAAGGCGCTAACCATATTGAATACCCTCTTCCAGCTGTTGAGGCAGAGATTTAAACCTAGGGAGCTGTTTTCAAATGTATTTGGCTATTTTACCATCTGGTATTTACTGACTCCGGGGGCAGTCCTGCTTCTAGTCATGTGATTTGTACAGATCAAGTCTATAGGAACTAATTCCAGAGACATAGCTGGGATCAGTTATGTTAGTGAAGTAGTGAGAAGTTGAGGGTCTTTAAAAGAACCTGTAGATGTGAAATATTCAAATTTAGCAGAAAGATTCACCTTCCTTTGAAAACTGTATTTTCTGAAATTAAAATATATTTTTTATTTCCCTGTGAGACATTTGGTCTTCCTGCTTCAAAGGATAACTTCTTATTGCATAAAGCTTTCAACTTTGGCTAAAAATTTGCTCTGTAAATGGAACTGTACACCATTTATTTAAAAGGAGTGCAAATTTCGTCAAATAAAACCTTCCTGTCAAGAGTGAGGAGGTACGAAGCAAACTGCTGAAGAATGTGAGGAAAGAATGCATATTAAATCTATCCTGACTACATATATGATGTTTGAGAAACCTTCAGTATTCCTCAAAACAGGCAGTGGCTTAAATGAAAGGGAAAAAAAGTAAAATATATTAAAAAAAAAAAAAAACAAAAAACTAAACTAAACTAAACTAAAAAATCAACAAAACAACTAATTAAAAAACAAAACAATCCAAAAAAACCTCAAACAAAACAAACCAAAAAAAGAAAGCCCGCACCCCAACCAACTAAAGATATTAAAAGAATAAGAACTATATAAAGGTATGTGAAATCCATTTCTCTGTAAGTATAATGAGTACCTGAATACTTCAACATTTTCATCTGCTGAAGTTATTTCTGTTATACAAGATGTAGCAAGAAGCACTGGGGGAAACAGATGAATGCTGGGTTAAAATAAGAAAGGCTAATATATTCCTGTAAGCACTGTGAGATGGATATAAGTAGCTGGCTTTGGAGTGCAAACAGTACTTATAAATAAAATATTATATAACACCGAACTTAAAAAAAGAAGTCAATTCAAAGCAATACTTAAGGTTGTATTTTCTGAAACCATACAAGACATAGAACTGGTACATCCATATGTATGTTAGTGAAGTTCATTAGAAAAATGATAGAAAATTGATAAATACTGAAAGGAGGACTGGAAACTAGAAATTTTATAATTTGGCAGTCAGAAAAAGATTACAATTTTTTATTGTAGAATAAGGAAATAGAAATATTTGTAAGGAATTAGTGTCAAGACTGTTTCTAAACATAATTTGGCTAGTGCTAAAATTTTTTCTAGTAATACTCTTGCGATTAGAGACTATGAAGAACAGAACAAATTAAGCATGTTATTTTCCTGGCATCAACTTATAACACTAATACCAAACCCAAAAATGACTGGTAGAAAAATTCTGAGAAGTTCAGAGGACAACTTGGAGCTGGGAACTGCGATATCTTCTGTGCACCTGCATAGTTTAAGTCATTAAGTAGAGAAGGAGGGGCAGGAGGTTCTCCAGCCACTGGATCTGAGATTCATTCCCCTGCAGTGCATGGAGGAGACTTACACCAGAGCAGAGGAATGCCCAAAAGAGAGCTCTGAACCTGTGGGAAACCCATGCTGGAGTAGGCTCCTGCTGGGACCTGCAGACCTGTGGAGAGAGGAGCCCACAGTGGAGCCGGTTTCCTGGTAGGACTTGTGATCCCATGAGGAATCCATGCAGGAGCAGGCTGTGCCTGAAGGACTGCACTCTGTGGAATAATGAGCTACAGCAGAGGAGTTTGTGAAGAACTGCTACCCATGGGATGGACTCACATTGGAGAAGTTCATGAAGAACTGTCTCCTGGGGGAGGGACCAGAGCATGACATAGGCTACTCTCCTTGACCAGTAGCAGGAACAAGTGCAATGAACTGACTGTAACCCCAATTCCCTGTCTCCCATGCCACTGGTGGGGAAAAGGTAGAGCTAGAACCTAGGGAGGGATGGGGAGAAGGTTGTTTTTTAACATTTATTTTACTTATCATTATCCTGTTCTGATTTTGTTAGTAATAAATTCAGTTAATACTCCCAGCTGAGTCTGTTTTGCCCATGACAGAATTTGGTGAGTGATCTCTCCCACTTCTTACCTCAACTCATGAGCCTTTTGTTATATTTTCTCTCCCCTGTTCACTTGTGATGGACCAGCTTTGGTGGGCGCCCAGCATCCAGCCAGGGTCAACCCACTGCAGCTGTAATCAAGACATAGATCTTGGTGATTTCTCTGTCTTAAACTGAAGAGGCTAAATCTCTTAGTTACCACAAAGATATTTTCCCCACAACTTAATGGTTCCCTTAAAGTTTCTTTTTATTCTGCAGCCTGAACGTAAGAGTCCACTGCATAATTCAGTGTCCCAATAATGGTATTGATATTTTCTTGGGGAAAAATCCCTGCCAAAACCCTGCATCTAATATTTCTCTACTTCCACCATTCAATTAGCTATCTGAATAAGAGTAAACAGCTTAGAAGATAACAGATGCAATAAATTGTGCCAAGTAGATTCTCCCAAGCTGTACCAGATGAACGTGTGCTGGCTTGTTTTTCAGTCTTTTTGGTAAAGCTTTCCCCAACAGACAAATTAAATGTTTAAGCTTTCTACAGCAGTGCTTCTGATTCCTCTGGAAATCTAAGTATGACACCTTTATTAGATCAGAAACATATATTGAATCACTTTCTAAAGTAAAGTTTAATCTGCTTGAAGATAAAAGAGTAATACAAATAATCTTTATTCTAAAAAATATGAATGAAAATAATTATATATGGGGTAGAATATTCCATTACAACTTCTAAGTTATCATTTGATTCTGTCACCTTAACAGATAAATTATAGCCATTCTCTCAGCTGTTTCCAAGGTAGAACTGAATTTGTAAGTATGTATGGACATGTGTCATTTATGGTCATGAGTATCATAACATCTCAATAAAAAGTATTTTGTTATTTTCTACACATACACATTAGTTTGTACAGAACCACAAGCAAGTCCCCCCTATACATATATAAGCACCTTCAAAACAAATTTCTACTGGAAAATTTATCTTCAAGAAGAAAATTCATTTGTTGAAATTAAAGACAGGAACGAGTCATAAACTAATTCGTTTCCTACAAATGAAATAATATTTTCCATACAGATTTCTAGCAGTCCTGCAGGTTCCTACTGAGGGACTTCTAGGACAATAGAAAGATGTGAATTAGAATTAAATTAAAATTGACCTTATGTAAATAGTTTGGACAAAACCAAGGGTATTAGGTTTTACAAATAAACTTTTTATATAGTTTGTTAATATGACTTCAAGGCAAAGTTCTTACTAGAATTGACAATTTTCTTTCTCATTGCAGAGTTTCTATACATGCCTGATTGAAATATCTTTTCTATCACTCTATCTGACATATCTATTATTAATAAGGCATGAAGGGAATGCTGCCAGTTTATCAGAGTGATAACACTCATAAAAATCCTGTCCTGGTAGAAAATGAGAAGGAAATATGTACTGGAAAAGTACTGGATTTAGGATCTATATACAGTTAGCTCAAATTCAGCTGAAAAATTTGGCACAGAAAGTTACGTGTCTCTAGCTCTCTTTAATAATAAAGTTAATGGTGTTTATCCTTGTAGTTTGGAAGTCTCATGAAGTCCTGCAATGTTTTAAGGATGAAGCAAAAGTATGTGCTAAGACTTTGTTTTTATTTCAGAGCAGTTGGAGGACTTTATCTTTTTGGCCACCAAAACACACTTCTTTTTAGTATGAGGAAATAGAAGGGAAGGGCAGGGTATTGCCTTGTTGTATAAACACGAACAACTGAACGTCAGATAGATTAAAAGTCAAAATCTGTGAAGCTCATAAACATGTGCATAAGAAAATATTTTGAATGAAGTCCAAATAACTTTCTGACACTTGCCAGGATGAGTCTGAATACAGAAACCAGGCATGTTTCAGTTCAGCATCTCTTCTACAGAAATACTTTTTTCTTATACACATGGAGCAAGGACTACAGTCATCTAAAATCTGCATAAATAACTGAATCGCTATTAATAGCTTTTGAAGTGTCTTGTATTTAGTAGTCTAAGCAAAGACATAGCACATATTAAATTTAGAAACTAAATAGCCCCTATTTCTTCCATCGTGCACCACTCATTCCCTGCCTTCTCACTTGTAACTAGAATAGTCATCCCAGGCATAGTTTGGCAAAAAATTCCTCCTGCAAACATACATATTCCGTCTCTCATTTTAAGATAACCCTACCTTTTCAACGGTGGATATAAAAATAGCCAGGAATTCTATTCGCGAATCGCACTGAAAACCGATGCAGCAGCTTCCCCTGCTGGCTGCTGAAGAGACGAACTCGCGGCCATTCCCCGCCGTGCCCGCCCTCGCCCTGCCGCTGCGGCACAGGCGGCCAGAGTTAAGTCAAGGGCAGCTACAGAAGGCGAGTCACATATCAGGGTTTTTCCCAGGGAAACAGTTCATCAGTGAATGCTGAGATATACTTAGTATCTGTCAAAAGAAAAAAATAAGTGTGCCAGTCGAAACGCTGTTTAGTTCTGCTCTGAGGAGCTCTGTGCAGTTGCAATCATTTTAAACATACAGGCTGCTTGCATGAGCATTTTAGACTGCCAGCACATGCCAGTGTATTTTAGGTAAGTGACTAGTTATACATGGCTGCTTTCTTCTTTTAGGGTCAAAGATGTTCTATGAAGGTAAGTGTAAACGACTGTATGCATTTGTGTGCTTTGATTCGTCAATAAAATCGTTCTAGCTCCTTTTCACTGTAATTTTTTGAAATCACAGCATGTACATTCTACCAAAATTAATGGTAGTCATGCAACACTATCTGCTGTATAACATATAAAGTATAATTGTGCCTGCAAATGGATAAGTGTTGACATTGCTGTTCGCAGAACAATACCCTCTCAACTACTCTGCCTTCTGTAATAAAGCATGCAGCAAATCACCTGCAGGGTAGAAGATAATGGACACAATGGTGCAAATTGTTATGGTCAAGACTTTCTCATTTACCTTAAAAGAAAACCACAGGACCTTATCAGCCCAAAGGAATGGCATTGTATAGTATCTCACTCAAGGTCAGGCCAAACATTTTGGATAGACTGGGGGAATTCAGCTGCTATGAAATTTTTTGAGGATTTATGCAACCATTTGTGTAACCACCAACTGTTATAACTAGTCACTAGGCTAGTAACTGATCATGGTTATTCAAGAGGATAATGCAATGACCACTTTAATCAAAGGATTACCAGAAAGCTTTTACTATCACATTTAATGTGTTTTAATATATTTTCATGACCCCATTCACTTCAAGCTGCAGATGATGAGGAGGGAAATGACAGAGACAGTTATCCGAGTCTCCTGCTGTTGAAGTAAAATAAGAGAAAATTGCATTTTTCTATTTTTTTAATACAATTTTTACTTTACAGTGCTGAACTCGTCTTGTTGCTGGCAATACTATTTCGAAGCCACTTTTAAAGTAGGAAGGTCCTTGTATTCCCCTCCATCAGCCAAAAGCAATGAAGCATTACAATTCTCTGCCCATTCTATTAATAGACTTGCACCTGAAGCAGAAGAAATTCAAGGACTTTTCTTTCCTGACACATTTTACAATATCTCTCAGCAACATAGCCAAAATCAAGGTACAAAGCTTACATGTCATTTCTGATGAAGTAGGGCATTTATTTAAGAAGCTGAAAATTGATTACACTTATTTCCTAATTCCTTTGGTAATGTCTAAGAGTAGCATGGTCTCAAGCATTGTAGCACTTCCAGAGTTGCACTGAGTATGCCATTCAATATTCAGTGCCAGAAAAATATTGCAAGAGCTATTTTCTGCAAAGCTAATGTGGTCATGTTCACACTTAAGTGAAGGGATTTTCTTCTGCAAGAACAAGCTGAGTCAAATGTTAAGGTATGGATACGATCCCAGAATATAGCCTGTGAAAACAGAGATAGCAATGGCTTGCCAACAGAAAGTCTAGTGGAACAAATTTCCTGGGTTTTCTAGACATCTTTATTTACAGATTGTAAGGCCTATATTTCCCATCCATATAAATTAGATACAAATATCCTTTTTGGTGACACTAATTAGCTATTTATATAAAAAAAATCCTGTTGTATGAGGAGTTTCCACCTAGGATCTCAGTGTAATGTTCTACGCAAGTAAAATCCTGACACATATACTTTTCCCAAGACTTAAATCAGTATCTGCATTTGCTCTCAGTCTTTAAGCATATAAGTGTGGTTTTATGTGGTAGACAGATAAGAGTTTGTTCAATTTCTCTTTCCAGTTACACATGTCTTAGATACAAATAGATTTGGGAGCCACCCTTTGGGTGTCTCCAGAGATTCTCATCAGTTTTCAATATTTCAAATATTTGAAAAGCTGTTGTTTTGTTAATGATGTTAAAGATAAAATACTAGATGAATACCCAATTTTAAAACCAGAGAGGGTAAGTACATTAATATTCAGGCCAGGATGATCCATCTTTCTGAGAAAATACTAATTCTAGCAATCTGAATTAAATTTGTTGGAATTAATACAGTTGCTGGAGGAAATAACTTGGAGAAGGTATCAAGAGACTGCTTTATAAACATGTTTAAATCCCAGCTAATATATCAATATCTCTGTAAATACTGCTTCTTAACAATGATCCATTCTAATCACACAACAAAGCAGTCCTCCCACAATGCTACATAATATATGATAAACTGACATTTAATTGAATTCAAATCAGGACTTTCTTTCTTGACGGTGTCTTTTTATACATTGCTTTCCTTAAGACTTTAGGAAAAAGTAAACATTTAAGATAAATGAAATTCTACAAGGTCTCTAGAAAGTATTCAAATTAAATCCTAGTCACAGCAACATCATTGCAGTAATGACATAGATGGGTTTGTACTTTTTTTTTTTCATGTTGGAAAATGATACCTCTACTTGGTATCAGAGAAGAAAGTACAGAGTATGTTAATACATTTTTTTTGTCTTAAACAGCAACTACACATAAATACCTTAATTAAGATCTCTGTTTTCAATTAAGAAAATTTACCTATGTCAATAAAGATATTGTATGGTACACTACCAATTCACCTGCAGCTAAGGACCCTTGAAAGTGAGGGTCAGTCTTTAAATGAAAATTTGGCCTCTTGTTGTTCAAGATGAGGATGGCCTTTTTGTCTCCTCTTGTCTTGACAACACCAGGAACTAGACAATGACACTCTATGGATTTAGCCAAAGACAAAACCGAACCCCAGAGGGGTAGGATGAGCTTATGGGATTTAATTCCTATTGAAATTAATGAACGTTGTGTGACTAAATCCTTGGGTCAAGTTTGAAATGTTCAATCACAATGCATGTACCTAATAAGAAAGTGGCAATTTTACTTTTCATTAAATCAGGGAAAGGTCATGGCCTCTGTATGGTATTTGTCACAACAAAAAGACCTACTGAAACCTGCTGCATCACATACCAACCATTCCCTCCTTCATCACCACATCCCCATTTTAGTTTACTTTCATGGCTGCCAAGACTCCAGCTCCTGTCTTGATAGGTACAGATACAGAGAGGTAGTGATTGTCAAATATCCCGAATAGTGGGGCTATAACAAAGGTAATGTACAAAGAAAGACTTAGCAAGTTTGCCAAGATCTTCTGATGTCTGATTCAAAGATGAGATTATAAAATGAACAAAGAAAGGAAATTAAATATATTTTAAAATCTGAGAAAAAGTAAAAAAGCGAGGGGAGGTAAGGCTCCCTTTTGGTGACTTGTACTTAGTCTTACTGATACTTTCTCACTTATATACACAGGGCAACTGGTCTGATTGAGACAGGAAAAAAAATAACAGGCAGAAACTCCAGAACCTCACTCAGAGCAGAAAACAGTTGCTTCTGGAAGGGGAAAATAAGCATGATTTTAAGATGAAATCTCAACATATTAATTTACCAGACCACATTTATTTCTTAGCAGGCAGGACCTCTGAAGGTCCTCTCTCATTTTGATATTTTTGGACCTCATCAGATATAAAAATCATCTTTGTAAGAGTTTCAGTTGCATAAATATTTAAAAGTCCACTCAATGTTAAGGGTCTCAACATTTAAAACTCTCCACCTCTTAGAGCTAAGACATGTTACCCATATCTCAAACAGATTCTCTTTCCTGTCTTGTCCTGTTCTCACCCCCTCTTTTCTTTTGGCAGTTCCATTGTGTCTCAACATAAAAAATTAGTAAAAGTTACTATAAAATTACAAGTACTGTGTAACTATAAACTCATTACTGTACCATTTGTAGGAGGACAAACGTTTTCTCACTAGTGTTTTCATGCCTATAGAAGAACTCAAAGAGCTCGAAAGTAATAATGATTTTTTGGGGGGATAATTTTTTTCCTATTGAAAAATATTTAATTTTTAACCTTACAGAGATCCTTAAATGAAGAAGAACATGAAAAGATAAGATTTATAAAGCTCAGTGTAATATCAGAAAAGCATTTATCTGCTAGTCTTCACAGAGAACAAATGATTCTTACCTTTTTCAGAAAAAATTGTTTCTCTCACTCATTTTCTACCTTTAGAAAGCATAAAACATCCTTCTCAAATTTTCCTCTTCCTTAGATGGGATGATAGATTTTGACAGTATCCTTGTCTTTCTATATGTCTATGTCCCCTTTTTTTTCCCACTTGGGAAGATCTTGCTCATTTAAAACCCATAGGCATTGTGCTTTGTGCACAGAAATCAGATTACCTGGGCAACACCATTTACTCTTACTTTTCACGTGAAAGAGCTGCTCACCTTAGTGAAGCAGAAGATGTTATTAAACACAGGTCCTCCTTCTTGACTTTCATTTGATCTTACACACACAAGTAAGCGTAAGAGATAATTATCTTCTCCAGAATCTTCTATAAGAATTTAGAACTCAAAGTACAAACCAGGCAAACCTAAATGAGTCTGATTCAGTGTTTGAATGTAGAATTTTCAGAAAAAGGTTTACACTAAACTCTATGAACAATAAAAGTACTCTGACCATTTCCATTGTCTGTGTATTTTGCTCTAACTGCCTTTTTAGCTTGAGCATGGAACATTTGGAAACAATTCTGCATCAATTTGTATCTACCCAGTCCTATTGGTCAAAATAGTATCACTGCATCTTCAGGTGTTAATAAAGCTAATGAAATGTAAAAAGAATTCAGACTTCATAATTTTTTAAAGAAATAATGCTGTGAAATTTAATGTGCCTGTAACATTTGGAATGATTTTGCTTATCTAACCTATAAGAAGGCAATTCTGCAAAAGCTGCAGTAGATATACTTGTACAGCATGTCATGGGAAACAGTGCAAATGCTTTATTCATGAGATCCTATTAGAACCCTTGTCTATTAAAGCACTGATGTCTCAAAAGGGTTTGCAGTAGCTGTTACTGAAAAATAACCCTTCCCTCCATCAAAAGAACAAAGAATTGAGAAATGTAAACAAAAGCTTCTACTGTCTCTGAGGGGAGTACTTGAGTATATATTTAAACACCCTCCAAAGTTTCCTGTAATTGTGTAAAAAAGATAAAGTACTCTGTAATAATACAGCAAACTACTTTAAGGAATATGATACTGTGAGATATATTTCAGTTGTATTAGCCATGGTAGCTAAAGCTATATACCAAATTCAACTGAGATGCAGTTGATGAAGAACCAGAGAGAAAGAGCAGATGAAAGCATCTAAATGATTCTATACTTCTATCTCTAACTCACACAGGTACCTCTCTTGTCCAGTCTTGTACATGCTGCAGGTGGGCCTGATGATCACAAAATTGGCAGTTCCACTGGGGATCACTCCAGGTTTCACAGCCTGGGCATAACTCTTGAAAGGGAGCAGGGATAATGGGCATAAAACTATCACAGCATTTTTTCTGCATGAACCAAAGAAGACTGGAAGACCTATCAGTTAGAGTTCTGTTTGGCAATGGTAGAAAATTGGGAAATGTGTTTCTAGTGTTTCACTAAGAAAAAATTGTGTGGAACATTTGCTGACTTTTTAAAACCTGTCTCCAGCTCTAAGAAAATCCAAAGGCGGTTCATAAATGAAATTTGTTCTCTTACTTTCCCTTTTATTTACTTATCAAGCAAGTATGTTTCTGAAATCCCTTCCCCATCTTTGTGTTAAGGATATTTTATTTTTTTGGTTGGTTGGGTTTTGTAAAGTATTTGGAATTCTTCTTACATTGATGTTACAAAACAGTGGATCATGAGTTTTTTGGCCCTTATTTTCAGGGATCTGTATCTTGCATTTCTCCCTATCTCAACTTAGAGCTCTGTGCACTCCCTTATTCCCCACATTTACATTGCTTGTTACTTTATTCTTTCTTCTTGGAGAGAAGATAATTTAGATGTCAGCCTGTTAACTCATATGGGCAGAAGGACACTCT
Source organism: Loriotus luctuosus (assembly GCA_035582745.1). Classification (NCBI taxonomy): domain Eukaryota; kingdom Metazoa; phylum Chordata; class Aves; order Passeriformes; family Thraupidae; genus Loriotus; species Loriotus luctuosus. Next base: position 72,510,803 of record JAWWEY010000115.1, on the reverse strand, counting down.
GAGAAATAGACAGAGACAGATACTGGCGTAATAAGATCATTATTGGGTGGCCTCAATGAGTCATTTCACCTACAGAAAAAAAATTCTCAAAACTGTGGCTCTGCTGAAGAGATGAGAGACTTTTAAATGTAAAATGGACTTTTACACTATATTTTTTTTTACTTTTTATTTCATATTAAACACATTTCTGTTACTAGTTCTAGTTTTTCTGGTACCTAAAGCCAGAAGAATATACCACAGACTCTTGAAAGTATTCATAACTGCACTGGGGACAATAAGATAGGTCTCTCAACAGAGTTTCTTCCAGTGGAGAGGAAGAAACTCCCAGTTGTCCTGCCAGCTCTGCTTCATCATCATCATCCTGAAAATTCACAAAGAGTTAAGCCAACAGAAGAATTCTGTGTTCAGTGAAACTGCACTGACATCATGAGTTTTGAATGTGTAGTTGCATTACATAGAGCATAAGCTTTCTTTACCCACAGCTTTGACATCTTGAAAGAACAACTGAGTTCTACTGGTGCTGATAGATGAGTACCATACACACCCTGCTATAGCTATAGCTTGAGCACACAATACTGGTAGCAGCTCTTACAGCAAAGGCAGAAGAAGTGCAATTGTACCCTATCTGCTGCTAAGCCTTGTCTTCCAGTTCAAACTCACAAACACCTGTGGCTTAAGTTTAGACACTGAAAAGACCATTTGAAATGGCTCAGGCACAATCTTTTGCTCCTTCTGTGAAGGTAATAATTTTCCGAAGTGAGACAGGCCAGAAAATGGGGAACCATAACACCTCTAGCTCTGGCAGCAAGATTTACTGGAGCATGGTCTGTATTTTTGGCAGCCTCAGTCAGAACAGGTAAACTCAATGTACTCGTACCATGACATTCTGAAACACCTGAACATTCTGAGCTGATGAGTTGTCACTCCATCTTTTGCTCACTTCAGTAAAAAGTATGAAATGATGTCCTCATATTTCAAAAAGAGGGCTTGAGAAAATTCAAAATGAGCTTAAACATACAGTGTTTGCAAAAATAAATATCAGTTTAAATAAATATTGTTAATTTCTGTACTGACCTCTTATATATTGCAACCGAAACATCATGTTTCACCTCAGATACAGTTCTAAAAGGTTTTTGTAGGCCTCCCTATTTCTTTTTGAATTAAATTTCACAGCATTCATATGGAACACTCATCAATGGAAATGTTAAGTACAGATAAAAATTTATGTTCCCTAAACTTCACTTTGGAATTATGATATGATGAAATAACTATTTATGGGAAATCTAAAAATGACAATCATGAAAGATCTACCTCTTGGACTAGCCCAGGAACTAGTTTCCTAAAAAAAAAAAAAAAGAACAGAATCATTCATTAAGAGAGGGAAGAAAAGCAATTGTTGACAGTCAACAGGGAAATCAAATTAGACCTACTCATTATTTAAATGTTTTGATTTAAATGTTTTGAAAAGACAGAGCTGTTAATGAGCTACCAAGACCTGTAATTATCTGTGTGTCCAATTTCAGCAACAAAAGGAAAATCCTACAATAGATTTGAAAGAAGAAAGCCCACACAAACCACAAAAACACTTTAAATGTCAAAATATTGGTATTTGTTCAGCTTTTGGTGGGTGGTATTTTGCAGTAGAAAGATTGTTTTGCTGTTTTTCTCCTGTTGATCTACCAGTTATACAACAAAAGATTCTCTGAAGTTAAGATACAGTTCCCCAGAAATAATACTAGGATCAGCCCTGCAATGTCTGATTATATATGATAGTGAGGGTAATTTTGCACAGTTTTTTGGGGAGCTCGTGGGGAAGATTCTTGCAGAGCTCATGCATAGACTAAATGAAATGTCAGAGAGAACACGGGGCAATTTCAAGACTGAAAGGATGCACAGTGCCCCTAAAAGGATATCTAGTTGTTAGTGCAAATATCTTGCTGAATACAAAGATGAGAAGTGAAATGTATCTCCAAAAAAAAAAAATATAGCAGTGATATGCTCATGAAGCTGCTTGTGATTCTTGTAAATAAATCCCTTGTCCCCTATTTTAAGCAACCAAAATGATACAATCTAATTGTCAGAAAGACAGGATTTTGCAAGCTAATTGCAAATAATGTAGCTGGAGATTCAACTATTAAAAGGGCAAAAATTGAACTAGAACAAGAAAAACAGGATCCCAAGAGATTAAATTAACAGTTTCAAATATGCATGTCTCATCATGGCACTGGTAATAGCTGATATATCTGTGTCATTATAACGCTGTAAATTTAGATGCCTGGGACACCAATAATTAGGTGGTGATATTACTGCATTACTGCATCCTCTATAGCAATAACAGAGCTGTGCCTCACTTGCACAGTTCAGTGCATTTCAGCTTCGTCTTCTCACCTCGCTTCTACCTTGTCAGGTTCCAATATTCATAACCTGTGTCCAAGAGGGCAGCAATAACATTTACACTAGTTTTGCCTCTCTGATGGGGAGGGGGAAAATTTGCAAACCGTGTTTTAACCCCACACAACCTGTAGTGCTTTTAACTTTCAGGACAATGCCAGAACAGAGATCATGTAGATCTCAGAAGAGTAACAAAGAGAAGGTTGTCTGAAGGTAAATGCACTTGAAATCACAATGAGGTCTGTGTATGTTCAGTGTTAGTTTTGCTACAGCCTCTTCTAGAGAAGTAGAAGCTCTGTCCCTTTAACCATTACAGGATGGTTATTCATAAGGAGAGAGAGTCTTGACCTCACAGCAGTACTATGAAATCCCTCAGATGCCTTGTCAAAAAGGTTTAATAGCATTGCAGTACAGGTGATACTGTAATAATTTACTTTTTGTTAGCAGTAACTCAAAAGGCTCTGAGGATCTGAACTCTCACATGAAGCAACCATATCCCAAAGCTAACAGATTAATGCACAGTTAAAACTTTTGGCCTTTTCTCCAGTCAAACTTTTTCCTTGGGGATGAATGGTTTAATACAGCAATCCAAAAATATATTCTGTAAGATTAGGGAGGGAAAAAAATTCACACATCACACAAAATTTGCTAAAAGTAACTACTAGATCTACATTGCCCATAAACCAATGCTTCTAGATCAGCAAGAGAGTTTTATTGACATTGCAACCAAGATGTAGACATACCTTATTTTACTACAATTTTGGAGCAAGCAGAAGACAGACAAAGGCAAAAGAACAGACAAAAGTGTCCCACAGCTAGTCAGACTGATTATTATATCTCAGCATTAGAGATGATTGTTGAACAGCTGAGTTCTCAGGGAAACTAACTTAGAAAGCATTCATTCATTATGACCCTGTCCACTCATTTGTCTTGAAGTTAAACCATCTGGCTAGGATGATATTTTTGCCTAAATTTGAAAGAAATTTCCCTTATGTACTTTGGCTATGAAACAGTCATTTATTACCAGGCCATTGTCCGTCTGTCACAATTATTATCAAATTCTCATCTGAGACATACAAGTGTACTGTGTGTTACTGCAAGACCATGTGGGACCCATGTGGAAGAAAGTAGCTTTCCTCTCATATACATTATCAAGCTTATGACAATAAAATTGTATAAAATCAATTATTATTGTAGTGAAAATGTTGTTTCATCAAGTGATGAACATCGTGTTAAATTTCTGAAAGTGAACATTTCTCTCTGTCCTTTCTAATTGGACAAACAAGTTTTCTTATGGCTTCTAACATAAAAAAAATGCAGAATCCTTTACTGGCTTCTATAGCCAAGCAAAATTAACAGAAAAGTAAAATACTCAGATCTTGGTCATGCTAAAACACTAGGAGTTCTATTATTGACTTTAATGCAATCATCAGCATCTAGAAATTAGTATAAAAAAGCACATGTCAGATTATTGTGCTTGCTCTGAATTTTTCATGCCAGGTTAAGGGTCCAATGCTTAGTAAAGCACCTAAAATACAGTCATGTCCAATCACCAGCAATAAGAACCTCATGAGCATCCTCCTGAAAATTCTATATGCATCCAAAAGATAGTTCCCAATACAGGATATTTCTTAGTCCTCACTTGTGGTGCAGTCTGGCTCCCTTGAAATGACTTCTGTTTCTTGCAAGTTATTTGCATGCTGTAGATCTTGCAGAAATTTGGAGAATATCTGACTATAGCTTTCCACTGGACATAGAGTAGAAATTCCCATGAGTAGCGTTGGAGTTCCCCAGTCCTGAAAAGAGCTTTGTTTTCTAGTAGGAAGGACTATAGATACCAAAGCTTTTCTTTTGTTACATATCCAGAACAGGCCTTTTTAGAGAACATCAAGCTACTTCAAATTGGATTTTTCAACAGCAAATTTAACATTGACATGAACATGATAAATAGAACTGATCAGACAGGAAAAAATGCTGTTTCACTGAAGCTGAAACATTCTGACACATCAGTTTTGATAAAGTTTTTGTCAGAAGGGGGAGAAAAAAATTAATCATTAAATTCTTAAGCATGAGTGCAATAACCTGTTTTGAGGAGTCCTACAGAAATCTAACATTTGATTTCTGATGATCCCTCTATGACATTAACAGGCATCTGAAATGAGAAACTTGGTGCAATAGGAAATGAACTACTGCATCCAAATCTTCTACACTATAAGTGCAAAATTAAGCCCCAGGAAGTCTCCTTTGGCAAAGGTTTATTTCTTACCATTTTCTTAAGAGTTATTGGTTTTTATTGGCTTTGAATATAACCTGACACAACTTCCATCTCATCTGAAGCCCAAAAACGCTTTGTGTGAATGTTTAATACTGGCCCTTCACTCATAAGATCAGTTTAGTTCTGTTACTTGTGAAACTACTTACTACATGTAAGACATTCAAACATTTCTAGCATACCAGATAATTACCATTACCATTATGACTGTCTTCATCCATTCTCCTCAAAGTTCAGAAGGGTATGATTTCTCCCCAGAATGAGAAATTGTAAACAATGTTTACAAATCATAGACTGGTTATTTGCTTGGTATTTTTTAAAATACATATAACCCTGAGAATGAAATAATTGAAAAGCAATGATTACTTAAAGCTCATCAGGTTGTTTCTTACAACTTGTTACTAGAATTTAGGCTCACACTATCTTCTTTGAGCTGCCTAAGTATGAGGTATATTGTAAAATTCTCTATTATCTATAAAGAAGTTTGTTACATCCAAAAGACAATTTTACCCATTCTGAAACAATTTACTAGGCTGTGGTTCACTTTAGTGTAAGCCAGAAAGGATTTGAGGAAAGCATTTACTGTGGTTTAATGGCACCCATGTAGAACTAGTTTGAAGTTGAAATAATAAAATCAAACTAAATGTTTGAAAAGTGTATAGCAAGCATGTCAGATTTTGCATTATATAGCAGACAGCTACAATTTGGACATCAGTTTCTCATCACCAGCATTTGTCCTGCAAATCTACTTCTGCTTGTCCACACTACTGCTGCTTTTGTAGTCATAGTCAGAGACAGAAACTTCTCTCATTTCCAGATTGTTTGTGTGCTGCTGGCAGCCTGGTATTTAATGAAAAAGCAAAAAAAAAAGAAAAATCATATAATGAGGTGTGGGCTGGTCACATAGTGAAGGGACTATCCCCAGAGAAGCAAAACCAAAAATGTGAAGTTGTAGCACACATCTGCTCTTCAGTTTGGATGTGGACACTGTGATTTCCGGGCTCACTTCTTGACACATCACTTCCACAAATGAATGATACAAAACAGGCATTACAAACAATGTGTTTGAGTTATAGAAACAAAAATAGATTAATTCTTATGAAGTGTTCACTTGCATATGAAAAGGGATTTCCATAGGGGTGCTTGTAGAAAACCAAATGCATGAAAACTGTGAACATGGTTTCAATATATGGTCATGCCCACAGCGTCCCTACCCGTGGCAGAGGGAGTTGGAACCAGATGATTTTTTAATACTCCTTCCAACCCAAACCATTCTATATCATATATTTCCCACTTGCCTCATCCTTGAATTTGCAGTTTCTGGTACACTTCAATGCTCCTGCTCTGAGAGTGCCTAATTCAGTGAGATGATGAATACCAGCTGAGGGAGCAGTCACAGGTAATACTGATTCCTCTACAAAGGGCTTCAGCTGCTTGGAGGAAAAGGCTCACACACTGTACAGCCACTGTGCCAAGTTTCAACAGGCATGGCAGAGACTTGCAGGGCAACTTTGTAATGCCACCACCTGCCTTGCACTGAGGAAACTGCACGCGAAATTAACTTGGCCTGAACACAAGCATTAGAGGCAATATTGCAATATTGCAATATTCCAGTTCTGATCATATCACTAAGTTTAGTCTTAGGCCATGGCACTAAAAAGTATTATTTCTTGCATTATAGCTTAGAATCAAGACACTATCTCTAATGATAATTATTCCAATCATAATTAAGTTTCCAGCTTTAAATTGAAGTGCGAAAACAAAACAGTTTCTATACATTTTACTGGATACAACACAAGGAAAATTTTATCTTCTAAAATGTGAACTTTTAAAAAGCTTTTTAAGTTTAAAGTATATATATTGTCACTTTTCCAAGCAATCAAATAAACACAACTCTGTATACTATGTGCATGAATGATATAATGAAATTACTAAGAAGCTCTGATTTACTTTCTTTAATCAAGGAAGAAAAGTAAACTAGAACTGCTTTGAAGTATTCTTCCTCCTCTATTATTTTACAGGTTAAACGTTTATTACATTTACAAATGATTTACTGCAGAACTTTTCCCTAAGGTGTTTGCAAATTTGATGTCACTATGAAAGATTAATGTGTGTTTAAGCAAACCAGAATAGCCTAATTTAATTACTTAGGACAATTCTTAAATAATGCTTTACTGACTGCTCAGCAATTAGATGCATTGCCTTAAGAAATATAGACTTAACATGTGGTGTGGTGAATCTCATTTGACAAGAAGACATTTATTTTCATTTCTTTGTAATTTTCTTGTAAAAGCTTCAGGTGTACAGTACAGTTGGATTGAGCGAGATTTAGGTGGGCTGAGGGGTAAAACCCAATTGTGTATCTGATGTGAGGAATTACTGAAATGAGAGGACGGAATGCTGAGGCTGGCAAACGGAATGGTAAGTTGACCTGCATGTGGTTAGACCCTGGGATCCTGGCAGGGAAACACAGAGTCCAGCAGTTCCCTGAGCACTGGGGGCTCCAGGTGGGTGTCAGGGCCAGGGCAGCCGGGGGGATCTGTGGGAGCCCCAGCCCAGAGCGTCAAGCCACTCCCCGGGGACAGGGATGGACCAAGGCTAGAATAGGGTCTTGCAGGACAGCATAGTTTGGGGGCCCCATGGTCAGGCCAGACAGGGATGTGGGGACCTGGAAAGGGGCCCCACTGTGGCATCATTGAGGCAGGGACTGCTGGCCCCTTGGACCAGACATGGGGTTGGGCCACAGCCAGAGTGGGAGAGCTGCAGGCACTGGGCAAGAACAGTTCAGGAGAGTTTTGGTTATAATTGTAAGAATTCAGATGCAAAAAGTGAAATTTTTCTCATCAAACTTCCTGCATGTATGACATAGATGGAAATACCCTTTAAAGGCAGTAGAAAGATGTTTTGAGATGATGCTACACATTCATTAAACTATTCTGATAATTAGAGTCTGTGTTTTGGGCCAGAATCTGCCCATAAAAATGACTAGATAAATATTTAATTAAAATAACATTTTCCCACAGCAAATGACATTTTACTGCATCTTGATCAAGAAACCAAATCACTGCTTTGTCGCCTATTCAAAGAGAACAAATTGTTAGATCTGTTTATCCATCAATTAATGTACATTGATACAATGCCACTAATAGTTCTCTCAGTGTGAACAGTTTCAACATACTCTCCAATGAAATGCAAAATCAGGCTTCATTTAGTACTTGTGCTATATTTTGTTTGCCACATCTATTTATTTATATCTGGAAATTTTACATATTTTATGTTCAAATATCTTTCACATGCTGTGTGGAGAACTTTCTGTTCCATCTGATCTCAATTCTGAATGTATTATTGATTTCAGTTACACAAAACCTTGCCTATTGCTTGTTTAGAAGGTTTTTTCTTTTCCCCCCAACAGGATATTTTATGCAGTCCAGAGAAACTGTAGCATTCTGTTTTTATTTAATCTACAGTTCAGCAGTTTGTCAAATCCATGTGGTGCAGATAATCTAAAGCCTTAACAGTATTAGATAGAATACAAAGAATATCAAAGGAACTAGGAATGGAAACAATAATTTTTCAAGGCTTTTGATATATCTGTCATGTAAAAAAGGGTTACGAGGATCAGAAAGGGATGGTTCAATTAGTTTTATCTCCTGGGACACAGAAACAACTGGAGAAAATTACATTATAGTATTAGAGGTTTTGTTGTTTTTTGGTTTTTTGGTTTTTTTTTTGAGGCATGAAGTAAAATAGTTTATGTACATGTGAAAATATGATCTGGGCATTTGGATTTTTCTGCTGCTCCTTCTCCATTTCTATAACTAATTTATTGAATGCTCCCTTATGAAAATTTTTATGTACTGTGTGTATCAAAACTCAGCGTCATCAGCCACTCCTACACTTATTGACCATCCAGAAAGATACAGCTCTCATCCGCTGGTCTGACATATGCCAAAAAATCCAGGTGGACAAGAGAAGTAGTGATGCATTGCTGACAGAAAATATTAAGTGAAAAATGCAGGGAGGTCATTTGATTTGCAAGCACTCACAATATACCCAATTTTATCTATGTATTTTCAAGGTGCTCATCAGAACTCCTTTCCTTGGTAAACCCTTCTACTCCAGCTAGGTTGGGGAAAGATTGCTGTGAGAAGAAAAAAATTCCAGTAAATACTTCTACCAGATAGAACTTTCTTCAGATTTAGCTACTGGTTCAAGAGAAACATACTTGTTTCCCTTGAAACACACAAGCAACATATTTCCACAGCAGTCTTAACTAAAGCAAAACAAACATTCTGTATAACCTTTTTAAGGGTAAGGAAGGAGAGATTTCTAAAGCCGCAGAAAAAAGATGCTCTGTGGTCTATGCTATGGGTATACAAAAAGATTTTAACTTAAGATTAAAAAAAAATAAAAAAAAAGCTTAAAAGCTTGAGAATTTTATTTGAACAATTGATCCAGATTTTTCTGGTCTAGAAATACTGAGGAAATTGTAAAAAATCTAATTGATCCTGTAAGATGTCAAATCTATTAAAAAACCACTAAACTCCCTCCTCCCCAAAAAACAACACCAAAAAAAGCTATCTTTTATTTCTGTAATTTCAAGTAACAAGAAAAGACAGCAGTTCCTCTAGTTGTCTGGCCTTTTTCCTCAACAGAAGTGTGGGGTTTGTAATAAATGAGCAATGGACAATTATCACTGCTGTGCAAGTATCTACAGGAATATTAACACCGAAGATCCATGTTTGCAACACGAATTGGCAATTTCTTTAAAAGATAGGGAGCTGCTTCTGATTCAAACAGCAGACATTTTGGCATATTATTAACAGTTCTCGCCTGGGTCACTATTTTATGCCGACAGTATTTGCTTTCAGATAGGAGAAGTGAAAAAAACTCAGTCCCAAAGAGATATGAGTCAGAAGAGTCCTATCTAATAAAATACAGGAACTGAGTATCTGGAGCAGCGGTACACTTCTCATAATTTTGCAAGACTCAACTTAGAGCATAACAGTAGTACCTGTAGAGAAGATATAAAAGATTCATTTGACATTAACCAGCAAACAAAGAATAGACAACTAAGAAACACTTTTCCACTTTTGATGATTCAAAAATTTTAGAGTGATGAAATAGGTCACTCTGACCTAAAAATAAATGGATTTTTTTGTAGAGTGTTTTAGCTTACTATCTTAGTTTCAAGGAATAAATGGATATTCAAAGAGACCAAAGTTTTTTCAGACATGTACTTGCTATGTGATTCTCAGTTCCTGAGTAGTTTGGCACAAACTCCATGGGAAATATAATGGAGGTCTTTATCAGAAAATCATATCTGCTTGAAGAGGCTAAGGAACAGGTTATGGTTCAGATAGAGCCATTGAAGGGAGTAGGAGCATTCCATCCAGAGATGTAGACTAGAGCACATAAGCTCCAGTACCCAAAGAGTGTATAAAAAGAAACTTTAACCCGTCTATACACTGTTATTTAAGGATGCACATTTCTCAGCTATTATTCATTAGTGTGCAGTTACTAAAAGCGCAGGTACTGACAGTAGTCAAGTTTGTTAATATTGGTTAGAAAGAAAACTGTAGTCTGAAAGCATGATTGTATGGAAAGAAAAGGAGTTAGGTTGCATTCTGAGCAGGTTATTAATTACCAAATTATGAACTACTTCTGTCCTAAGAACTAGTGATCAACTGGCCCACAAGGGTATTTTATCTATGCAACATTTTGTCAGTAATAAAAAATAATAAGTAAATGTGTCTCTGTTGCTATTTATATTTGTAATTAATAGGCCTAAATGTAGAGGTCTGAACTTGATTGGAAACTGATTTGAGCTCATGAGTCTTTATTCAGAAAGATGCTTTATTTAGAAGAAAATGTTACCTCCTCCTCGTGAGAGCTTTACAAAAGCCACATATAATGGTTGTATGTGAGAAAGCCTAGTATCTCGACCCAGCTGAATTCTGAACTCAGAGGAGATTAAATATTTTGTCATTGCATTTACATGTGGGAGGCTCAGGAAGCACCCAGCTCAAAAAGAAAACCTGGACCTATTGCCATCATCCATTCCAGAGCCACACAGGCCCGACGTGCAAAGCTGATCCTTGGGTACGGGCTCACAGAAAACCTTCTGAAGCACGCAGTGGAACTCAGTATCTAGCAAACCCCTCTGTGAAACCTTGTAGCTGAAATGATTTATCAATCTATTAATTGAATAGAGAGAATAAATCCGTTTTTATCTGTTCGGGCCGAGGTATCCCGGCGGTGGCGGCAGCGCCGGGGCTGTACCGGGGCTGTGCCGGGGCCGCCCGGGCCGGCCCCAGGCGGTGCCAGCGGCTGCAGCGGCCCCAGCGCAGGGCACGGCTGAG
>JAWWEY010000115.1:72485245-72499678 GCA_035582745.1 Loriotus luctuosus | reverse complement strand
GCCGTGCCCTGCGCTGGGGCCGCTGCAGCCGCTGGCACCGCCTGGGGCCGGCCCGGGCAGCCCCGGCACAGCCCCGGAGCTGCCGGCACTGGGACACCTCAGCCCGAACAGGGAGGGCACTGCCCTGCAAGCATTTATTTTAGTTTGTGCTCACATGGATAGCTGTAGGCACATGGAGAATTGCGCAGCTGTCAACACCTGTACTGTCCTAAACCTCTTCCAGCAGAGCTAAAAACCTGCTCCTGTTCCGTGATGTTTACAAGATTATTCTAGATTAGGGGCAGATAAAAAGAGGAGAGGAAAAAGGATAGCTGGGGTTTATTTGCACAGTATCATTTTATGTATATTTTGATTACACCTTTGTCTGGATTTCTTTGGATTTTGGTTTCTCTAGTTGAGCAATGGCTTTCTCTGAAATGAATGGGATGAGACAGCTTTAACAGGATTGTACCTTGTTTGCTTTTTTTAACTTTTCTGTCTACATTTTATTTTAGATCTCTTGTTAAGCAAAATAAGATTATTTTAAGAAATAGTATAGTTATTTTAATAAATAATTATGTCAGTAAATAATATAATAAAATAATATATAAAGAAGCCTATTTTTTATTATTATTTTTATTTGAGTGCAAGTGAGAAAACCTTTACCAGCTGTAAGTTGCACCATCCCAGACCAGAGCCCCGATCTTTAAATGAAGTGCTTATAAAAATTTAAAGTTGCTCTTTTAATTTTAAACCAAAGTATGCTGGGATGCCCAGAGCTCTGATCACTGCCAAATTTCACTTCCAATAAATTTAAATTGCTTTGTGCAAGACAGAGCGATTTAAAATTATTGGAGTGCTTTAAATTCCATACTGAAGTGCCCATAAAATTTGAAGTCCTCCAATAATTTGAAATCACTCTACAAGTTGTACTGCAATTTGAGCCTATTTGAAAACAAACGCCCAAGCACCCTATGCTTTAATTTGCAATAATAAGCAACATTAGAAAATGGCTGTTAACGATTTACAAGAAGCACTGCCCTGGGAAGTGGATGAGTCACCACCCTGGAGGTCTTATAAAAAACATGTAGATGTGACACTTAGCAGCATGGCTTAGTAATGGACTTGGAAGTGCTGGTTTACATTTGGACTTGCTGATCTTAAAGATCTTTTCAAACCTAAACAATTCCATGATTTTACAGCATTTCTCAGTGAATTAACTGAAAAAAAATCAAACAAAATGAGGCAGTATTAAAAGGAGAAAGTTATGCTTCTTTTTAAGACTTTAGAATAGTAGCATAATTGTTTTGAGAGAGGAATATGTGGAGTGTGAGATTAGGAAAGCGGTGAATATACAAATTATTCACTTCTGTGACAACTATTACTAATATAGATGACTGCTGTTCAGCTGACAACATGCTAGTACTGAGCCTGAACACACAAGATATGTGGAGGCAACACATCCAGATGGCACCTAACTCTGTTACATAACAATGAAACCAAAATCTACTCTTAATACCACCAGTGTACATTTAGGAGAGCTTTCTTCACTTTAGATTTTCTTTTTAAAACACTTAATAAGCTTAGAAGATTATGTGTGCCTTCCACGTATCTGCGCAGGATTTTATTCTGTCTTGTCTTATGTATCTTGAACAGATTTTAGTTACCTAAGGAACCAGGAAATTATAATAATCATAAAAAGCTACAGTGACACAGTATTAATGTTTTGGCATATTATATCTGTTCTATCTTACACTGTCAACGCTTTCCAAAAGCATACATTTAGGTTAGCGTAATTCAAGGGAATTTCAAGGGGTGTTTATTTGTGAAGAGAAAAACGGTTGATTATTTGCATTAATATTCTATGAGAGATAAAACCCTTGTGACTTTGTTCTGAAATGCAGATTTTCTTCAATAAAACAGGTAGAAAAATCTATTGAATGGAGAAAAAAAATTAGATCAAATAGAATTAAAATGCATTTTTATGAAAAACAAGAGGCAAAATTGCTGCAGTCATTTTAATCTGTTGAGGAGGCTTATTTAAGACCCACAATGAGGCAGGTCAGTCTTTACATTCTAATCTACTCCTATATAGTATGTTTATTTCTTTGTGCACCAAGCAAAACACTGTAATATACTAAATAACAGTTGTCAGTTTAACCTCAGAGAATTCATAAGGGTAATTAGCTTTTTTTTATAAGCAAAAAGTCATGTAAAATTTTAACTGTAAATGTAACAGAAATATGTTGTAGCTACCTGGGACCACACCACATGCCTGAGCAAAAATTCAGGAATTTTTTGCATCTTTGGAAGCAATGTTGCATAAGCAAAATCGAAATCTCATTAGAAAAAAGAAAATTAGCATCCTTTTAAAGGAACAGGTAAAATAAGTTTATTATATTAAAAAAAAAAAAAGATAGGTACTTTTGAGTGTTGCACTCGAGCAAATGTCAGTTCCATTACATCAATCAAGGTTAAAGGAGCAGTTAATTTTGTCTAGAGAAGGCTAGGAATGTTCTCTTGCCCATGCCCTACTTTAAGGCTAGGTGTTCTGAGAGTCAGATGACAATTGTCTTTGTCATACGTTTAAGGGACAGGAAGCCTTGTTCCATCACAAATGCAGTTTATTTCTTTTGTTGGCAACCTCAGCAATTATTTGTACCTAGGCTTAGAGATTGAATTTCTGGGATAATACATAGCCAGACAGGAGACAAAGTGCAGCTCTTGGCAGTGTAGAACCATCTATGACCCTTGCTGCTCCCTTTTCCTCCCTCATGCCTTCACAGGTGTGCTGCACAAAGTCTTGAACTAAGTACAAGGATGCTCCCAGGTAAGTAAGAGCACTGATATTTTTTTCAAAGCTGTCACTGCTACTGAGAGAAATGTCAGTTCACTGTGCCCTTTCTTTTGTTCCAGAGTAAATTTTCTACAACTAGAAAAACTTGGCTCTCAGTGAACGGGCTACTGGCCTTTGTTGTTTAAAACTGCCTGAACATTTCTATTTAATGAAAGAGAGAAGAAAATTCAGCATTGCCTAAGAGAGAATAAAGATAACTAAATACACCAAAACTTCATTTTTTAAAAAAATTATTTTGCTTAGAAGAGAGATCACATTATTCCTCCCTGCATATAAATTGACTGTGACAGGCAGCTAAGTAACATACAGCTGCTTTCTGACTCCCTCACAAAAATGGAATTACATTTAATAAACTTTAAAACTGTCTGCCTTAAAGTCAATAAAAGAGTGATATTTTCCTGAACTATACAACATGTTTTCCTAGAACATAAAAGGAGCCTGAAAGATTAATTGCACAAAATTTCAGACAACTTGATGTATTGTAGGGCTTTAAAAAGTTGGACAGGGGAATGCATGAAAAAGAAACAAACATCGAAGTTATGACATGACATTAAAAATTAGTAAATCCCACAGATTTTAGATAGGACAGAGCAATCATCTCACAAAAGAAGAGCATGGAGAGAGGTCAGAGGAAGGACAGGCTGGTTTAAATATTTCTGGGGAAGTCTGTGATAATGTGTTGCATCTTCCTATGGGTTACCTGCTGTAAGATACTGCTAAGGAAAAATCTTAGACTAGATATGTCACTATTAATCCCACTCTAACATCATCACCAGTCTTGTATCTCTTTAGTCAGCTTTAGTAATTTGTGTCTTCAGGGTGCTTTACTTTTTAAATTGTCTTAGATTAGGCTTGTTATGAAAGAGGTTTTTTCTAAAGACTTTTTGTTCAAATACTGGTATTTGTTAAAAGTAAGGATAGGAATTAGCCTGTTTATGGGGTTTTTTTGGTTTTTTTTTTTGGTTTTGGACTTGTATTGGTTTGCTTTTCTTTGCTTAGCTTAGTACATTAACATTCTTTATGTTTAGCATGATGCAGAGCAAGGTGATGAATCTAACAAGACAAATAGACTTTAAAGATGGACACAGTTTATTTTGTAACAAATTCTCACCACTTAGAATTATTCTTAAACCTGACATTTTTGTGTAATTATTCTTAAACCTGACATTTTAGTGAACCACACTCACAACAGATTATATCTTCTGTTATCCAAAAATGTCTCTGTGGCTCAATTCCTAGCAGCTATCTCCCTGCTTGACTAAGCAATAATTTTATAGTTACTGCAGGTCATACCAGGCTAAAAGCAGTCATTTAGACTTTCTGTCACAGAATAAGGATATATGTTCTTGCAACACTTTATCTGTTCTGTCTAAAATGGTAGTTAAACTTTGTATAACCTTAAAGTTTCAGATAACTCTAATTATAGGAAATTTTTTTTGTACAATGGGTGAGAGTTTTATATTGAAATTGCAAAAGTATGATTCATATGATTGCTGCAAATAGCACCACTTGTTGCTAAGTGAAAATCTACATTGGCAAGAGTGAGAACAAAAAGTTGATTCATGGCCAAGAGTGAGTGTTACCTCTGAACTAATCTAGAGGGAAAGAATAGCTGAGATTAAATGGAAAAGTAGATAATTGCAAGCTAACTTCTTATTTGTTGTTTTCTTTGGTGGGGGGGAGGTAATGCTTGGTTTGTTCTTTTTAAACAAGCATAATGACTTTTGTAGACAAAACAAATGTAGCTCTCTCCTATCTGGCAAAAAGCACTGGGTACAGAACCACAAGGTGAATCAGTGGAAATAGATAAGAGGAAATTAGTAAAGAGATTGTGAAAAAAAGTATCCAATTAAAAGAGAACAGCTTTTACAATAATTTCAGCATTAGGTAGATAAAGGGATTTTTTTTGTATTTAAATAGTAAATAAAATTTTCAGAAGTATTGTGACACAAATAGCAAATTATGGGTATTCTTAACAGGGAGAACGTTAAAACAACATTCAATAAGGTCTGTTTTCTGAAAACTAGAGTAATCAAAATAAATTTTGAAGCTGATAGCAGAAGATACTATGTTATACATCAACGTAATTACAGACACCAGTGTTAATCTAAGAAGTTTACCAGTGGAAATGGCCAAAGAAGATAGAGTTTTGCAGTTCATTGCTGAATGATGTGTAGTGCCAATATATTACGGCTGATAATAACATCTTTTCTCAATAGAGAGAAATACTAGTGCAATTAAACATGGGTTAATGAATCATCCTCTGAAATGTTGTGCGTATTTCTGACCACTGACTTTAAAAGAATTAGAATTCAAACCAAAACAGGTAGAGGATGAATCAGGACTTGGAGCAGCTTCTCATAATGACAATGACTAGAAGATTATTATTTCTCTTAGAAGATAAAATTGTTCTTTATACCCTTATTCAGAGTTAAAATAACATGGGAGTTGAAAATCTACCTAAATATGATATTAACTCAAGAATATCTATATACCAAAATAATCTGCTTTCTGTGATGAAGATTAATTTTTTTTTTTCACTGATCTATGGAAACACCTAAATATTTCATTGTGCTAGAGCAACACAAAGTCTATAAGTATCAATAGTCAAACTCTCTAGTTTTCCTTACTAACTTTTATTCATAAGCATTAAATTGACTTACAATGTGCAGTTAGCATGGTTTTGAGATGAAAGTTCTAAAAATTAAATAATGGTACATAAACACATACAAGGAAATATTTGAAGTATTTTCTTTCTTACAAGTTATTTTTACATGAGTAAGTCAGTGCAAAACTTCTAAAACAATCTCCTTTCACTGTAAAATATGATTTTTATTCCACAAAACATTTTTAGAATTTCTCAGTTTAGACACAATTTTATTTTAAAATAGTCACAAAGGAATTTCAATAAAATAAAGATATTCTGCTTTGACTATATTAAAAGAATACTTTCCAGCTGTCATTCTTAAAATTTATGTTCAACATAAATGATCAAATGAGAATTTTTTCCCACTTTTTGCTTTTACAACGAAGTTTCTGCTTCTCTCTACCCGTTTGTTGCATTTTCATGTCTTGAGAAGGTACTGAGAAAACCAGAAAGGAACTAAGAGAACACAAGCAAATTCAGGAGGGAATTACAGATGGCTATCAGTAGGAAAATTGAAAGTGACAGGCTTGAGAATGAAAATAGAACTTAAAAGGAAAGGGTAAAACTAAGGTGATCAGTGAAGGTTTCTGAATTTGAGTATCTCAAATTGGACTGAACTGTTCATTTGGATTCCTACAGTCTGGTCTATAAAGTGGACATTTAGGAATGTGCCAGCATAAGTAGTTCGATATTTGTAGGGAAACTTAATAAATACGTTTGTATAATATAATGGAATATCCAGTCTTAATTTTGGCTTATATCTGTTGAATGTTTTGGAAAGGTATCTACAAAATTTATTGGAACAGTGACAAAATTCTGAATTTCACTGACACGCAATTATGATTTTTTTTCTGTCACTTTGGAAATTTCAGGATTTTTATCTAATTGGTAAGATTACGGGAAATTCAGTGGTTTTGATTTCAGTGAAATTAAGTTGAACTTATTTCAGACAGTACTGCTACATAAAAGGGTGGATTTTCAAGCAAGGTCACTAATGAAGGCATCCTAGTCTACCAAATACTGATTAATTCCATATCCCATAGAATTTTCCCACAGGCCTGTTACACAGAGTCATGGAATCATTAAGGTTGGAAAAGACCTTTAAGATCACAGAATACACCTGTTAACCCATCATTGTCATGTCCACCACTAAACCACATCCCCAGGTGACACATCCACAGATTGTTTTGACCACTTCAGAGGGTGATTATTCCACCACTTTTTTCAGCAGCCTGTTCCAATGCCTGCCCACACTTTCCATGAAGAAATTTTTTCCTGATAACCAATCTAAACCTTCCTTGCCACAACTTGAAACCATTTCCTCTTGTCTTGTTTTTTGTTACGTGGGAGAAGACACCAACTCCCACCTCACTGCAACTGCTTTTCAGGTAGCTGTATAGAGCAATATGGTCTCCTGTGAGCTTCCTTTTCTCCTGCTAGACAACCCCAGCTTCCCCAGCCACTTCTCAGATCTGTGCTCCAGATCCTTCACCAGCTTTGCTGCCCTTCTGTGGATGTGCTCCAGCACCTCAATGTCTTTCTTGCAGTAAGGGGCCCAGAACCAAGCACAGGCCTGAAGGTGTGGCCTCACTTGGTCCAAGTACAGGGGAATGATGACTTGGTCCTGCTGAGCACACTATTTTTGTCATAAACCAGGATGTCTTTGGCCTTCTTAGCCACCTGGGCACATGCTGGCTCATGTTCAGTTGGATGTCAACCAGCACCCCTAGGTCCTTTTCCATCAAGTACCTTTCCAGCCACTCTGCCCCCAGCCTGCATGGGGCTTTATAGCCAAAGTGAAGGATGAGGCATTTTGTTAAACTTCATACAATTGGCTTTGCCCCATCAATCCAGCCTGTCTAAATGCCTTTGCAGTCTTGCTGCCCTCCAGCAGATCAACATTGCCACCCATCATGGCATCACCTCTAAACTTACTGAGGGTGCTCTTGATCCCTTCATCCAGATCATAGATAAAGATATGAGAGAAAACTGGCCTCAGTGCTGAGTCCTAAGGAAACTTACTCGTGACCAGCATCCATCACTGCTCTTTGGAGTTGACCATCCCGGCCATTTTTAACCCACTGAAGAATACACCCAGCCAAGATGTGAATGGCTAATTTATTCAGGAGAAGTTGTGGAAGACAATAAAAACTTTGCTAAGATCCAAAGAGACAGCATTCACAACCTTGTCATGTCACCTTGTCATAGAAGGAGACAGGGAGACAAGGTTAGTCAAACAGAATTTGCTTTTTATAAACCCATGCTGGCTGGACCTGATATACTGATTGTTCTGCACATGATGTGTGATCAAATTCAAGATGATCTGCTCCATGGTCTTTGCCAGCACAGAGGTCAGGCTGAATGGCCTGTAGTTCCCTGGATTCTACTTCTGGCTCTTCTTGTAGATATTTGCTTGCAAATATCTTGTAGATAGGTATTCGCATTTGCTAACCTCCAGACATCTGTGACCTTCCCAGTTAACCAGGACTGCTGAAAAATGAAGGAGAGGGGCTTGGTGAGCTCTTCTGCCAGCTCCCTCAGTACTCTTGGGTGGATCCCATCTGGCCTCATAGACTTGTGCAAGTTTATGCAACAGCAGGCCACTATTTCTTCCTGGATTATGGGGACTTCACTCTGCTCCTCATCTCTGTCTTCCAGCCTTGGGGGCTGGGTACACTGAGGACAGCTCAGTCTTGCTACTAAGGTGAAGAAGGCATTAAGTCCCTCAGCCTTTTCTTCATCCTTTGTGACTCTATTTTCCCCTGCATCCAATAAAACATGAACATTCTCCTTAGCTCTCCTGTTGTTGAAATTTGTAAAAACATTTTTGTTGTCTGTAATGGCAGTAGTCAGATGAAATTCTAGTTGAGCTCTTGCACTTCAGATTTTCTCTCTGCATATTCTCATGACATTCTTGCAGTCTTCCTGAGTGGGCTGCTCATTCTTCCAAATCTCATAAACTCTCACTTTTTTCCTGAATTCCAGACACAACTCTCTTCAACCAGGCAAGTCTTCTTCCCTGTGGCTCATCATTTGGCACATGGAGACAGTCTAGTCCTGATTTTTATCCCCTTCCCCTTCAAATCTAGTAAAAAGCTCTCACTGTAAAAGTGTAAAATTATCTCTGCTAAGATCTGAGTAAAGGTGGTTTTTTTCCCTCTTTGAGACAGTGTACCCCATCTGTTGCCAGCAGTCCTGATGTTGCCTAAAATGACGCGTGATCAAAACCCCTGAAATTCGGACACTGGAATTGTCAGAAATGCACGTGTGTGACACATCAGGGGAAATGATTGCTTGTTTCAACACTAAGAAAGAGATGGCCGAAGATGAAATATCTGTCATGCTGCTTGCTTTGAAAGCTAAATATGGATCACTGGAATTTAGGACGAGAATAAGTACAATTTTGAAGAACTTTAACTGCCTGTAGACTTCTAGAGCTTTGCTGTCTGGATGGAACAATACCCCAGTGAAGTACAGACTAGAAGACATGCAGCTGACAAGCAGCCTTGCTGAAAGGGACCTGGGAGGGCTAGTTGGCAGTAGCTCACTGTCAGTCAGGAATATGTGCCCTGGAAGTCCTGAGGGCAACTCACATCCTGGGGTACACTGACACATCAGCCCATCAAAAGAGGAGATTGTCCTGCAGTGTTGGTGTGGTCTCATCTTGAGTAGGAAGGATGTGAATGTCCTTGAATACGTCCAAAGAAGGGCAACCAAGCTGATGAAAGGGATGGAAGGAACGCCTGCTGATGAGTGATGAGAACTCTGGGCTTGTCTATTTTGGAGAAAAGGAGGATGGAGGGAGACATCTGAGGAGAGAGAGGAGAGAGGGATGTGCTGATTTCTTCTCCCTGTTATGCAGTCACAGGGTTCATGTGAATAGCTCACAGCTGCATTAGAGGAGGTCTTCTCTATTAGGAAATATTTCTTGACCAAGAGGGTGATCAAACACCAAAACAGGTTTCCTAGAGTGGTGGTTGATGCCCCATGACTGTCAGTGTTTAAGAGGTATTTGGAGAATGTTCTTAAATATATAATTTAGCTTTTTGTCAGCTGTGAAGTAGTCAGGCAGTTGGACTAGATGATTGTTGTATGTTCCTTCCAACTGAAGTATTCTATTCTATTCTATTCTATTCTATTCTATTCTATTCTATTCTATTCTATTCTATTCTATTCTACTCTTATTTTTCTTACTCTGTCTTGTCTGAGTGGCAAATAATTACTGGTGAAGAATTTTCTCTACAATTCTAGTGTAAGATAGGGATAGAGCAGAGGGGGAAATTCACACACTGGTCTGCAGTATGACAGACATCAACAAATGCTGCTTTTTAGCACTGAATAGCAAAGTTCCACACATCTGAGGAAGATGCATAATGCCATGACTCTACTGTCTTTTGTTTGAATGGATTGGAGGAGAGATTTCTTTATGGTTAGCTTTCCATGGAAAACATAAGAAATGAAAGTTATCTGAGAGAGAGAGAACAGCACAAGATTACGATCTTACAAGCCTTTTTGTTTCTGCTGCTGGTTAAAACAGAAAAAAAAAAAAACCAAAAAAACCAAACCAAACCAAACCAAACCAAAAACACAAAAAAACCCCAAAAAACCACAGGAGGTGATTTTCCTACCAAAACTTGACAAGATAGGTAAAGAGAACTCATATATTGAGTGGAAAAGCCAACAAAGAAAATCAATCTCACCACCTATTTCCAACTGCTGTTAATGATTTATACTTCAGTTTTAATACGCAGCTGTGAGGTTTAGCAAGTGTTAATATATCAAATGTGAATATCTGGATGATGGGTTAATAGATATGTCATCACTGATTTCAAATTTGATGTTCAGTTTTATAACTTTACATAGATAAACTAAGTGGGAGCCGATAATTTCTTTTTATTTACCATAATCTACCTGTTGTGCATGTGCAGAAAATGAGGGAAGGAGAATTCAAATACTGTTTTACTTGGCTCCTAGGTAACATTCTTTCACACTGCTGGAACTATATTTCTTGCAATTGTCTATTGCGCTTGAAATTTCAGTCTTCAGCCTTGAATCAAAAAATACATATTTGTGTTTTATTTGCATAATGTGCTTTGAAGTATTTGGCAGGGAAACTTAATGCCCTTCTGTCACTATTTCATACCAAATAGCTCTCAAAATTTATTTACACATCCATTGGTAATTAAAAAATATTTTAAATTGAAAAAGTATTGTTTGAAAGACAAGGTTTGCAGTGCTGGAATTTTCAGTTTGCAGATCATTTCAAAAAGTAATGTTCAATCTTTTCACAATGCAATTTGAAGAATGATTTCAAAATGTCATGAAATATTACAGGGAAGAGTGACTTCAAATCTCGCTGATTTTTTTCCCCAATTATTAATGGGTTATTGCAAAGCAGCCCCTCCAAAAAGGACCTTTAAAAAATTACTTGCTGTCATCAATACTTCATTTTCCACATATTATTAAACTAAATTGCATTGTATGAATAAGAAAGAAAGACATGACTGTAATTCATTGACGTAATTCTATGTCACAGTTCCAAAGTTCCATTAAGAGACAATTCTGTCTTTCCTGTCCTCTTTACTTGTCCGTCAGAACACTTCCATTGGAATTGCAGTCTTAGTATGTACCTTCCAGCCTATTTTACAGAATATTCCACTGTTCTGTATTTATTAGTGCACCTAAAGTCACTGGAAAAGACATGTTGCCTTGCTTCTCTTTGGCCTGACAGTCCATGTAAATATTGCATATTATTCAATGGTCTTTAAGTAATGCACACAACAGTACTGATTGAACTTGAGCCTAAAAGCACCAAAGTTCAGCTGCTGTATCACAGCACGGCTTCCTTTTCATTTTTTCTATACCCTCCCTTGCTTCATATCATCATGAAATGACCCTAAACTAGCAGAACACCCAACCTGACAGGATTTTTTGAGATAGTGCTGTGGTATTAGTTCTTGCATCATTCATCTTGTTGGCAGCAAGCATCAGAGTGATGACCAGAAAGTGACAGAGACCAAGAACAGAGAGCAGGAAAAGCTCTCCTGTGCCATGATGGCAGTCAGCTTCTGCAATGCTCCCCTGAGGTGTTCAACACTTGGCACAGCTGGAGGTATCTTCAGTCTATTGTAAATTACAGCAGGTGTCTAAACCATCATGTGTCCCATCCACGATTATCTAGAGAAAGGGGTCAAAGCTCTCTGTCTATTTTTATTGGTTCATACCTGGGAGCTAAGGAAATTATTACCTCCTTTTTAAATTTGCACTGTTGCAATTAAAGTGTATTTGCACACCTGAACAAAAATTAGAAATCCTCTAGAAAGAATATTATTATATGTTTTAATTTGAAATAGAAAATAAATATATATTTTTTAAAAAATGAAGCAGAAAAGACAGAAAACAATTTCAAAATGTAAAACTCTCAACATTATGTCAGTTTAAGATCAGACTGCATCCGTGTTGCAGTACTGTGTGTGAAACAAACCTATTCTGAATTTCCTTTTTTGAATTAAGCCAAAGGCTTTTTAAAAAGATCAAGTATAGAAAAATGTCAGCCACTTAGAACCACAGAAACAGTGATCAGAATGTTTGCCGTTGTAATGCAGCACCAGACATGCTGTTGCCGAGTAACACCGGACAGGAGAAGGCGTCTGAGAGCTGGTGATATATGTCAACCACTGCAATATCAATTGGCAAAAACTGGCTGTACTACATTTCAGGGAAATAAATAATGGGCAAAAGCTTTCTCAGTGTCTCTGTCAGGAAAAGTAAAATAATTAAAGCATTGAAATAAATAAATTTTAGTTTAAGTACTAAGTATTGTACTAAGTACTACTATACTAAGCTATTAAAGGACATGAAGGCCATAATCAATGCAATATATGTACTTTTTAAAAGGAAAAAAAAAAACAAATTAAAAAAAAGGGAAATAAACAATCGGGGACTATGCTGCAGAACTTCCTCTCTATTTGGGCTGACCTGATAACAAGCTAAGGCTAAATAGAGCTAACACTTTTTACTGCAGACCTCTGTTAACCTTTATGGAGACCACAAAAGCATAAATGCCCTTAAGAAAATGATTAAGCTAAAGATGTGAAGGGCATTAAAGCTTTTTTATATGGCTAGCCAATTACCCTTTCACAGCCATCATTTTCTGGCCATATATTGGAACTTGGTGAACTCCTTAAAATAGATTGTGCATTATGTTTTAGCAGAAACCTGTCTTCCATCCAAAAATACTTATTTGATAGAAACAGACTCAAAAGCTAAATATGAGTCCTCTAGTCTTGCAACACGAGGAAGCAGACACAGATATATGATCAAGCTGTAGAGAAGGACTGGGAGTTGATACTGATATAAGGGAAAGAGACCACAGTTTTCCTTAGCAGATCCTGAATAGCACAGCCAGAGTGGGGGCGAACACTGAAACTAGCTGAAAAGATCAGTGCAAGGTATGTATTTATATCCTGTAGAATTGTCTCTGATATCTTACAGAATCCCCAGCCCTAGAAAGAACTCAGACCAGACTTTGTTCACCTTTCATTATAGAAACTGTGGAGAACTAATGTAACTGTCAAAAGAAAAAATACCAGCAAAACTCATGAAACCTAGAAGGTCCCCCAGCAGAGCTGCAGGAGGGAAAGGCTCAAGATGTCTCTAGGAAAAGAAAAGGCAAATTTAGGATTTCAGGTATCTTTGCAGTGAAGCAACTTCCAACCTTCTGAGGACATTTGAGACAGGGGTAATCTTTTCTCTTAATGCAGAGTAATGTGTGAGAGGAGTATATTCTGCTGATACATGTCTTCACATTCTTAACAGAATCCTTGGCAAAGTAAAAATATTTCATAAAAAGTGAATGGAAGATCTTAAATTTTCTTATATATCTGGTGGAACTATTAAATCAGGACCTCAATTTAGTTCTTGCAAATAGATTAGTCTTTACAGATCAAAGACAAGGTGCTGATCCAAACTCTAGTGACGCTACTGGAGACAATTCCATTTCTTTACCTAATGTATTTTTTTTTGGCAGAGAAATGGCCTTGTTTCATTGTTAAACTACTAAAAAAGTAAATTAAAGAGAAGTCATGTTTCTGTTCGCAAGGAGGGTGTGTTTCCTGATTAGCCGAAACTACTAATTACCTTTAAAATGGAACCTTCTTTAAAAAGTGAAGATTTTAAAGCATCAAATAGACAATAAAAGCTATTTTATAGTTGTCTCTTGAAGTCTTATTGTAAATACAGTCACCCTATAAAATGATATTAATTATAACTATAAATAGAAACTACTTATAGAGATATTATGAGATATTATGTGGTTTTGACAGCATTTTGGGTACCTTTTTTTTTAATAAAGAGAACCGTTTTAAATTACTGAGCACTGCAATATTTGGAATATGTGCTTGATTTCCATAAGTAGATAATTACAAAACTAACCATACTTTTTGTGGAGGGCTGACTTTGGCTGGCTGCCATATTTTTCACAGATGCTATATTACTCCACCTCCTCAACTGCCCAGGGGAGAAAATAAAGTAAAAGAAATCGAGATAAAGGCAGGGAGATCCTTTTTCTGCTACTGACATGGGCAAAACAGATTCGACTGTGGAAAAATGCATTTTTTGACAATTAAAAGAGCACAACCTGGTAGAGAAGCAAAGAGAAATATGGGAAAACCCTCCTGACACTCACCCCTTCCCTTTCCTCACGCTCAGCTTTGCTCCTTCCCTCGTGACTGCTATGCCTCATCAACCCAAGCAGTGCAGAGGGATGGGGAATGCGGGGCTGCTGTCAGTCCATCGCAGCTCCTCTCTGCGATTTTTTCCCTCCTTGCATTTTCCCCTGCTCCAGCCCGGACCATTCCCAGGGGCCGCAGGGCCAGCCCAGCCCGGCCGGGCTCTCTCCCAGGCCGCAGGGCCGTCCCTGCCGGGTCTCTCCTGCCCCCGGCCCTGCTCC
>JAWWEY010000115.1:72444396-72485162 GCA_035582745.1 Loriotus luctuosus | reverse complement strand
TTGCCCAGGCTTTCCCCGGGGCTCAGGGGCTCAGCCGTGCCCTGCGCTGGGGCCGCTGCAGCCGCTGGCACCGCCTGCATTCCTTACGCTGTGTCATTCTGTAATGAGATCTCTGTGCGTAATTGCTGGGGAAGAGGATGGATACTTTAAATCTGGCAGTTTGCAAAGGCATTAGAGTTCCTTACTGTAGAGTGACTATCGAAAGGAAAAGGTGAAGGATTTTGATGAATTGGTGAAGAAAATAATACTTGTATTGTGTTTGGACAGGAATATTATCACACATCACCACCATAAACCTGTTGCAAACTAATGTTTTGACTGCATATTTCAGGACTGATGCAGCTCCCTTGCAATTAACTGAATGCAAGCTTGTGATATTATTTGAATGTTAATCCGACGTTTAAGGGTTTTTTGTTTTGGTTTGGTTTTGGTTTTTTTTGGTGTTTCTTGTTTTTTGTT
Organism: Loriotus luctuosus; assembly: GCA_035582745.1. Lineage (NCBI taxonomy): Eukaryota > Metazoa > Chordata > Aves > Passeriformes > Thraupidae > Loriotus > Loriotus luctuosus. Next base: position 72,484,703 of record JAWWEY010000115.1, on the reverse strand, counting down.
TTTTTTTTAATAAATAAATTTTGTGCCTTTGACATCATGACAGTATAAGCATTCTCTGTACACCTGTTCTCCTCACAGGTGTTTGTTTTAATAGCTCAGGATCTGTGGCTGCATCACCTTTTCAACAAATAATCCGCATTCACTTGAGCAACTCCAACTTGCAATCATTGTTACTGACCTTTTTCTGCATTGTCTGACTTACTGGACAGCAATTCAAAATTTTTATGTGGATTCAGTAGAATAATTTCAATTTCAGATCCTGAAAATGAGTACAGTTTTCCTGTTTTGATGTTTTCCGTGTGGAAGTACTGTGCAGAATAAGTGCTCAAGTTTTCTAGCACTTGTAGGAATTATGCTGACTTTTGGTAAAGAAACTTATTTTTTCATTCTAAAATAACAGCCCTTGAAATAAAAATGAGCCAGGAAACTTGATAAAAGAAGAAATGGAATATATTTTTGTGGCAAAGATATTAATATATTTTGATGATCAACATATTACTAATACATCAAGAGAATGTTAATGGATTTCTTTACATAAATATGATTAGCAAAAACAGAACAAAGTAGAATATGTCACTGCAAACCAATTAGGTAGAAAGTGAATAATCTGGGAATTACAATTAGCACAAGAAACACAGAAATCATTGTGTTGGAAGACAGCACTGTGACCCTGCTGACATCTTTGTCCTCTTCCCACACTCTAGTTCTATAATGATTGTGCAATGGAAAAATATTTCCAGGGGGTTTGCTTTTTCTACCATTCTAACTGATGAAACTTTATTTACTTTCCTTGTGAATTAGAACACAAGTCAGCCTTCATCATCACCCTGGTTATTTTTAGAAAAAATAAATTCATGGCAAACATTGATCTAGTGGTTTCTCATTACCCTCTCAGGTTCCAGCATTCATCCATTTGCAGACTTTCTAAGTAATAGATTGCCTAAGAATCAAAAATCCTATCCCTGAAAATGTGTCTGCTATCCTTTTTAATATATTTCTATCATATGGAAATAGTCCCACCTCAACTTCTGGCAGTTGGTTTCAGAAATTCCATGCAGGGGAAAAGAACAAAAAAACATTTATAGCTTCTTGCACGTTTTTTTTTTTTTTTTACTTTTGACTTCTATTGGTGTAATCTTTTTATGTTAAACTATTATCTCCTATTTGTGTTCTCTGCACCACACTTGATTTCATGGATATTTATTAAGTTCTTAGTAATCTCTACATCTGTCCTTACAAATCTCCATTTCTTTGTCTCAAAAGCTAAATAGAGCAGGACTCTTCAATGAGTCCCATATCAGAGCTATTCCTTATAGCCAATGATACGTTGATTTTTTCTTAAACTTTTTTCCTCTAGTTTTTTTATGTCGAATACAACTATAAGCTAAACTATAATTAAATCATACAATGGGTTTATTGCTAATGCAGGATATGGAAAAACTAAAAGAATCTCCTTGCTCCTTCCAATGTTTTCTACATTGAGACATGCTTGAAAATGTTTTTTTCCATGATAGATCCATTTTTCCATAGATCCATTGCTACTTAAACTTCAATTTATTGCATTAAACAGCTGTGAATTTCACTTCTGCTTAGAACTAGCTTATTTCCTTTGTATAAACAAACATAAAGGGGTCAGTTGTTGTTCAGAATACACATTTCTAAGGCCAGAAAGGCCGTAATACACATTTCTGGCCAGAAAGGCCAGAAAGGCTTGCATAACTACTAATTCTTTAAAATGTCTGCACAACTAAAAGAGAATAAAGGAGTCACTGTTTTGAACTACAGTTCAGAAAAGCAATATTATCAGGTATTTGGTTGATAACAAACCAAATGCCTGATAATAATGTGGTAACTATCTATTTTACATGGGATGGAATCTACAAGTACCAGACTTGCAGAAAGTTTAAGCAGAAAGAATTCTGTGCCCCCACAATACTTCAACAGTGTTTTGAATGAGTACCAGGAGAGAATATGTGCCTGGAAGGAAGCAGATGACTCTTGAGGAATTAGGTTTCACTGGAAAGGCAGACTTGACAGCTATAAGCAAGAAACTTGCTCTTATTAAGTTGCCATCCCAAAATTGTGTTCCTTGAGTAGTATAAGGATAGAATTGATTATGTTAACATGAAGATATTGAATAGGACCTGAATTAAAAGCCACCAACTGTACCTTTCCATGAGGAAAAAAAATTAAAAAACCAAAATGAGATGAGAAGCTTTGGATCCCATTTTGTTTTGCATCCAAAGTTGTGTTGTTTTGATCTGTTTTTTTTTCTTTGATTGCTTTTTAACACTTCCTAGTAATTCAGGAGAAGGAAGAGCAAAGATTAAGAAGGCTGTATTTCCCATAGAGTTTTTGTAGCCTAACTTGCCACAGTGATTGTGGCACAGAACAAAATTTTTCCCATCTATCTGTTTATAGAAAAATGTCTTTCTTCTTAACAAGGCAAAAAGGCAAAAAATAGTGAATACACCCCCGCCCCCAACATGGTTTCAATAGCTTCATCGTACCTTGATGAAAAATTGGACTTTTCGTGTGATTGAAAGATGGAATTCTTTTCAATATTTCAGCACTTATATAATCTCCTCAGGACTTACCTGAATCCAGATGCCAGTCCTATTTTAACTCTCCCCTCCAGTCTAGACAACTTCTCTTTTAGGCTAATGTTCTCATAGGCATTAAGGAGTAAAGGATGGATAATGACAGCCCCAACTGGCAAAGTACACTTTTTCAATACATGTGTTCTAGAGTCTCAGAGCTCCAACAAGACAAGAGCGATAATTAGCACACAGGATAACAACAATAATGAAATGTACAGGGAGATTTTGCCAGAACTAAGTCCTAAAGAGCCACTAGCTAATAGCAAACACACCAGTCCCATAAGTGCTATTGTTTCTTACCTGTAAATATTTTCAAAGAGCTAAACCACTATGAAATCTTTCATATTAAAATAACTAAAATTAATCTTAAAAAAATCTATTACTATCTCCTGAATGCTGACTAGTAAAGGTACTGTACAGATCTGTAGTGATTACCTTATTGATCTTGTTGAAAAGTAATAATCCTTGAACCAAGACTTTCTTATGTGAAATAGGGCTTGTTATCTTGTTTAATTTTAAAATAACAATCAGACTTGGTAATCTTTGTAGATATTGCACAACTTACAGAATCCAAAAAAGGCTCACATGCAAGCTATATAGATAAAAGTTTGGGGTTCCCTCCACTGTATATTTAGCTGACAGCACTTAAGCAGTTCTTGTTTCTACATTAACATTTTTCCTAAACATGTTTTAAAAGTGTTACTGTTCAAAAAACCAATGCAAAAACATTTCAGGGATCAATATTTATCCTGCATTAAGATCTTAAAAATCTTATATAATTTCAAATTCTAAAAGATAGTACAAAAGTAATTATTATAAATTGCATGCTATGCATGACAAGCTGCATTCATATAGAAATTCCTCTTAAATCAAGAAAAATTTCTCAATTGAGTCCACATGGAAATTTTGTGTTCAGAGATATTTTTCCCTGATCACACTGGAGTACCTCAGAGCAACTATATATTGAAAATCTCACTCTTCATTAGTTCTTTTTTAAAATGTAGAATAGTAGGCATATAGTGAGAACATTGTTTAATGAATATTATAACACTAACAAAAAATAGCTCTCATTTCTAGTATTCATAGTAGAAAAGCATTTTACTCAATACGATTCTTTATTTATAAAAAAATATTTTAAGTTTAACTTTTTTATTTCTTACAGTTTTGCACTTAGGCACCTGAAAATTATCTGCTAGGTTTTGAGACTAGTAGCTGAAAAGCTCAGACATTGGCATGGGCAATGCTTTTCTGAATCAAACTAATAATTTTTCTGGTTAGTGCCTCACAGTAAAGCTCAAGAATCTCTGCAAGAGACAATTAAGACATAACATTTCCAGACAGAATTTCCTCCCAACTCTTGACAGTTGGAGGTCAGTCTGGCCTGAAATACAGGGATTTATATCTTTCCCTTGGGTCCATTACTTTGTACATGGTTAGAAAGCTGAAAATGGAAGTTAAAATTCATTTGAACCGCTGTGTGGGATCAGTTAGAATTCTTAATTATGTTGGCCCAGGTCCACAAAAAGATCTATAGAATGTAGGTGCTCAAAGCTGTCACATACTCTGAAAACATGTAGGTGCCTTAAGATCCAGTTGCAGCATTTCAAGTTAGTAAATTTCCCTGAAGAATATTTCTTCTGCCCTGATCTTAGCTGGGTTACATTACAGGTTTGATTACAGGTTTGATTCATTTCACGTATATGATTAGTTCTATAAGAGGTTTATTTGGAAGCAACGTCAAGAAATAAGGAAAAAAAATGCTGTTCAGGAAATTGTTCCATATAGAAAAGATCACTCTTGTGTTTGGATAAGGAAACATTTGAAATCAGATCATCTACTGGCTTGAATGGGCAGTGTTCTGCTTCACTTCAAGAAAACATTTCTGTTTTGGTTTAGATCAGACAAAACCCAGGATTTCACCAACATTTAAAAGCACATTTTCTAGAAAAGTAATTTAGCCTCTCATTATGCCCTTCAGTAGCCTTGTTGATAGGAAATTGAACATATTATACAGATAGTAACAGGTTAAAAAAATACTACCCTCCTACATACTACAGTGATTGAACATTGCAAATTCTTACAGTAATAAAATAATTACAGAACAAGAAATTTTATTTCATTTTTCTTTTCTTTAAAAGAAAACTTTCATAGGAGAGCAGTAGGTCTTTGACCCATGGCAGAATGGGGGAGAGTGAGCCATGCAGAAAATTAATTGTATCATGTAGAATAGACTTATCCTAATGTTGCCAAATTTTGATAATTCTCTGAACATGGACAATGACTCAGGTTTAGAAAGAAGACTGTGCAGGGCATTAGGTAGAAGTTTTCCACAAATTGAGCATGCCAGGGAGGAAAACCAAAAGAATTAATGCACTAAAATTTACATAAACCCTCCTATCTAATACATAGTCACCACCTACATAATAAAGTCATTTAGCTTGGGCTACCTTGTGCAGTACTTCTGGCTGCATCTGCATGGGCCTCTTTGAGGGTCTCTAGTGGCTTCTGGGGATCCTTTGGGAGGTGCCTCCTTCTTAGATTCAAGCAAGTAAAGTTCAGCTTAGGATACACAAAACACAAGATTGTATTCCAAATAAAATGTGATCTACAGCCCCAGCCTCACTTCTTAAAAAATTACCAAACAGGACATAAAATACAAAGATTTCTATAAACATTAGGCAGCATCTGCTAAACACACATGGTAACATCTATTTGCGTTTAAAAGTGGGTTTAAAGGTGAGTGATACCATCAGATTACATTTACAACAAAATAAAAGGAGGATACTGAGAATTCTGCTTAAAGACATGATTGGGATGTTCATTTTCTTAAGGAATGTTACTTGCAGATCTAGACACAGGGACAAGATTTATCTGCTCTGTGGGACAGCAGGATTGAATGGTTCTGTATTACTTTTTATCATGACCTCACAGTAGTTATGCCTCTAGTAAGACACTTTCTATTTTCTAGAAGTTGAAAGGTGGTGACTTGGCAATTCCAGGGAGCTGTTTCGGGGAGTGGGGAATCAGCCGCATCCTCACCTCATTGCAGACTGCTTGCATGTCTTAAAAAATTGGGACTTACATGGGCATGCTGTTGCTTCATACAGTACATTGACATTCCTTGCTGTCTGTTTGTAGTGTGTTAATCATTGCTCAGTGTTCTCATCACTACTTTATATTCCTGTGTGTGATATTCACATACTCTCTGAACAGAGAGAGATGCAAGACTTTCGCAGGATTTTCCTGGGGAAGGCTGTGAGAAAGCTCAGAAAAAGTATGATAAACAATTTTTATCTCCACTTGTTGCATCTGTTGTTGTGTACATGTGTAATTTATTATGGAGATTATTTACTGAAGAGGGATTTCTTAATTGGACTCTGGTGATGGTGTTTTGATTCATCGACCAATTGGATCCACGTGTGTGTTGTGACTGTCTGTCAAGGGCAATGGTTTTCTTCTTAGTAATACAGTATGGCATAGTATAGTATAGTTCAGTATGGTGTAATGTAGTATAGCTTAATAAAGCAATTGATCAGCCTTCTGCAATCATGGAGTCAATGCACATTATTCCCATGTAGGGTCCGTCACTGCTATGATTCCTGTACTTATGTATGTTTTGTGGTATACTTGTGCAATTCAAAAGCACATCTTGTATCTAGAGTCAATGAGGCACCAAGTGAGTGAATTTCATGTCAAAATCTACAATTACCTTGTCCATCTCCAGACAGACCATGCACAAGATTTTATAATTTGAAATTCTCATTTCCTCCTCTGCTTTTTATTTGAATCGTTCTTGCTAATGCCTGGTATGTATATTTTTACAGATATAAAATGCAAAATACAAATAGCAGTTTGGTTTTGGTTTTTTTCTTTCATTAAGGTAGTTAAAGATTTAACTACTTAAATTTTCACTTATAACTTATTTTGTACCTGAAATTTTACCTGGCATTCACTTGGGAAAATAAAAATGTAAATATGCAAATTGCTGTTTGAAAAGGGTCAATTTCTTTACAGCTGTAACACCAAAAAAAAAAAAAAACACCAAAAAAACCCCCAAAAACCCACAAAAAAACCAACCAACTAAACCCCCCCCCAAAAAAAAAGCCAAAAACAAAAACCCCATTCAAGATGGACTCCAGTTTTGATCAAGAGGAAAATCTTTTTAAAAAGTAAGAATTAGATATGTAAAATCAAGCTATGTGTGATAGACTCCTTCATAAAAATTCCAGCTCAAAACTCATCCATGAGTGCCTTACAAATGAAGTCATCCCAGATATTTTTAAATGTAAGGGGTTTGAGATATTGACCAGATAAAGCATTCCAATTTTTACATACTTACTGTGATGAAATTACTTTTGAGCTCCTTCCCCTTATCTCTCATCTTATCTATTTGCTTTAAGGAGATGTGCTGTAAATCAGAATAATTTATTTATCTAACATTTATTAGCTTGTGGGCTTGTTGAATGTTATACTAAAGGCACTACTATGAATCTGAATAACAAATTAGTGCCCCTTCAAATCTGATATGAATAGGATGCTGACAATTTTTTTCAAATAAACTATGAATTTTAAAACCAAACTCAAGATGGTTTAATAGAAGAGGATTGCTAACTTTAATAGTTTGATTATCCAGATGGCATATATTTCAGTTCACGTTCTTTACAAGTACAGCATTGACAATAAGAAAAAGGAGGCTTTCTCACATCAAAGCATTTTGGAAAAATCTAGAAAATACGATGTTTAAATAGGATGATAGTGTTACTGAAACCCAAAATAAATCTGCCACAGAACTATTATTCACTGTCTTTATTATTGTTACATGTTTCAGATCTGCATTCTCTAACACTTTCTGTCAATTGCACAGAATACATGATTTAAAAGAATGCCAGGATATTGATATGTTAAGAAAATTATAGGTGACAATTCCTTTGACTTTTAAAAGCAGTCTTGCTCTGAAATTTTCTCAAGAAACGAAGAATATACAATGTTAATTCTTTCGCAAAGAATGCTGATCATAAAAAAGCATTGTTTTGTGAAGAGATATTCCAGAGTGATTACTAAAATTATTGAATAGAAGTTCAAATTTGAAGGTTTACAGAATATTGTTGAAATGAGTGTTTCAAAAATGAAGAATAAAACTCCATCAAAAGTACCATCTATCTAATAGAGAAGATAAATATTACACATCATCTTCTGTAAATAACTCAGTAGACAGTTGCAGACACCTTTCTGAGACAGTACAGGATTCCATGAGCAATTTCATGTCTTGTCTGTTCTTGTTTTCTTGTAAAATTGAGCATCTGTAAAATTAAGCTCTTGGATATCATAAGATTATATGGAATCCTTCTCTAGTTGTTAATAAAAGTTACCTTGATTATAAATGGTTATCACTGGCTACCTTTATTCGAAATTTTGCAATACTTTCAAAATAGATAGGCAATATTTGCTCTAGCCTATGGAACAGAAGCACTTGAGACTCAGAAGCCAAACTTCACTAGAGATTGGTAAACTATCACAATTGGCTTATGAAAAAGAAGAGAGAAGTAGGCCAGACCAAACACTGTGAAAAGTTTATACATGTCTCTCCAGGCTCTTAGGAGTAAGAAGGGTCTTTCCAGTGGGATATGGAATACAGGGCTTGCATTGACTTGAAAGTGAAACAATATTATTTTACTTCTCTTGACATTTATTCTTAGGTAGCTAAATACTCTGAATGCCTGAAAGCAAATGAATGGCATATAAAATGAGAATACTCAAATCTGTGGCATTTTAAATTCAATAGCAATTTAATAGATGGTATACAATGGAAGAAAGGAAAACCTCTCTGTTTTGGGCCAGGTTATAGTTCAGTCTTTCACTGGCTATTTGGTATGAGTTAAAAATGACTACTCTAAAGAAAGTTAACAAGCTACTAACAGGAGACTCCTTGGGTGGCCCCAAAATATCTAAGCCAATTTTCTTTTCTTTTAATATACAAGGACATTTTCCATTCAAGAGTATCTTGATTACATGCTTTTACATACTTTTGAAATCAATTGCTTCATATTTTCATTAGGATAGGTCTTAGGATGAGGCGCTTATAACATTTGGGACATACATTTTTCTGCTTGTATTTTTTTGCCAAGCTGATGGAGAAACATGCATGCTATCACAGAGTCATGCCATAGTTAAACATACTTCTGTTTCAAAAATAAGGGTCATGGACAGGAACAGAATGTTTCTTATAGCTATGGATCTTTGATATAACAAAAATATAACACAAATTACTGTTCATAGACAGAGGCTGTAAAGCCATTTTTCCATCAGGATTTGTTCGAGATGTTTTAAAGTATGATTGCAAAATGTGTTTTTCAAAGTCAAAACTGCAATGAAAGGTGGATTATTCAGTTACTTTATTCCATAGCATTATTATTTACCAGAATTTTCCAATTGGAGATTTAAAGGTCAGTGTGTTAAGTTTAGGAAATTTTCAACATATTATATGGACCTTAGTTATCTCCCTATCTGTGTGTTTGTGGAGGGTTTGCTTTTAGCTTGGAGAATTTGACCTTTGCATGGTTTAAAATATAGATAAAATTCCCCAGTATTAGAAAGTCTACCAATATTTCTGAACCTTCGTCATTTCCTCTAAGTGTCCATTGTGCACTTAAATTGATATGTAGCTCATGATTTCAAGGAAAAAAATTGAGGTCTGTTGGTTATAGTAATACCTTATATTTACCCCATAACCTATCAACATAGTGCTGTAACCTGGCCTTTTCATTTTACTTGAGGGGAAGGAGTTGGAACAAAACCTTTTTTTTGTATATTGTTGGATAGTAAATGTTCTTGTTATTTGGGCAGTAGTTCTGTACATTATCCATATTAAATAATTTTTTGGGATTTCCCTCTGAAATATGTAGTTGGCCTATCTCAATCATTTCTTTATCACAGCAAAAAGGCTTTCCACATGCTTCAGAAGTGTCAGTGTGATGTTTTGTTCTTCCTAATTCTACACAATTACTGTAAACTTCTGTCAAGAGAATAAATCATCATGAAGAACAGCTTGGTTTAAGTTTGCCTATATATATGGAGTACTTTCTACTTTTACACTTTTCAATTTAAAGCATGTCTCATACAAAACCAAAAATAATTAGGGTCTTTTTATCCTCTGCTTCTGAACAATAAAAGTGGAAGTACAGCAAAATTTACTCATAAATTATCATGCTTTGCAGCTGAAAGTCCATGTAATGTGGAATTATGCACCAGTATCCATTCCTGAGTGGGGCGAAGCATAAAGCTAGGAGATACTTTGATCACAGAAACCCCAACTTATAAAATTATTCACAAGTACTCATTACATCTTAAAGTCACTTCAAATTTTAATTCAAACTGAGCTCCAAATTTAGAAACTTCATAGAAAGCACAGCATCAGAAAAAGGTACTTTTCCAGTTTTATGGTTACTCCATGGAGCTCTGGAAACTTCCTTGTCTAAGCTTATATATTTGTGTGTAAAGTTTACAAGTCACTTTGATAGAGTAGTTGTGTGTGAGGAAAAACTGATGTTATTTAGTTCCATGCCTGTCTCTTGAGGAATCCATATGACTGAAATCCAAAAATATTAATCTGCTTAGGTAAGATAGAAGATGATACTGTGGATAAGGTACAAGAAAATAACATACTATAAATCTATTTAAATGTGTATTTATTAATATCAATTAAGTCATTTAAAGGCTGCTTGGCAGTATGATGAGCACTATGGAAAGGCCAAAAGCAAGCTATATCATATAGGCTTAGAAAAATCAGAGATTATAATTTTTTTGTGATTTCTTTCGGAATATGGAAGAAAAACCCCAACAAAACAATAGAAGAATTTGTGTGTGAGATTTATGTTTTACCTCTTCAGGACTTTCATGTGAAAAAGGACCCCTATTAAAAAGATAGTAGAAATGAGCATCAGAGTGTGTGGAGGGGATGGTGCACCTGAGACCAGGATGAGGAGAGGGTATGGAGTACCCACAGGGTAAGAAGTCTGAGCCTGCAAAAGAAGGAATTAGGCAATTGCTGTGGCAGCCCTAGCATGGTGGGAGGGAGGGTGGCTGTAGAAGAGCACCAGGGAGAAGGTACCTCTCCATGTAATAAGTGCCTCCAATTGGAGCCCAAGGTCATGAGTGGCTCACGTACACTGAACCTCCACACAAATGTCTCCAGGCACACACACTGCTGTTTCTTTGTGCTTTCAGAAATAATGTAGTCCTGTCATGCTTCTGCTCTTTGCTTTCTCACAGCTAGGTCACAGGGCCTTATCTCATCTATGAAGAAAAGTCACTGTATTTTTGGATCAAATAAAGTCTAGCTAAAATAAGACAAGGTTAACTGAGCTAGAACTATTGCACACTCATTACAGTGAGAAGGGTCTAAAAAAGGAGTACATAAACTCTGACCCTGACTGCTTTATTTCTTCTTGTAGGTTGTTCTGTAGAGCTCTTTTGTGTGAGTGGCTTATCCAGTACTTGAAAACATCACCTTTTACACTTAGCTAGAGTGATATTTCTTCAGGTTGTTGTGTATATAGGATTTACTGAGGAGTCTGTTTTTTACAACTTACAGTAATGCACAATGGGAAGTAGGAATAGAGAAGAAGTTTATGTATTTCATAGAATCACAGAATCACAGAATATTCTGAGCTGGAAGGGACTCACCAGGATCATCAAGGCAAATTCTTCAGTGAATGGCCCACAAAGGGATCAAAGCCACAACCTTGGTGTTATTAGCACCATGCTCTAACCTATTTGAGTTGTTACAGAAAAGAACAGGGAGAGTGTCACTTTTCTGGCTAGTATCTAAAGTTATGAAACCATGGTTCCTATTAAGGTTTTTGGTTTTATTTAAGTGACAGTAATTTCTATGAATTACCAGTCTAATTATTTCATTATTTATTTCCTGGAAGAACTATCATTTTTCTGTGGTAAAACAGTTTCATCTGAGGTGGGCTGGGAAGAACTTGAGATGAAAAGGTATTTGGAATCATAAACAATGCCTTTCTATAATGACTACAGCATCAGAAAGAAAATATGGAAATGGTGTGTTAATCTGTGCTTTAATTGCCATATCAAAAAGTTTGCAGCATACCACATTTGTTTTCATTGTAAAGGAAATGGAAACACTGCCCAGGGGTTCAGTTTGGCTGAAGAAAGTTTCCTTTTCTTGACAACTGTGTACGTTAGATAATAGAGCGTTGTGGCTGTCTGTGTAGGGCATGTATGTCTGGTTTAAAGACTGACAAAATACTTTTAATTTGGTTTCACAGAAGTGCTCATTTCTGACAACCAGGAAAATTTATATTGAAGTGTCTCTCACAGACTGTCCAATGCATGTCTCCTTTGGTGATTCCCATGCAGCACTGTGTTTCTTTAAAGAAATGGGAGTGATAAATGCATCATTCGCTGGTGTTGTGAAACCATGTGCTGGTATGAATTACACACCAAGGTTGAAAGTCTCACTGTTATGACTTGGGAGGTAGGAAAATCAAAATATAAACAGCAGTTAAAAGAGCCAGTATCCTAGTTCTTCCCTAAAATGTTTTCCTTTTTGTCTCTGTAGCAAGGATTGCTCAAGACTTAGCACAGTAGCACACAGCATATTCCTGGAAAGATGTGAATTTCTGTATGATGTAAATATTAGTAAACCTAATCATAACTCCTGTTTGACTTGTGGTCAGGCTATTTTAAGGATCAGCTTAAAATCTGCCCCTCTCCAGACTCAGTTGAGTTCATCTCATGCTACAGTTTCTAGTAATTGCTAGTGCCAATTAGATTGTAGTGTTCATTCCATTTTTGCCAAGACAGATACAAGCTATATGCTCATAATGTGTAAGACAAGATTGTGCTCACATACATACATTAAAATCTTAGTTGTTAAAAGTCCCTATGAATTATATCATTTTATTCAAACTGTGAGCCAGAGCTCTGACCGGAAGCTGTGTTAAAGCACCTAAAAGGCATGGGAACAGAAAACGTGTTTTTCTTGAGGTTTTGCTTCAGTACATGCAGTTCATTACTGCTCACTGCTCGGTCATAAGACATTAATAAAAGCCCTGTACAAAGGGAACATTCCTTGATCCTTAGGATTGCTCACAGGGGTTAAGCTTTTTATAATGCTGCAAAGGCCAATCATTTGAGAAACTTGTACATTCAGTGTCATACAAATTTTTTTCTGTGGTACAAGGGAATTTTGTATGTCAGTGGCCTAAAAATATATGACATTGTATAAGACTTTGGCAAGCTAAATGCTTATTACAGAGGAATTTAAAATTAGTGCTTAATGAATGAACACTACTTAAATATCAGCTTATGGCATTGTAAATCAAGGTTACTGTGCTTAGGTCATGCAAGATTAGGAGCTGTAGAAGTGACCCTTTATCTCAGCAAAATAATAACTTTAATTTCAAATCGTTTGAATTGAAATATGGCTTATGGGCTTATGGGCTGTAAGAATTAAGGGCCTTCAGGCCTGATTGCCATTATGTAGGAAAGGGGAAGTTATGAGTATATGCAGACTGGTGATATCAAAGCTGAACTTGCTTTGAGCAGGAGGTTGGGCAAGAGTCCCTAGCAGACTGAATTATTTTGTCTTTCTGTAATTCTACAACATCAAATAAAGTACAGAAACAATACTCAAAAGAAAACAGAAACCCTTCAGTGAAATTCTTTCAACATATTCTTTTAAGTTATCTAAAAATGTAATTTTAATCTGTAACATTTTTCCTCAGTCCTGGAATTAGTTTAATGTATATATTCAAATAGATAATATTTATGTCTTCTGAAATGATGACAAAGCATTTAGAGACAGGAATCTCATTTTGATTGACCTGCAATCATTCAAAAAAAAAGAAAAAAAGAAAAAAAGGATTCCAGGAATCCATTATATCACTAAATTCATGGCTTATCCCTCAAATCCATGTTTAAAGATTATGCTAAAATCTAAATGTACAGAAACTTTTATTTTCTGTGAGGTTATTTTTTCCCATTTTATATTACATTATTGTTAAAAGTAAATAAAGAAACTAAAAAGAAAAGGAAAAGGAAAAAATTGGACTTGAAATTATTTTCAAGTTTTGGCACTTGAAATTATTTAGCTATTTCTTGCCATGCTGTATTTTTCTGGTGTTAATAAAGGAAAAGAAGTAGATTCTATGCTGCTCACATCTACATTACTATGCACTTTACACAGAACTAAAATTAGTTCTAGAACTAAATAAATATGGCAAGTAAAGGAAATAATTAATGGGAAATCCTATGCTGCAGTATTTCTTCCAGTACCTAAACTCCACAAATAAAGGCCTAGGAAAAGAAAAGATCACTGAGAAATTATAAAGAGTAGTATAAGCATACAAGGATGGGAAAAATCTGACACACGACATGAAAGATGAGATATTACTAGAACCCCAGAATCACAGAATTGTTTAGAATTGAAAAGACCTCTAAGACCAAGTCCAACCTTTAACCAAACACCACCACATCGACAAGATCACGGCCCTAAGTGCCATGTTCAGTCAATTCTTACAAACGTCCAGGGATGGTGACTCCACCAGCTCCCTGGGCAGTCCACCCCAATGTTTAGCAACCCTTTTCATAATGAAATTCCTTCTGATGTTCAAACTGAACCTCCTCTGGTATAGCTCAAGGTCATATCCTCTTGTCTTGTTACTAGTTGGCTGGGAAAAGAGGCAACACCCACCAGAAAGGGAAAAAATGTCATAGGAAAGAATTTTCAGTCACAACATGCAGATTTTCTCTGGTAAAATGCAAAGCAGAAGAGATGTATAAATAAAATCACCTTGAAAATATATAAAAAACAAATCAGATACAAGAATTATAAAAAGAAAAATAGCTCACTTTAATATGCTGTCAACAAACAACCTTTCCCTTGTCCGTTTTAATTCATCATATATTTACTCACTACTTTTTATTATTTTGTCTTACTCAAAGAGTTTTAATATGCATTATTGAAAATAAGACAAACTAAGCAGTAAAGCTGCATTTTTTAGTCCCAAAATATCTGAATTGAAATCCAAAAATATTTACTTGGAGAAAGCACAGTAAAATATTACTTTAGTAGAGTCCATAATATCATGCTGGTCTATTTGCTGCTATTATGAAACTTCTGCTCATAAAGGAAATGATCCTTTCCATATGAGTTAAACCAGAAGGCAATAAATTCTTTAAACTCTCTGGATGCAGAAACTCAGACAAGAATATGAATTGTTGGTTCTGATTTTCTTTGTAGCTTGAAAAAGACACGGTAATACATGTTTCTAAATATTTTCATTAATTTTTTTACAAAGGAAATACGAGTGTTTTGTTTCCTTCCCTTTCTGCAAATTTTAAATATGTAAAGCCTACACTGTTTTTCACTAACACTTTGAAGCCTGGGGTTAGATTTGGGAATATACTTGTCAGCTGGCCAAGATTGTCTCCCTGAATGTTGAGTACCAAAGATGTAATAATGTTCTTCAACTTAATGGCATCAGAAGCACTGAATTGAAGGCAGTGTATTTGAAATGCTAGATGCATTTATAATGAATTTATGCTAATTTAAGTATCACTGTGAAGCCTTCCTTTTCCATTTTTCACTGAACTGTGCTTTTGCTGCAAATACATTGTATAAATATCTTATTTTTCCTTGTATTGAGAGAATTATAAATGGGTTTTTTGTAATGGGGGATTGAGTCAAGGGGAGATACACTTCACAACATCTGCAGGCTTTCTATGGAGCATTTTATTTCTTAAATAGTTATTATTAATGCAATCAATCTGTTATTATTAACAAAAGGTAAGTATTCGCACAGTATAGTCAGTCAGTCAGTCAGTCAGTCACTCACTCACTCACTCACTCACTCACTCACTCATTCACTCACTCTCACCTCCCCTTTCAGTTAGCCAGCTGGAGCTTCAGCTGGGGACAAAGCCCAGCTGTTTCCTCAGGAGAAGGGGGACTTACTAAGGTCACTTGGCTTTTAGGCAGGAGTTTGGGCAGTTCTTCAGAGTGATATTTATTTCATTAGGTGTTTCTGTAATGCTGTAGTGTTCTTCTGCACACGTGCTACTGCAGTCCTGGATGTGGCTCGACTTACA
Organism: Loriotus luctuosus; assembly: GCA_035582745.1. Taxonomy (NCBI): domain Eukaryota; kingdom Metazoa; phylum Chordata; class Aves; order Passeriformes; family Thraupidae; genus Loriotus; species Loriotus luctuosus. The sequence continues at coordinate 72,468,987 of JAWWEY010000115.1, read as the reverse complement.
TGACCTTTTCTTGGTGTCAGGTGTGTTTCAGTGGCCTTCTACAGACTGAGCAAACTCTTCCTGTCCTGACTTTATTGATTCTTGCATATCCAGCAGGACTCCTAGTTGCTGGATGTTGTCCATGAGCCTGTACACTTGCTTCCTACTCAGCATGTACTTTTGCTCTTTTCAGACCTTTGTTTCCTGGTAAATGTTTCTCAATCCAAACTTACTGAAATTTATGAAAGCTTTTCATACAAATGGACATAAAGAAGGCCCTCTGACAGTATCAGTCCTACATCTCTCTAATAATTTTGCCTGGCTTCTGTCTAACTTTGAAAGTAATTGACTTTTATTAAATTTTGTAAAACTCTTCAGTTCAGAGAGTACTGTCATAATACTTAGTGGTAGAGGCTCTAAGTTCTTTTCCAATTCAGTTGTTCGGATTCCTTTCCTGCTCCCCACTCCTGCAAAAGACTCTAAATAATTTCTCCAATATTTAGCCATAAAAATCCTTCAAACATTATTCACTTTCTTCCTAGATATCTTTTACCTTTACAGAGCCAATGAATACACTCTCTATTCTGTCAAATTCCATATGATTCCCTGCAACAGATTTTTTTTTGCTTAGTGTATCTCTTCACATTACCAATAACTGCAAAATCACAAAGCCTCAGCAGTGAACAGAAAATTGTAGGCAGCTCCCCAAAAATAATTTAGTAACTATTTAATCTCTTTCTGTCTTGATAAAACTTATCTGCCTCTCTCTGCTCCTCTTTAACACTCAAAATTGCAACTGTGTTGTTTTGACACTGTGCCTTTTTTCCCCTCAGCCTTGAGTTACATCCTGTCCCTCAACACAAACTGTTCCCATGCTCCATATATTAGTGTTAAGTACTGTGGGGTGTAGATAGAAGCAGGTCAGGCACTGCATGGGGAGGTCCTTCATATTTTGATTGCAACCAACCATCTCAGTATAAAGCTCTAGTGTGTTACTAAATCCACCAGGGAACAGTTAACAGATCAAGATTCAATATCTTAGAAATACATAAAACCCCATTTGTATCTCCAGAACGCTCAATAAACAATTAGGTTGATTTGTATTGTCTTTAGTCTGTAGTACACAAAGTGTCACTTCATATGAACAACTTTATGATAGTTAAAACAGAATCATTCTTGCTGAAATAAAGTAAGCTAAAGGTTTTTTTAAGAAATGCGGTAAAATGTATTCATTGCTCAAAAATATCTGTTCAAGAAAATGTGTAATAATAGTGTGTTTGGAATATATCTATCCTCAAGGTTTTAGCAGCCATAGATTGCAAATATAGGCCAGACATAAAATATATTTATTGTTCTTACCCTTCAGATAATTAAAAACCATAGTTCTTTGAAAACAGCTCACTGTTAGGACAGTCACTGCAAACTCTCCAGATATTTATCAAACAGTAACATCTCCTACTCAAGCACCTCAATAGCTCTCGCTATTAGGAACCTTTTAAAAATAAAGAGATATTGCAGTTGTTACAGGCGCAAGAATCTGGAAATCTATTACGTGGTGAAGCTTCAGGGTGAGAAAAATGGAGGAATGATAAATAAAATGGCTTTGAAGCCATAACAGGTTTTTATTTGCCCGGTTACATTAAAGAAAATGATGTAAAACTGTCACATTTGAGTTTCATGTTGTTAGAAAACTTTAAATTTAGACTTCTTTTTTACTTTAAAATTGTTGCATGAAAACCGAGTGCTCTTGTAGATAGTAAAACTGTTAACCTTGGAAAGCTGAAGTCTATTTACGGAGGGGAATAGATCAAACATCAGCATTTGACACATTAATTGACTAATAGTAGTGACACTACAGATTCATCTTTAATGTCATTCTATGCTCTTGTAGATTGTCATTGTTCCCTTGAAATCAGTGTCAACTGAGTTTTTGTATTCCTTCAGTCCTTGACAATTTTCTAAAAAGTACAGGATTGGTATTTTAACTTGAAAAAAGACTCTGCACAGACATGCTGCTGTGAGAGACTGAAATGTTAATGGGTAATGACTCAGTCGGCCCTTTGCAAAAACAGCATGTGCTTTGCTGCTGATGTGCAAGGGAACAGCCCAGGTGCAGAGGGGGTGAGCACCCAACGCCGGGGGCTGCAAGCTGGGTTTTGAGTCAGATGGGGAGGAAGGCCAATAAGAAGCAGATTCTGCAAGGTGGGATAGTGGTTTTTATCATGCCAACGTCCTCCTTTACATAACTGGCTCAGTTGTAAATCCCTGCCCCAGGAAAGAAATCAGGACATTCACATTATTTTTCCCTTCTGGTAACTGGCATAACTGGCTCAGGTATGAAAACTCCCCCAAGAGAAGTACCAGGACATTCACGCCTAGACCTGAGGATATTCATCCCTCCTGATGGGACATAACTGGTTCAACTACACAAGTGAGAGGCAGCTGTCATGTCTTAGAAGGTGTGACAAACCCCCAAAGACCCCCAAAACACCCCCAGACCTATTTCTAGGGCCTTCTACCAGAGGACTGCACATGGTCCACAGTGTTGCATCAGACAGTGTAGAATTCCACCTCACGCTCAGGAGAGGTACTGGAACATTCCCAGTGGTACCTGATTGTATATTAATCCACTGAACTTTGTGTTTCACAAAGTTTTAGCTTTTATATTTTTTCAGATCACTACTGCTTTAGTGTATAACTCTAAAACTTCTTAGCCTCTCAGCTACTGTTCTCCCATTTTATTCAGACAAAACAATTTCTCTCTAGGCCTGAAACTCAAGGACACCTTACTGTCTCAGGCAGGTGCTGAAAAATGTAAACAACAGTGAATTGAACTTGGAATAAATTACTTCATTACCTGAAGCTGTAATTGTCAATTAACCCTGATATGCAAACAGACCAAACTGATATCTGTCTGAAAAACTCATAATTGTTGTCCATCTTGGGTGTCATCTCTGCAAGGCTCCTGCATTGTCCAGGATGTATCCTTTGAAGGCCTTTAAATAAATACCTACCTTTATCCTCCAACTCTGTCTAGACTCTGCTCTAGGTAGCCTCTCCAAGGCATCAAGAGAATTCCCCCAACCCTGACCGATCAAGACCTCACTTCCAGCAACAGACATATAAATTGCTACAATCAAGCCTCTTGCTGGATCCATAGGTGGGGATTTCTTTCTACTTTTATTCTTTCTTTCTCTTTCTACCTTTTCCTGTCACCCTGATTTTTTAAGATTTTCTAAGCCTTCTGATGTTGACATTCTTGTAGTGAGTTTTCTCACACACTTTCTGTAAATAACTGATTGTTTTGCATTCCTTTATGAAAGAGAGACTTGATGGACTGTTAGTTTCACCAGTGTCATTGGAGAGGTGTCACTGTCACCCTCCAATCCACTGTCTCTTTTGTATAACTATAAATGTTGGCGTCAGAAATAAAACTTCCTTTTTTTCCCTTCACCTCGAGAGAGGCAGCGTACTTGTGTTCTTTGTGCTCCATAGCGACATTTTCCTTACACATTTTGTTGAGTGTTATTTTTATGCTTTTACGTTGCTAAATTTCTATAGATAACAATAAGCAAAATGGCTACATACTTCCTTTCCATTCCAAATTGTTCCCAATAAACTGTACATATCACTGATCCTTCAGTATCATTTCAATCTAATCCACCCCAAGGGATCCATTAACAAGAACCCCAGTTACCCTCACCTTCTGGGATGTGTCACAGCAGATGCTTAAGTCAGAAACCCTCTGAAAAGGATGGTGACATGGGAGATGTACCTTTTTATTACAAAAGTGAACAATAGTAATGACTTTGAGGGTGTTTTTTTCCTATTTTAAGAGTTGAACCAGAACCATTAAATATTTCTCTGTGGTAATTAAAAATTCATATAAACAAATTTTCCCACAGAGTTTCTCCAGTAGGCAACATCTGATAATGTCTACCCATTTTCTGGTGGAAAAAAAAATATTTAGCAACTTCTTTGGATTTAAGACTTGCTCTGATTTTATAGGAAAAAAATTTGATTTTTATTCAAAAGTTTAATGGGTAACTCAGAATTCTTATTGTGTGCATATGATCAGGACTTGATTTTATGATGAGATTGGAAAAATAAATTTTAGACTGTTTGATGCTCTCTTCTTCTGTTGTTTTTTTTCGTCAATGCATAATAAATATGAATTTTTCACTAGAATGGATGATGAAAAATCCTCTCCCTAGTGAAAGCAGTCATAGTCATCAAAAACCAGCTTTTTAACTCCTTTATTCATTCATCTCTTCCTAAAAAGAATTTTATGATGAAATTAAATTGGCTTCCTGAAGTTTAAGCTAATGGCTCTGATTGCTTTTACTTATTCCTCCGATATTCAACCTTCCTTGTGACACATAGGATCTTATAATGTTTAAATTCATTTTAACCAGTCCAGATTAGGTCTGACAATTGGGATTCCACATTCAGGAATCTTGTAGACAGAAAAAAGGTTTGTGCTCAAGTTGTAGACCATAAGCAAAGCAATTTTGCCTTTAGATTTTCCCTGTGCTGTAGCTGTCCCAGTCTTTGGTCTATTTACTATTGATTTAAGGTTAATAGCTACAAATAGTTTATGGTTAGCAAGGAATTCTAGTCAGAGTCCTATTCCATCCTTGCAAATAATGTAGTTTTTTTCCATGATCCTTGTTTTTACTAGAGAAATCTATTTTTCTTAAAGTATTGAAGACTTAATAGTATACCTTAGAAGAATAAAGAAAAAATTAAGTAATTTAAAGAAATTTTCAGAAAATCTATTGCAAAATCTCTGTATGACAGCTCTGAACATGAGTTGTGTAAAATTAAAGTTTACATGTTGTTTAATACCCTGAATGTGTATAGTTTTTGCTTGCCTTCTAAAATCTCCAAATACCCAAGCTCTCCACAGAGGCTGCACATACAGCCTGTTCTAGTAAACGTAATTGTACAACAAACTCAAAAATAATCTCACCAAAATAGTATATTTACAAAAATAGTGCTAGTAGCATGGCTCCATGTTCGACAATCAGCCTTATCAGCTCTATCTGATGTGGAAATTATCAATATTATACTTCTGAAAGGGTGACATGTTTTGGAAAATTCTCTATTTAGAGAAATAAAGTAATATTTTAAGTGAATTAGATTACTTAGAGACTTTATGTGAAAACACACCAAGCCAGCACATGGAAATTTTTTCACTTTCATAAAAATGTTTGATAATAAATATTCTATTTTTAGTGTATGTACTGGATGCCAGGTACCCAACAAAGCAAATTTACCATTCCCCTCCTCACCTGGACAGGGAACAGAAAATAAAATAAAAATAGTCAAAATAAGGACAGGGAGAGGTCACTCACCATGACAGGCAAAACAGACTCAACTTAAGGAAATTTAATTTATTAGCAATCGAATCAGAATAGGGTAGGATAAATAAACCCAAAATTAAAAAACACGTTCTCCCCACTCTTCCCTTCTTCCTGGGTTCAACTTCACTGCCAATTTTCTCTTTCTTGTCCCCATGAGGAGCCAAAACTATTGAGAGGATAAGAATTGTAGAAAAAGTTAATGAAAAAGCTTGCAATATCGTCAGAAGGAAGGATATAAACAATACATAGTAATACTAACACAGTAATATATATAGTAAAAAAAGAACATGGTGGCATTGGGGATAAAATACCAATAAAACTGGTCAACAGAAGAGACTAGAAGACTTAAAAAAACAAAACCAGAAATTAATAGATATATTCAACAATTGGAAGGATGACAGGTAACTCACTTTGCTTTTAGGTTGGTGGCAAAATTAACTCTGTCACTGATGATACAAATTCATTAATGTTTTATAAAAGCAATAACATAGATACTAACCAAAAATAATAGCTGGAAGTTCAGCTGAAAATAATAAATCTCTATTGTTGGAAGAAAATGAAAGATAAATACCATAGTATCCCATATTTCATACACATACAGATACTGTGATATTTTAAGTGTTGTTCATTCATGTCAACTAGTTGTAGGAAATAATGCTCACATCTATTTCCATGGACAAATAAAAATTATTGCAATGTCCTGACATTTTGTGTAAAAAATACACTGTGGCACTATTGTGCAGGATATGGTTTTGAGACAAGGCATAATAAACATGCTCTTCCCATATGAGCTACAAACAATTTTTTTTCAGTCAACGAATAAGGAAGAAACAAACAGCAACAGAGGCAGCATCAACTCTATGTCATATCAATAGGGTTGAAAAATACAATATAAATTTAACTCTGCATAAGATTCACTGACATCAGATAAATATTTCAGAACAAGGTAAGATTTAGTCCATGTTTTTACATATTAGTATAACCAAATAGGACATGCCTTGTCCAAATGAAATTCTCATTGTGTTGTAACTTCATAACAATAATCAAGAAACTTTCATACGTCCTATGATAACTTAAATTTTAGATTTCATATTTTCCAGGTTGTATACTGCATTAGTACATAATTCCGAATTTCATATAAAGTGTTAACAAGTTCTCTTCACAGTTTAGTTAGACAAACTCACCTTTTCCAGCCTGAGAACCAAGGACACCATTACAGCTTTAGGCCCAAAAAGTATAAACAATGGCAAACTGAGGAAAGCAAACTGGGAGGATGGGACTTCATAACCTGAAGCTGTAATTGGACAATTAACCCCAGTATGTAAATAGACCAAAACTTATAAAAGTGTGAAAACTTGTGACCCATCATCCATCTTGGGTATAGCCTCAGCTAGGCTCTTGCACTGCCCAAGGTGTTTCCTTTGAAGGCCTTTTTAATAAATACCTACTTCATTCCTTTAACACTGTCTAGCCTCTGTTCTAGGTAGCCTCTCTAGGCATTACCCGCATATTTTTGCCTATGTTTAACACTTCTAGTCCTCTAGATTATTAGTAGTTTTTATATCATAATATTTAAATATATGAAGGATTATGATAAACTGATTATTTATAATCCATTCTTCCTCAGGATACACTGAAAACACTTTTAAATAGGTTCTACAAGAATATCTATTTGTATCTCTGGAAAAGATAATCAAGACCTTATATTTCATATCAATTAGGGGAAGACAGGAATCTTATGTTGTAATTAAGAATAAGAAAGAAAATGAACCAACAAAACAAATAATCAAACCCCTAAACAATATTATGCTTAACATTCCACTCTGATCAGGAATTTAGCTAGAAAAGAGGATACCATCTGTACTAACGAGTTCAGGCATCTGAACTGCATTAACCACAAATTCTTGAAACATTAAATGGAGCTAATAGAAGCACACATACCTATGTCTATTCCTTTTTTCTGAAATTGCATTATGAGAAGCAGTATTACAGTAAGAAAAAATTCTTACCTTCTGCAAGACAAATGAAATGCATTCATCACAGAATTCTAAGGCAACTTAAATATGATATCACAGAGCTATTAGTTTGCATATTTAAATAATTAAGTATTTTGGCTCTGTACTAAAGACACAAAAGTTTTGGAAGAATGTGACAATTAAACCTCATAATAACTAAAAAATATTTCTGTGGGAAATTATGTGGAAGATGTACCTATTTCCATGGATGTGTATGGCTGGGAGGTGCAAAACAATTGGAGAAGCATCAGGAAAATTTTTTATTCAACAGACATTATTTCAAAAGTGAAGCCATTAAGAATAAAATGTGATCAATGAGCACCTGAAAAAATTGTACTAGAAGGTACTTGATTCACAGCAGAGTGAATTTTTTAATAAGATGAAGTTACAGAGAAACTGAGCACCTATAAAATATCAGGATCTACAGTAAAATCCATCCATCTTAAACTCTGTATGTTCTTCCAATCAAATGTATTCTGTTGGTGTCCACAGATTTTAGACAGACTTTTCAGTGGTGCTAGGCCGCTAGTCTGTCAGTGACAGACAATTTTTAAGACCTCTATTCCTGTGTTCATTACATTTTTTAGTGCCTTTCATACTGAAAGTTGTTTTATTTGTTTTTTGGTGTTGTTGACATATGAACTTTAACAGACTTTATGTTCAATCTTCCACATTGTGACATGATACTAAACAACTCAGAGATTTGCTCAGAGCAAGCCCTTGCAGTGGTTCATTAGCCTATTGCTCCGTCATGCACTCTCTCTTAATTAGATATGGATCCACCACACACCATAGAAAATGGCTTGGAGCACTGACATATGGAACAGATAGTCACATACAGTAGAACAGAACATGGAAAGGCAACAAAAATGTTTCAGGATGAAATCAGGAAGTACTAACAGAAGAGAATTCATCAGACTGAAAAATTAATACACGAGGGGCCAACAGAATGAGGCTGCACAGAGATGAATGATGTTAAGGTGAAAATAGAGACTGACTGATCACAGGAAGTCCACTCAGTGAAATTATCTGTTAGCAAGCTTAAAAGAAAAATAACTATTTTCCCACACAACTAATAATTGTAGGTATAAATTACTTCTAAGTAGATAAGACAAACTATCAGTGCCTGTTAAATGTAGCATTCTAAATGCAGTATCTAGTTCTGAAATCCCTTGTGGCCTGTAACTGTGAAAAACATATCAGTGTAAGGATAATTTGGTACTTCTCATGTTCTTGCCTTATTGCCATTCCCTGAATTAGGAAAAACAGAACAGGTGACCCATTGTCCTGTACAGTGCGTTAATTTATAAAATCTTTTACATATCTTATATAAATATGTTAGAATGTGAATATAGGAACATTTCCACAGTAAGTTTGCTGTGGGCCATTTTGAAGAGTTTTTAACAGAAAAATAACCAACAGTGATTTGATCAATATATATATGTAATTAACCAGAGTAGAATCAGAATCATGTAATTAATTACTTTATTACTTTGATTTCACTTTAAAAGTTAAGTGCATTCAGAGAAAAAAAAGTTGATAGAATCCACAAGTTATTATTTTAGATATTACCCAATGTAACTATTGAAGATTTTCATCCAGATGATATTTGGATGAATAAAATGAAATCATATTTGAATTAACGAAGCTATTATTGTGACAAAGCTTTATTCCTATTAGAAGCTGAGGCGGTTTTCTTTTTATTCATTATACTGTTCCTATGACTGCCTGTTTGACTTTCACGCTGTTGATGTAAATGAACTCTTTCTTTGATGATGATAATATAGTACAGCAGCAATATGTGTGTATAATTGTACTCTTTAAAAGTACCTTTTAAATTTAAATCCAAGTTGCAATTATTTTAGATATGCAAATGATCAAATTAAGGATAATGCTACAAGAGAAATTCATAACAGGTTCAAAACAGAACAGAAATGGCTATGTCTGCCTTAGACTTACTGAAGATAGAATTCAAACGTACTCAGCTGAATAAAAGAAATAACACCTTGTAAGGTTTATATTCTTCTGTCAGTGTCCAGTGCTTCTTTCAGAGAAACCCTCCTCTGCATGAAGAGGACTAACCTGTAATATAAAATTTACTGTCATTACACAGTATTTTGCATTAAGAAAGGCATGCAAGCAGAGTACTGAGAGCATATTACAGGCACACAGCAGTTGTAACATACATCTGAATCACAGTACAAATCTCCATTCCATTATTGGTTTCTCTTCATGCTCATCATCCTGATGCTGGGCATTCCCAGTCACTAGAGAGGAACAATAGGCTGAAGTCAGCTTAAGTCCATTGACCTCTTTGAAGTCTGTTAATTGTTCTTTAGTTTTTATATCCTTTGTTGGGTGAAACCACATTTGCACTTTCCCCAGGTTGGTCTTGCCAATTCAAGAAGGCAACGATCTCTATTAGTTGGCTCCAGGAAGGCTTCTTACCCAACCAGTTGGTACACCCAGCTCATAAAACTAATCTGGTTTAATATCCAGTGATGGCAGATCAGTCTTGGACTTATTGGATTCATATTTACAGCAGCCTAAAATATTTTTGACCTATGGAATTATGATATTCAGAGACTGATGTCTTTACATAAATATTGAAGTAATGTCACTAGAAAAAACAGCATTGTCATTCTATGTTGTAGACATTTTCCCCTTCATTTCTTCTATTAGCTCCTTTTCTATGCTAGGAGATCAGTAATAAACCAGAGGACTGTAGAAGATGATGCAAATCTTTGCATATCAAATGAAATTAGAAAATCAGTTTAATTAGGAAGAGAAGAATTACAATCCACAGTAACTCATGTGCAATCAGGCAAGGTCTTCATTTGGATTTAAAGGTGAGAGCCCTATAAGGAGCTCCCTCCATAATGAACTTATTCATTCTCTATTGGCATAAAACGTATTAATAATTCATGCAAATATATACATGTATAGATGGGTGTATTATGTCCTGACTTTTAACTTGTCGTATTTATTTTTGGTTAACTTTTGATGAAAAAAAGGATTGTATTTTCTGAATATTTGTTGTGAAGTTAGTCTTGGGGAAGGTAATGTGTATTCTTTCAGTCAGTGATCTAGGTATGTCAATCATCTCTTTTAAAATGTATCCCAATTAGATTCTCCTTTCATAGTGGAATATGGTGGCCTTGCAGTGTTGCTGATGCCTCTCTCCATCTTATGAAAATAAAGTATATGTCCCTCTTGGACCCATTTGGAATCCTCTGATTCCTTCCCCCTCAGGGAAATCCCCAGAGCCCTCCCTGGGAGAGACTTACCATAGAGTTCCCCCCACCTGGGCGGACAGAAAGGTCTTCATGGACTCGTGTGTAAAGCGATCAATCCCAGTTCCTTTCCCTGTATGTCCTAACTTTTCCTGGTTTCTCCTTTCCGTTTCCTCATTGGTTGCGGTACCCCTAGTTGCTCAAACCCGAGTCTGTAGCCTCTGGTAGTTGGTGTTCACCCTCTCTATCTTTAACAGGTCAGAGATTTAACCCCTACACATCCATAAATTCCACTCCTCCCCTTTGGTTCTGGGGGGAGAGAGGGTGATACAAACCCTGGCAAAGCACCCTGCCACATCTGCAAATGGCCAGCTGTTTTGAGTCATTGACCAGTAGCATTCCAGTCTCTCACTGCAGGAAAATCACACACAGAATAATACACAGAATATTCTGAGTTGGAAGGGACCCACAGGGTCATTAAGTCCAACTCTTTTGTGAATGGCCCATACAGGGTTTGAACCCGCAACTATGATGTTGTTAGCACCATGCTGTGACCAGCTGAACAATATACACGTGTGTGTTTTCATGTGTGTGGTTATGCAGATATACAATCACAATCTTTTCACCCAGATGTGAGGGATAGGAAAGAACTAGGTGGGAAACAGTTTTTAGTGAATGTGCCTTAATGCAGCTCTTTCACATTGATCCCTTTGATCATTTTGGCTCTTAGTCTAATAAACAGCAGTTAGACATCACAATTACTAGTATTTAATCTTACAATTTTTTGTCATAAAATTACTTCGCATCTGTCCAAGTCTGTCTTGTTTCTTGAATGTAGAACTATGAAACTGATATTAAACAAACGGACAAACAAACAAACAAAAATGGAAAATAAAATAAAAGCAATGCATTACTCCTTTGGTTTCAGTTTTTGAAATTATTTTCTTTTGTAGTGCAAAACACAAACTTTCAAGATTTTTTTCCTAAAAAATGAAGATTTAAGTAGTTTTAGTTTAAAGAATTGACTTCAAAATATAAATAAAAAGCTTCTCTGGTTCTGCTGTCAGTTTGAACAAATAAATTATAATTATTTGAACAAAAAAAAACCACCAAAAACATGTTCCTCCAACATATCAAAGCATGTGCTCAGTTTTTGTGACTAAATAAAAATACTAAATATACTCTCTTCATATACTGTAATGCAAAACTTTTGAAAAAACCCATATAAATAAGTGGCATGAGACTTTATGTCACATTATCTACTGATGAAACTCTCAGACTTTAAAGCAGTCATAACAGCATGTGTTTTTAGATTATGCACTATTTTTTCATCTATAAGCTATAAATCTTACATAATGCTAAATTCATGCTTGATTTGTGAGCATATGAGTTCATTGGGGATTTTATTTTTGGAGGAGACTTTTTCATATAGAACACTATTAAAATCAATATGAATATAAATTTACCTACATTTATGTAAGTTATTGTACAAAAACTCATACCTTTTTGGACCTGACCTCTGTGTGAGTGATCCCTTCATAATTTCATTTTCTTTCTCACTCTGCTATCTGCTAGAAAGGTGACTTACAGAAACTGCATGGCAAGCCTCTATTTATGCTCCTGCATTTCAGGGACAAATTGATAAGAGGATGGAGCTTCCTGAAAGAATTTTAGGTGCATAAGAGTCTGCAGGACCCTTAGATGCTTCTCAGCAGCAAAAATGTTGCAACAGTTGTACTCTTTGTCCCTTCTCTTTGTTGATTCTGTTCAAAGAATTAGTTGCATTTTGATAACTTAAATCATCTTCTGCAAAATTCTATTCATGCAAGGAACCTATATTCCTTTCAGCTGTTCCACCTCTGACATTTGGAGAATTCTGTTCTTAACTGTATTTTCAGAAAAATATTTTCACAAAATCAAACTTACTGACTTCTGGTGATTGCATTGAGCCAGTGACTCATATGGCAGAAAAGGTGCTACAAACCCCCACTAATAATTTATGATCCAAAGCCGTTTCTGCCCTCATGCTATAAATTCAGCTATGTGCATCGTGGATAGAATATTGCTGTTACAGAAAATAAAGTTACTATTTCATCATCCCTTTTATCATCTTTTGGTACCAGGATTTCACTTATCTTTAAATAGAAGATCCAAACACAAGATATAAAACTATTATGAAATATTGCTAACACTGAACTGCCTCCTCAAACATTTCACTGCATTTTATACTGAGGTCAAGGAAAAGAACTGCTGGGGAGTTGTGTAATTGATTTTAAAAGGTTCTTCAAGATACATAAAAATTACACCTGAACTGCAACCCATTATTAAATGAGATGAGTAAAGCCACTGTTGGGGGCTGGTTTTCCCCTGGATATCACTACAGACCTTGTAAAATATTGCACAAGTACTGGTTTGTTTTCCTTTCAGGTCTGTGACAATTTTTCAGTGGAGTGAATTTCCAGAAAAAATGTAAAATAGGAATAAATGAAGAGAGAAGAGTAATGAAATTTGTCTCAATAGAAAAAAAAAGGAACTTGAAGAAGAGTTTCAGAGATATCTTCAGGATGTATGGTCTGGGGACAAGCCAGAATTGCAATAAAGAGGAAAGTATGAGAGACTTCGCAAAGGACAGACATTTATGAGAAAATCCCATATGTCTTTCAAGCCAATAACCTGAAAACCACTCCAATAAAATGTGATACCTGTATAAGCCATGAGACACTCAGGAAAAAACCCAGTAGTTTAACAGAAACACAAAGTGCAGTAAAAGTCAAAATCAGCAAATTGTGCAGGTAAGGAAAAGAAACATGAATCACATATCTATGTAATTGAATGCTTGCATTTCAGAAAATTGTGGAAAAGCATACAGAACAAGAGATAAGTGAATATTTACAAATTCTAAAACTGGAAAATTCACAATGGTAAAAATGTTGTCTCATCAAACTTCCTGGAAGAAACATGAACAAATATTACATGGATGAGTTAAAGAAACTAAGTTACTTCAGAAAAGCCTTGATATTAATTACCTAAAAATACCAAAGTACTGGTAGAAAGGCAGGTATTGGTATACATTTCACACAGAATAGTTCAGTAGAAAAAGCAATAGGAACAAATCTTCTGAAATATATATTTGGTATGACAATAGTAGTCAATTGTTTTTCCATTGAAGTAATAAAGTAATATAATACATTTTCATGATTTTACATCATATTAAGTTTAAGCATTCACTTTTCAGTATTACTGCAGAATAAAAAATAGATAACATCATTACATAATTTTTTAGTAAAGTATGGTATAACAAAAGTGAAGTAAAGCGAACAATTAAAGTCTTCAAGTTCACTGGAACAAAAAATAATAAGTGACCTGGGTTTGGTGAAATTTCCTTTTGAAAATGTTCCTACAAAAATATCTTGAAATGTTTGAAATTTCTCACTTAAATATTTTCAGGGCATTGACTGACTTTTCATTTTAAAATATTAGATAAATAATAACAAAAAAAAAATAAACATAAAAATAAAGAATTTTGTAACACTCTTCATAATTGTCACAGAAAAATGTCTCCATTTTAGAATCTACGGAAACTACCAGATTTCCTCTTACTGTATTTAGGATTGCATTTATTTTTTCATCTTCCAAATTCTACTTCCTATCATATTTTCAAGTGGCAATTTTAGGTAACAAACAAATTTCTGAGCAATCATCTTAGAAAGATGAACTCACTAGGTTAGTAGTTCCTATTTTAACTGTAATTTCATGGATAATGAAAAGCATCAAAAGCAAGTTAGCAATTAAGAATATAAAAGAGTAGTGTATAATTTTGACATTATGTTCATATAGGAATAGAAAGACTAGAAGTGTTGAATCTGATGAAATACCAAAGAATTCTTATTGCTCTGAAATAGGGTGTCTTACATTGCTCAGAGACTGTATAGCAAAATATTGTGCATGGATGCTTAGAAGAAAATATATGTTATATGAATCAAAAGAGGCCATTTGAAGATCTACTCTGCCTTTAAATGAAACTTCTATTAGATTGGACGAAAGCAGAAATTAACTAACTGAGCACTGATACTTCAATGAGAAGTGACACATCTCACTGTCTCAGTATCAAAATACACCAAGGATCATCCCAAACCCTCTTCCTGTGTCAGTTTCCTTCCCCCTTCCATTAGTGTCTAAGAGGGACAGATGGCTACCATGGATGCTGCCTACAGCCACAGGCCAGGACAGAAGCTGTGAACCTGTCTGGGCTTTGCCGTAGGTGCTGCACAAATTGAGTCTGAATGATTTAATTGCGACAGTCTCCTGGCTCTTTCACTAGCCAGTCTGGAATTTCACTAGAGAGTGTGAAATTCACTCACTGCTACCTTCAGTAAGTAAAGAAGCAGGTAAATAAAAAACCAGCTAAAAGCATAAACATAACCAAGACACACAGAATGTATTGGTTTATTAATAATGGTGGTTTGCTGAACAAAAAGATGACTTCTCTGTATATAAGACACTCCAAATAGATAAATATCTTCCAGATACTACTGTGTGAACTCTAACTGAAAAGATGATGTGCCCTTCTTGAACTGAAATGCCAGGGAAAAGAAAGGGAGAGCACTTTGCAAATGCTAGCATGACTTAATTGCTATTTTACAGGCTTGTAATGGATTAGTTATTAGAGATTCAAAACACAATAATGATATTGAAATACTTCTGTAAGCAATCTCCAGCCTTCCAGTTGGTTTAATGAATAAAGGGCATATTTTAACATGTCTTAACAACACTCAGCAAGAACTCAGGACAAAACTATTTTCACATTTATGTCCAACAGCCATAAGCTCACTGAAATTTGTAGCGAGTAAAGCATGACTGATCAAAATGAAATATTTGCTTTAGGTAAAAAGATACTCTGCAGAAAGGTGTGACATTTACAAAAGCAATTAGGGGAGGTTTGCAAAGTACTTTCATATGGCACAACTGATAGCTTTACAGTGTGAATAGCTGAGTTAATCTAACTAGGAAAAGAGACCTAGAGGCAGCATGTAATGAAAATGAAGATTATTCGAATGATGACATTTAAAAAAAATATTTATACTGAGTAATGTTTCCTTGAAAAAAAGCCCATGCATTCACCTAAAGAGAGACGTGGAGCAACTAGTCCTGAGCTCCTTATGTCATATTCAGCATTTAAAACTAACAGAAAGATGAACATTTATATATGGTTTCTCCTTTCAAGGTAGGCTGAAGATAATATCTTACCAAACTGTGAACATTTTGGAAAACTTCATAAGTAAAACCATTTTGAGACTTTTATTCCATTCCTGAAATCCCATAAGCCCATTTTGCCATGATTTTGCTGTGACTTTTAGACACCTATACTACACTGGTCTGTACTAAATAGGTGAAGCTGAAGTGTAGCTGGTTAAAATTTTCCAATCTTAAAGGATAGACACATAAAAAAAAAAAAAAAGGAGGGACACCACATTCCACTAAATGAGGAAGCTATGTAATGTTTCATTGTGCATTTAAAATTGTAAGACTTCACTTTTGAAAAAAATTGTATTTCTGCTTAGAAAAAAAAACATTTGAACACTTCACAAAATTATGCTAGCTTTCTTCACAAAAGCTTCTTTCTTTTACTAAAAAAACACAAAACTATCACCATATTTTGAAAACTGCAATTCTTCCTTCATGCTACTAAAGCTTTTTACCATTTGGTTCTTCCTCTCGCTAGTACTATATATGTGTTCTAAAATTCTGATTACAGATCCGCAGATTTTTTTAATATATATTTTTTTTTTTTATTACTTTTGCTAGGTTGGAAAAGACCTTAAAGATCATTGATTCCAACCCATGCCTAAGCGCTGCGTGCTACATCCAGTCTTTTCTTAAACACATCCAGGGACGATGACTCCACCACCTCCCCAGGCAGACCATTCCAATACTTTATCACTCTTTCTGTAAAAAAATTCTTCCTAATATCCAACCTGTATTTTCCGTGATGCACTTACAGGTCTATTATTCTGGATCAAGTTGTTTGGGACTAATTCAAATCTTGAGTTAATTTTTTTATTCTTTTGAATGTTAAAGTATAGGAAAAGTAACAACTCTGCTACTAAATGGAAATTTGAATTCTCAACAGAGATGAAGAAGGTTACTCTGTTTAGTTCAAAAGTACATAATCTCTGCAGCTGCTTCAAGGCTGTTCTCAGGCTGCTTTAGGCAGCAAATGCAGTAGGAAGCAATAAGGATTAAGCTACCATTGATTCTGTCCCACCAGGCTGTATTATTCAAGTATCAGTGGCTCATTAGTCTTTCTGCTTCTGCTTTTATAAAAGCAGAAATAGTGAGCGATCCAGTCACTGGGGGAAATATTAACTGGTGCTTTACAAAGAACTATTTCTATGTATTTTGATCAACAATTGTCTACATTTCAAAAACAAGGATACACAAATGACCTTTTAATACAGACTCACTGTCAAAGAACCTGACTTGGACATATAAATGAGTGTGAGATTTCCTCTTAGTAGTTTGTTCTAAAAGAGAAAGTGAGAGAGGAAGAAATGAAGATGAAAATCAACTACAAACACACAGAATGAGAATCAAAGTTGGGTTTTGGTTTTTATTTTCCTTTTCCATTGGGAAGAAATTCTGTTTGCATCCTGCTTCTGCGTAGTCATAATTTTGGGAATAAAAATACTATTGCTGGTATTAGCACATGAGTGTTCCACATATACTTTTTTAATTTCCAAGCAGATTTTTTCAAATGACATCTTTCTGTAACAAATTACATTTTTCTGTTAAATGCTTGAGATATTGGCAGCTTTTTGCGCTCTCATTTGTTTTTTTCACTTACCCTTTCCTGAATGTTTTTGAATTTTCTATTTTATGCTGGGAAGGGCAACAAACTGCTTTAATAACTGCTGTGTGCCTTCACTAGTCTATGGTCGGTATCCTTGGCTCTATGGCTCCTGATGTAGATACCAGGCAGTGGTCAAAACCTGGAGTCTCTGTGAGGAATCTTGGGAGCCTTAACCTATTGGTCTTCCACAACGACTGAAGAAAGTGCAAAATACTTCATCTTCCTTTCAACTCAGTAAACCAGTCCATGATGGCTTAGGAAAAGGAGACACATGGGTGAAGAGAAACAGTAGGAGTCAGCCCCTGGCAGTATCTATGGACTGTACTGCTAATGTGGAACTCTGGACAATTGTCGCAAAAGTCAAAAGCTCCTTTGGTCTTATATATAAACAGCAAAGTCTCAACATCAAAGAGAAGTTAAACGGGAACAGCAGATTAACATTGTTGAACAAACTATTCCGTCTATTTCAGTGGAAATTATTCTTAGATTACAGATTCTGCCATGCTTGCATGTTGCCAGATGGGTCTGAAATCTAAATCTATAAAAAAAAAATAGATTTGATAAATCTATTTGATCCAAATAGATTTATTTGGAAAAAGCAAAAATACTGAAGGGAGGAATCTTTGCACCTTCTAGATTGGCTCTTTCATGGTGGAAAAATACCCCATTTATTTTGTCTAATAGATCTTAAAATCTAATAATGTTAAAGTCTTCAATCAGACTGTTCCCTTTTATGTTGTTGTGACTAGCTTTTAAATCTCTTCTGGAGAGAATCACTAAGATAATTTCTGTGATTTCCTCACCATTTAATCCTGAATTATAAATAAGTTATGTGTCACAAGAACCAAACTACATATTATAACTGACTTCAATGGGAAATTTTGTGAAAGAAGAAATATAAATTATTTCCACTTACACCTTTAGTCCTATATTCTTTGTAATTCATTTGTATCTGTCTGTCCACCTGGATCTAGATCTGTATCAGGTTTTTTCAGGCTTTGAATTACTGATTTTTTTGTTACTATGAATTACCTTTACAAGGGACTCTAATTTTGTCACCTTAAAAAAAAATAACTACTGCATGTCTCTTTACCACTCAGTAGTGTGTTTCTTGACAAGGATAGTAAGTGCAACTCTGACATTTACTACTAGTGGCAGTCTAGATTTACTTCTATAATAGGAAGAATTATTCTAAATTACTTTAATAGACTAGACAGGGTCTTTTACACAGTGAGGAATAAGCTTTAATTTAAAACACAAACTGCCCTCTCCCTTGTGTTTTCAATTCCAGTAAAATCAGCTGAATTTCATCACAAAAAAAAAGCTGTTTTGTTTTTAGGAGAGAAGAGGTTTCTGTGCCCAAAGACACAAGGTATTCTCTACCTCTTTTTTTACTCTTTACTTTTTTGATTGTGGACTGTTCTTCCTTGTTTAGTTGCTTCCCTGAATGGTGCTACCATTTTCTCACCTGTTTTTTTTCCAGAATCAGAGTCTTATCTGTTTGCATTTTACTTTAGATTTTTTGTTGTAAGCACAAAAGAGACAAAGCAGTGGATCAGTGGGAATGCTGGAACAGTACAATGGGAGAGAGTTACCATCAGGAGTATTGGTATCAACGTTTCAATAGCAACTGAAAATTATTCTCTCCTTTAGCACTCACTGGTGGAAACTCACAAATCCTAAAGCACATAGACCATTCAAGTTTCTCGGTTTTTTTCCTCTTCCCTTGTCTTGAGTTTTTTTTTTTTTTACTTTATTTTGACTTTTTTTTTCAGTTTAGAAGTGAATATGCTAGTCCAAGAATCATTGAATTTCAATATGCTTTTATTTCAAAAATATTTTTTACAGCTTAAGCTTATGTCAGAAAACCCCTGTACTTCCTGTGTGAAATTCTGAAGGTGGTACATTTTTCCTGCCTGAATTTAAAGACTGATTCAATTGAACTGGATATATCTGAGGAGTACAAAAATGAAATCTGTTAATACTAGGGGGGATAGAGATAAAGAGATTGCCTCGTTTATATTTTTGGGGCCAAATAATTTGCATTTTGAAAAAAAATGTTGAGTATTTCATAGTTTTTCCAAGGAAACACAGTTGCAAGAACTGAAAATTCTTATTTACATATTCCTCAAATTTCCCATGCCATTTTGATCTAGGATTTTCAAAAGCAGTCATTTGCAGGTTCTTTCATGATCTTGCTGAGTTGGGCCAGTGTGATACGTGCTTGTTGTCATCCCATAGTTCCATCTTTATATCAGCTGTCCCATGTTTTTTAGACCATGGGGGGAAATACAAGAGCTATTATCATTGACCCCACTAGGGCCAAAAGATAATCTGTAGACTTCTGGATGTTTCAAGATAATATGACTGTTACTGGACTTTTCAAGGAAAATTCCAGTAAGTACTGATCCGAACTGGAGCTAGGGTGGAAATTTACTGCTAACTAAAGCCAAGCAACTTACAGCCCTATTGACAGTGTTTCCAAGTGAGGCCCTTTGAACTCTTCTGGGCCCCAGAGGACTGCACCAGCACCTGTCTCTGGGGGAACACTTCTCAGACCTCTCAATCTCTCAGTTTGGTGATACTCAGAGGGCCATCATTGAAGGCTGATATCAGAGCCTGGGATGATGCTCCCACTCCTGAGAATTCAATCCTTGCCCACTGAGAGGATGCAGTCATGACGTAAGTATTTCACTGAACTGAGAGGAGTTCTTCACAGGTATATTTTCTTGTCAAGACAAAACTTTTGCGTAAAAGAGAAACTTTAGTATAGAATAAAGAACTTAGAATAGAACTTTGTTTTTTTCAAATAAATTTTGATATCTAAATTTCTTTTTCAAATAAATTTTTATATTTTTTGAAAATGCATTTCCATTTTTTTATTTAAGACAACATGTTGCTCATACCAATGTCACTGTATAGATTACTTTGGATTTACTTCTGCCTTATGTGTGTGTGTAATAGAAGAAGCAGCTTTGAAATTTCTAGTATATGGCTATTATTTTCCCTTCGTTTTTTTCTTTCAAATAAAGGGCAAGTGTGAATTAATTTCACGTGTGAGAACATTTGCAATAGCCGAACAGCAATGAATAGAAAAGAGTGGAGGAATTACCTTTTAAATTATAGTAACAGGTTGGAAACCTGACCTTGCAAAATGTCACCTACATGTTCCACATTATTTATTTCTCACCAGAGATTTTGTACCAGAAGGTTTTCACTCATAAGGCACACAAGATCTCTGTTAGAGCAAGATCAATCAACTCTACCTTGAAATCTCATGGAATATAGTACTATAAAAAGAATTAGATGGGTTGGGTTTTTTTGTTTTGTTTTGTTTCTATCCAAAAGCCGGCTAAATATAACAATGATTATTGTATGTTGGAAGCAGTCTTATTTTTATATTTTAGTATTTTATATCTGAAGTGGAAGGACAATATATAGAAATCATGAAATATGAAATGTTCTGCTACATCTGGCCTAAACACTACTTTTAGACCACATTCATGAATAACAACAGCCAGTGTTTATGTTAGGCTAATGCCTTCAAGAATACTCAGGTTTGTTTATATGCCAGACTCATAGCTTTATTTCCATATAATGTCTGTCTTTAAATTATTTTGGGTTCTGTCAGGAAACCTCATAACATTAAGAAAAATATCAGCATGGCATTTCTGCCACAGCATCTCCATGAAAGCCATGGAGTGAATAATACTTAATATAACTGCTGACACATGATAAAAGAGTGGCATACCTGGTGAGTTCTCCATGGGCAGAAAATGACCTGACTAATTACATTTCTGTGAGGGGAGCACAGCTGAATATCCTTGGATATTCCTGTTCTCTCAACAGTATATTCTGTTGCTACTTTTGAATAACTTTTTATGAGCTAGATTAATATAATTTCTACTACTGTCAACATGCTAATAGTTTCTGTCATTGTATTTTTTTCAGGCTCAACTTCTGAAAAATAAAATAAATATATATATTTTAACACGTAAAAGACAATCCCTAATATCCAAGGCATCCATCAGCACCATTTATTCTTTTTTTTTCCTTCCAGGTATGGCTTGTTATTGGACAACCATTTCAGTTTAACAGTGCGAGGAAAGAGCCATTCTGACAAGCATTTTTTGGTGAAGAGTTAGTTCAGGCATCATTGGACAGGACTGTGCATCTCAGTGTAAATGGTCTCTAAAGATTTTTTTTTTGCAAACTTTACTATTCCATACACTCTCAACTATGAAGAATTAAAGTATATTTTATCAGACTGTTTCTTTGTCATAGCCATTGCAGAGAGCTGCATTTTTTAATCACAGCTTGCCTTGGGCAATTTCCTTAACTTGCAACAAGCTTCTGAGAATTACATTAGAAAATTCAAAGTTTATTGTCTGGCTAAGCATAGAGACATAGATGTTAAATGTCTGGGGGTTTTCTTATTATACAGATGCTCCTTTTATGACAAATGATAGTTGATTTCAGAGTGATACCTGTGATCCTTCAAGAACCAAAGCACTGTCAAATAGTTTCAAGCATGCAGGACAGTAGATCATGTTGTACAGGATCAACACTAGTACTATGAGTATCAACTCTAGGTGGTCTTTTCAGACTCCTTTACTTCCCTTTCATTTTCCTTGAAACTTTATATACACTTTCTACTTTTTCCTGAAACTTTTCTACATCTTTAAGTTATTTTGCAATAAAATAAAAGGTGTCCATATCATCAAGATAGTTCAACAGGCCAAGAAAAAGTCAAAGATCCCATTTACAATCTGTGGCAGATCACTGCATATTTCACAAAAGGTCCTTGAGTGGCAAGCACCCCTCGATTGCTTACAAAAGCAGCAAAAACCAAGTTTCCTTTTAAAATATAACACAGAGGCAACACACTGAGAAATCAGTATATATACCAGTGGAGAAAACAGTATGTGAAGTTTTATTTTAGCCTTTGATTGAATGTGAGTTTTAGACCCATCCTGATGAACCATGCATCTAAATGTATTTCTATTTATTGCCACCTTTGAGAGGTCAAAGCTCTTCGCAGTTACTGAATGTGAAAGAGATAAACATATACATTCTAAGTGTAAGTTCCAAATTTGTATCTATAGGGAAAGAACAAGCTAGGAAGTCTGACATAAATGCATCTTCAAACTACTATGTTTCTCATTTTAATCTTTTTCAGTAATGTGACCAGAAATAATTTCACTGCTATTCCTTAATGTCTCTAATGAAAAAGGGGGAACACAGGTACATGCATTGTAAGAATTTTTTTTATGCAGCTCCCAAGTTAAGATGAGTGCATATTTGGAAACATTAGTCTTTCACACAGTTGAAATTAAAACTGCTTTTGATTATCAGTGTCTAAAAAGCAGGAGAATATGATTATTATGAATATCTATTAGGCGAAATTCCAAAATGCACCTTATAAATTTAACTGGACAGAGAAGAATGCTAGTTTTGGGTTTCTCTTTTGATTAATATAAGTGGAAAATAATTCTTCTAAGGGGGACAGATACAGCTCTGGCAAGGCTGAAACATCCTGGACTGATGGTAGATACCACTGACAGTTTTGGTTGAGCTGGTGTAAGAATGACCAAGTGCATAGCAGACGTGTCAGGTCTGAGGAGAAAAAACATTCTGTGGTGATATTGAGCTTCCACTGAGGGACGGACTGTGATGAGAACCTTGTGACAGTACTCTTCACTTGGCCTGATTACAGCGTAGACAGTATGTCAGACCACAGAATGAAAAATATGTAAACCAAAGGTGGTGCAAATTTCCTCCCTTATTGGAAAAATAAAAGTCATTTATGACAATGTCATCATTTTGCTTAAAGTCCTTCCAAGTAGGGATGCTCTCTGTGGTTTTTTCAGCTGATTGCTGACCTCTTCTCTATCCTCACACACACCTATAAATACATGTGTATGAGAAAAGGAAGAGATAAATGAAGTTAAGGGAAAAAATTCACGTCCCAGAAATTAGTGGATTTGTTTTTCCATACTTGGGTAAATCTATGAAATAAATACATTGTCATAAAGACACAAGGCTTTACTTTTACTTCTTAATAGATGTAACAGAGATTTATAATTTCTTTTAAAATTTGAAAGCTAAAGCTTTGGAGCAATGAACATGTCTAACCCTCTCTTGCTGGTCCTTTACATCTGTTCTTCAGAAGACACCATAAGCAGGAGCTGCACAGATCTTGTTCTAGTGTTTTGTATTAGGATGAATTTCACCACAGGAGACTTTTACCAATACAAAAATACTAAGGGGGAAAAAAGCCCTAAACAGATGCTGTAGAGAAGAGGGGAAGAACCATATCAATCCACTACTGATCTACAGTCATGTTGTCACATGTTAGATAGAAAAAGGTGATTATGAACCTGTCCTTTTGTGTTTTGAAGCAGGTAGGAGAAAATTCATCAATTTTTTCTACAAAAAGGAATTACCATCTTGATCGAAAATACATAATTCTACTCATGTTTTGCTTTGTTTTTAATCAGTACATGTAAGACAATGGTCTCATTATTCTAGATTAATTGCTTAGATTTCTACTATTTCTTACTCCTCCCCCACCTTCCTTCCCACCCCCACCCTGTCATTTTCTGGTCCTTTTTCTTAGTGAGGCTTTCAGATGGAGGTATCTTTACAGGCACAATCCATTTTTTCCTCTTTCCCCCATGCACCCTGAGCTAAGTCCTCCTGTTGTTCTCATAAGACACTTCTGAACTAATTCAGTTCAGCAAACCAAATAAAGAGACGTTCTGAATTGTAGCCTGCCCTGCAGCCACAGGAGCTGGACAAATGCTGCCTAGCCATTCCCAGTGTGTGGGCGAAGAAGACTACGAGATCTGCCACTCCCAGGTTCTTCGTGAGAACCCCGGGTAGTGGCGCCCTTTGCGGCGGGGGTGGCGCAGGCGAGAGCGTGGCCACGAACTCCCGAGGTTAAGGAAGGAGAGAGCGAACACTCGTGTGGAATGCCAAGGCGATTTATCGTCCCAGGTGGGACCACTGGCGGTGTCAGGGAAAGAAACACTTGGGGAGACACTGATAAAGGGGATGGGCATGACAGGAGGAGACACAAGGGAACCAATAAACGAAGCCCAGGGGAGGAGCGTGGGACACAACTGAACCAATAAGTATTCCATAGG
>JAWWEY010000115.1:72354159-72444296 GCA_035582745.1 Loriotus luctuosus | reverse complement strand
ATGACAGGAGGAGACACAAGGGAACCAATAAACGAAGCCCAGGGGATGAGCGTGGGACACAACTGAAACAATAAGTATTCCATAGGGAGGGAAAAGGCTCTGGAGGCAAATCATATCTCAAGTAAGGCATAACTGACACAGGAGGTTCTCGAAATAAAAGGGGGTGGTTACAATGATAGACAGGGGAACTGGGCAGCACCAGGAGGGAGGAGATAAACTAATAAGGGCATAAAGGGAAGGACCAGGGGATCGGTCACCTTGACAGACAAGCCACTGGTGAGAAAACAAGGGACAAACAACTCAGGGATAAACCATTGTGAGGGAGGTACATGGGGGGAACCGAGGATCAAACCATATTTTAAACTTATAAAAGGAATAACCAACTTTACAACGAAACTCGTATAAATATCTTAAAACACGCGATGCCACACTGAATCACCAGAACAGATGCAAGGTGCAAATAATGAGGAGAAAGGTGACAAAGGGGAACAGGAGACCCCCTTCTCAGAAGCAGTTTTTTTGGCTGAACTTTTCCTCACAAAAACATGTCCACAAACAGGTAAACGACCCTCCCAACACAATGCTTAACACTTTTGTTAAGTATGGGCACATCTCACAAAGGCCTAGTTCCATCATACAGCAGGGACATTTTTAACCAGCACCAATCAAAGTCCAGCCATGCATTCAAGGACTTTATTCTTAGAAATCATTACTGTTTTTTTGTTCATGCCAATAGACATTGACTCTTCCTGAAGCGTGAATGGCAGAAAAGTCTCTCAAATACCAAAAACTTTATGTGAAACATAGAACTATTAGCAACTTCTCTTCCAAGAGTCAAATAGAACAAGGAAAAAAGGCCTGAAGATCTGCCACATTAGCAGCACTTTTCTTACTATGGATATTTTTCTTCCATGAATGCAAACTTAAGATCAGTAGATTTAAGTAGTTAGTAGCACACAAACTGCAATGTCAGAATACCATATAGGATCAATGAAAAGTGCTAGTGGATTATTAGTTTTTGGGTTTTCAGTAATATGTTTGCAGTCGCATGGTTGGCAAACTTCTGGAAAAAAGAAGGAAATTGATGAAGAGTAAAAAATAATAAAAAAAAAAAAGTGAGAATAACTGCCAAGCATTGACTTTGTGTTATTAGAGGAGATAAAACAGCATGTTGGGATTTGTATACTTGCCTTGCTGGAAAAGGTAGATTAAACAAGACATTGAATTTGTTCCATCCTATCCAGATACATAGATTGCACTATATAATTTCAAAATTAGTATTTCTTTTTCCTTCCTTACTACAACAGTGTTAAAAAAACCTGATGGAACAAGTTTGATTTGTAGCACAATCCTGCTAAATCTTTGGAATTATGACTTTTTTCTCTATCTTTTGGAATCCAGACCAAACTGAGAATATGAGCTTAAAATTAATGTTCTCTTATGTCAGCCCTCCAGGAAAGAAATCATTCCATGTTACAGTCATCCTCTAATTTATTAGCAGGGCCTGTACATTTCATCAGAATTGGGGTGGGAAGAGAGGAATAAGATGAACAAACGGTCACCTATGGAAGAATTATAGAACCACAAAATGGTTTGTGTTGGAAAGGATCAGAAAGGTCACCCAGCTCCAAAACCCCTGCCATGGGCAGGAACACCTTCTGCTAAAACAGATTACTCAGAGGCCCATCCAGTCTGGTCTCCAGGGATGGGGAGTCCACAACGTCTGTGGGCAACCTGTTCCAGTGCCTCATCACCCCCACTGTAAAGAATTTCTTCCTAATATGTAACCTAAATCTTCTTCAGCTTAAAGCCATTCCTCCTTGTCCTATCACTACACATCCCTCTCCAACCTTCTTGCAGGCCTCCTTTATGTATGGAAGGCTGCTCTAAGGTGTCACTGGAATATTCACTTCTCCTCTTGGGCTTAACAACCCCAATTATCTCTGCCCATCTTCATAGGAGAGGTGCTCCAGCCCTCTGATCACCTTAGTGGCTCCTCTCCAGACTTAATCCTTTAAATTTGTGTGTGAGTTGTCTACAGGGGGGAAGCAAGGCTGCTATCAGTGGAAAAGAAAGTAGAACATTTCCCCTCAGATCTAGGGATAATAATGGCTAAAGAAAAGCTTTTTTTCTGATTGTGATACAAAGAACTCTTCCCTTCCTGTCTCAGGAGAATCTTTCCCTGCTTTTCTGAGGCTGCTCCAACACTTTGCAGTTGACATTGTGTTATCATGTTTTGATAAGAGAAAGAATGAGAGAAAGGAACAGAGACTCATGCAATATGAGGATAGGGGTGTGATTGTACCCATATATGTTTTTCACCCAAGCTTCACCAAGTGCTGAAAGCAGATTGATATCAATTCTAGTTTAGTGTTTTTACTCAAAAACAGCAGAAAAAGAAAGAAACAGAGAAAGTTCTTGGTGTACAAGTTGACCATGGATTATTTTATTGAATTTATGCGTTACAATAACATCTTTAGAATTTAGCTGAAATGTGAGAGATAAGAGTCTCATTGTTTTGTCTACTCTAAAAATATACAGCAAAGGATGCTGCTTTCTTTATAGAGCTGAGAATTCAAATAGAGGAAATGTACAAAGGACATGCGATTTCTGTTTTAAAGACAGGGTGTAAAACATGGGGAATTAATTAGCTTGTTCATGGTCACTAAAAAAGTCAGTGTCAGGACTTAGGAAATGAACTTTCTTTTAAGGTTCTCATTGTCTCTTAGAAAAAGTATTTATTTATTTATTTATTTAAATCTGTAGTAAAAGATAACTGTCTCTAGACAGGTGTAATATAAGAAAAGGTTTGGGTAGTGACCCAGGTAAGTTAATATTAATGGCTTTGCTGAAGAATTGAAGTGCCAAGAATGTTAGAATGCTTTTTATCATAGAAATATCTTATTCTATTAAGTCTTTCTTTTTAAACTTTAGCTATTATTAAAAAATTGAATGCAGGGAACTCTGCTAAATATAGAAGGACAGATGCATACCACGACAAAATCTGATTCCATTAACTACCAGCCACATTCCACTGTTGACTTGTTCATCAGAGTGACATCATGGAGATGGGAAGTGAACAAGTTCCATCACTAGCACCTCATTAGTTCAGTAATAGTTTCTTTTAAATGTGCCTCTACGAAGCACTTAATTTAATGTTTTATCAAGCAGTACCCATCAATGTGTCCCTGATCACACAAAAAATTTAGTTTCTTGCACACAGTGCACCAAAAAAAAAAAGACAGTCCAGATGTCACATTTAAAAATGAGTAGTGTGACAGCAGTAATCATTATCTCATTGACATTGATCTGTGTGCTGACAAAGACTTCCTATTAAGTCCCGAACAGAGGCTGGCAGCTTCCAAGGGGGATGAAGCCCTGAGAGTGGGGCAATGAAGTAAAAACTTGTTTCAAAAAATTAAATTGTCTCTAGAAACCCTGTAGAGTTTTGTTGCTTGCTCAGGACAGAAGAAGTATAATGCCAGAGATTCATGCACATCCTCATACTGCAGAGAGAGAAGAGGATGGAATAGGAATAGAGACCATAAAGAATTCAAACCACTACTGATCCAATTATTAATATTTTTATCTTCAGACCAGATTTGAACTATTAAACTACACAGTACATTACTAATGAAATGCAGTCTCCTCTGGGATGGAAGCTTTTAGATAGCTGATGGACACAGCATGCTGCCAGAAAGAAAGGGGAGGCAAAATGGGATTTTAGTACATCACGGAAAGCTCCTGCTGTGGAGCAAAGTGAAATGGCATATTTAGGAGCCAAGCTGCTCTCAAAGTAGGGTAAATTTGGAGCAGCTATTAGAAATTCAATGGAATAATGATAGTGGTACCAGAAAATAATATGGCCACTGTGTCCACCAAAGCAGACAAGGCTTCCACTTCTGCCCGGTGCCATTTCCTACTCTCGACTGGATAATGAGGAAGATATAAAGTCCTTTCAAGACTGCATGTTTATTGTAAGTCTACATCACATAATGGAACACAGTGCAAAGACTCTAAATCCAAGTAAATACCAAAATTGCTGTATTTCTTTGCAACATAATGCATACTTTTTAGTTTGGATCTGGAAGAACATAGTCACCCTGAATAAGTACTGCAAAAAAGTTAAGGAGTGCTGGCCTGGGAGAGGGTTGCTTGTTTGATTGCACCACCTGTTTACCTACTGTACTCTACTTAGGCTCAAGTTGGCTCAGATTTACCTGGTTTTTGTGTCTGTATCATCTTCCCTTTCCTCTTGGCTTCAGCATTGCAATAGGGAGACTAAGGCTGCACTTACCTGCATTAATCTGTCTCTATCTAAACGGTCTTGAAACAGACCTTTTCACTATTAAAGTTAGTGCCAGCTATTCCTGTGAAGTGAAATGAAATGGGATGACCAGGAATTTCCAATTTAATTAAGAAAATAGGGGACTCTGGACCTGGTGGGAAAAAGTACTCATGTTCAGTTTGGGAAAAAAATACCAAAAATTGGAAATCTAATTTCTTGATAAGCCTACATCTGCTTTAAAAATTAATAATTATAATGGCATGAAATATCTAACAGTATCAGATTTATTTTTGTGGTTTATAATGAGGGGAAATGGCTGCTTCAGCTGTTCGTATGTACAAGCTTTGTTTTGATTTTTCCATTGTTGAATATTTATAACAACAAGAGACAAAGTGCAGCAAACAGAAAATTTATTTGCCTTTCCCATGCACAATACTATTTACCAATTAAGTCTCTTGAATGGCAATACTTTATTCAAATTCCATTGAAATAATATTTCTTTTCTAATGCAAGAGCAAGCTAGGATTTTTTTAGGGGCTAAAGGATATACAGATTTTCTATTTCTGAAAATTTCTGAAAACTTGTACAGTTTATAAAAAGAGTCTGTGAGGTTTTTGTTCCTTGATAGTTTGATAGGATTGTATAGTTCAAAATACAAAAATTCTCAATTACATTCCCTATATGGATGAGATATTTTTACTAGTGAGTGATTCTTAGTTATTAGATGTTACAATGGCTTCAATACTCTAGTGATAGATGAAATGAAAATTCCTTTGCTTTTGGCTTTGTTTGGGGGTGACAAATTGAACAACCTTATTTCAGGTGAGTCTGCAACAAGTCGCTGTGTGCTGATCCAATGAGTAGCAAGGCTGAGGATGTATTCCCAATGGCAGCACATAAAAACGCACCTATAAAAACATGTCTCTCTATTTTGGTCATCATAGCCAGACATAATCACCACTCACATGAACACAAAGAGCACCAGTGAGTGGCCTCATCCTGTTGACTCCTCTGGCTTATCAGAATGAAGGACAATTAGTGGGAAATACATGTCTGTCTGTCTGTTTGTCTGTCAATGTACAGTCTGGATCCCTTCAGGTGCTGGGCTTGGTCATTCAGCCTTCTCATCAGCCTTCCTTGGATCCATATCTCTTCAGTTGCTTGCGCCTGGATAGATGAGCCTCTGGGATCACAGTCCTGCTCACACAGAGACACAGACAACAAATTTCTGCAGCAGATGGTTCTGAATTAGCTACCTCAGTCCTTGAGAGAATTTTTAGTTAATTATTCTAGAATAGAAACAATTAATACTAAATTAAATATTTGAAGAATCCTAGAGCTGATTGAATGATCTGAGGGTTTGGGGATTTCTTCCTAGGTTGCCTGGATTTTGACTTTTTACTCTTATGGGAAAATTTGAAGCTCAAAAAAATTCCCAAAAATGGAAAATAAAGCACATTTTATGCTCGGCTATTGATTAATGACAAAGCTGGAGGGAAAAGAGAATGTTAAAAGCAGAGCATGGGACAGCCAGAATATAAACATTTTTCAGTTCTGAGAAATTCATTAGTATAGGCATATATTGAATCCAGGTTAGCCAAAGTCAATAAAAATACTCTAATAACAATAATATGCTTTGGGTCAGACCATAGATTCTTAGAAGATTAAGCTGATAAAATAGGTAAAATAATATATATGTGTGTGTATATATGTGTGTAAATATAGTTATTTCTCTTTACAGTAGATATGAATGAAAGTATCATAATTTGTGTTAATTTACTCTGGGACAATAACATTTTGCTTCAATAATTAACCAAAACCCTCTCTCCCTCACTCCATGAATTCCTGCTAATCCAGTTGCATTGCACATCAGAGAGTGAGAAATTCACAATGTTGAGGGCAGAGTTGACTTAGCTGAGACTTTTAGACCGAGGTTTACTTAATTGTCTTAGAGTAATTATATGTAGAGCAACATTTGCACCTTAGAAACCACATTAGTCCTTTTGGACCGGTATATGCCCAGATAGTCCTTTTAGACTGGTATATGCCCTTACATAGACAGCTGCTTTTAAATGAAAATTTCATCTTATGAACATAAAATATGTACTTTAACAATTTCACTTGGAAGGACATTCTGTTAGTCTTGATCATTTTAAGTTCTCAAAAAGTTTCAAAACACTTAAGGAAAAGAGATTTCAATCAGTAAAAATGTCAGTATAGAGCTCTTATTAAACAAGTTTTATCTCTATAGGCAAAGAGGAATTCCTTCTGTGTTAGCTCATGAGAAAATGAAAAAATAAATTAGAATGATAGAATCATAAAATGGTTTGGGATGGAAAGGACTTTTAAAGGTCATCTAGATCAGTTCCACTGCAATGAGCAGGGACACCTTTAACTAGATCAGGTTGCTCAGAGCTCCATCCCATCTGATCTGAAATTTCTCCAGGGATGAAGCATCCAAAATGTCTCCAGGCAATCTGTACCAGTATTTCACAAGTCTCATTGTAAAAAAAAAAAAAATACCAAAACAAACTCTTATTTATACCCAGTCTGAATGTCTATTCTTTCAGTTTAAAATCTTTATCCCTTGTCCTGTCACTACAGGACCTAAAAAACATATTGTCTTCATCTTATAAGCACACTTCAAGTGCTGAGAGGCTCTAATAAGATCTCCCCTAGAGCCTTTTTTTTTCCAGTCTGAATAGCCCTACATGTCTCAGCCTGTCTTCACAGGAGTGGTGCCCCATCTCTCTGATTATCTTTTTGGTCTTCCCCTGGACTTGCTCTAACACCTCCAAATCTTTATGATGTTGGGGACTGTGGAGCTGGACACAGCACTCCAGGTGGGGTCTCACCAGAGCAGAGAACAGGGACAGAATCCCCTTCCTCGCCCTGCTGACCACTCTGCTGTGGATGCAGCCCAGAACACTTTTGGCTTTCTGGGCTGCAAGTGCGCACGGCTGGGTCATGTCCAGCCTCTCACCCACCAGCAGCCCCATGTCCTTCTCTACCAGGCTGCTCTTAATTCCTTCATTCCACAGAGCTTACTAATAGCAGTGGATGCTCCCACTCAAGGGCAGCACCTGGTACGTGGCCTTATTGAAGTTCCCTAAGGCTCACTTCTTGAGTCCAAGACTCTCTGGATGGCATCCCATCCTTCAAGGGTATCAACCTCACCACTTGATGTCATCTGCAGACTTGAGAGTGCACTCAATCCTCTTGTCTATGTCATTAATGAAGACCTTAAACTGTGCTGGTCAAAATATAGTCCCTTGAGGGACACCACTCTTCACTGGGAACTGACAATGCCATCAGGACACTGATCTGTTGACCACCAGCCTCTGGATGAGATGATCCAGGCTATTCTTCCTGCCTAAGAGAGATATGCATCATGCATAACAAATCCATGTGTTTATAATTAAGAGAAAAGCATGTTACAGGGGACCAGGTCAAAAGCCTTATGAAAGGGACATCTTTAGCACTTTCCTTGTCCACAGTTGTAGTCGCTTGACCACATAAGGCCACTAGATTGGTCAGGCAGGACTTGGCCATGGTGAAACTATGCCTACTGTCTCAAATTAGGTCCCTGTTCTCCATGTACCTTAACATAGCTCCCAGGAGGATTTGCTCCATGATCTTCCCAGTAACAGAGAAGCTGACAGGTGGGTAGTTCTTGGGATCCTCCTTTTTACACTTTATAAAAATGAGTGCAATGTTTTCCTTTTTTCAGTTACCTGGGACTTTACCTGCACGCCGTAGATTTTCAAATACCATGGAAAGTGGTTTGGCAACTACATTAGGCTCCTCTCTCAGGACTCTGGGATACATCTCATCAGGTCCCATAGACTCAGTATATTCAGATTCCTCTAGTTACAAATCTGATCTTCTGTTACAGTATCTAAATTCAAGATTCCATCTGTCTGAAATTTTCTGCAGAGTAGATAATAACTTAAGAAAATCTAGACTTTTTTCCCAAAAAAGAAACTGCATTGCACTTCTAGGAGGGTGGCCTATGCCAAACATAATGTATCAGTATCTCCTTTCTGAAAATATATGGAATTTGCTAGGGGCTCTGGGTGGCTAACAAAGATATTCAGCCTTGTAGCTCCAGCTCCAGTCACAAGGAGCTTCAAGCTTTCTGTCAGCTTTAATGCACAGTTAAGTTATATCAGGTATCAGTACAACTGTGTTTTCCAAGTTAAAAAATATATGGTGTGGGTTGGTTGTGCAAAAATAAAATTTTGAAAGACTACATATATGCAAGGACACAAAATGGCAAACCTGCAATTGCTTGATATAGTGTGTTCTCTCATGCTTCAGTTTACAAGAGGATCAATTTGAAATGATCATTCTACATTTTCTTTTTCAGGTAATGTTATTTCATTCATATCACAGCAACAACAGAATTAAGATTTCTAGCATAGCTGTATAGCTAACATTTTCTAAGGCTCTACTTTATGTGGAAAAAAAATCCCTACCTTTTAAATCTTTTGGAAAGGAATTTACCTCTATTTGAAAAACCCCAAACTCAAAACCAAAACTAAAGGAATGAACAAAACCTAAACAGAAACCCCAGAAACAAATAAAAGCTCCATTGTTAAACTGAATTGCTTATATCTAGCACACTGCATTTAATCCTTTAGTAATATTTTTTTAGTAGATGTGTAAGAAGGTGCCTGATAAACATCTTACAGTGGCATGCTCATACTGACTAAGTTTTGTGCATCCTCTTTCTTTGCTGCAATTAGAGCTTAGACAAGTGATACAACAGTTATACTGGAAGGAGAAAAACATTCCTTGAAAATTCAAATAAATTGTGATTGAGCCAGTGCAGTAGTACAATCCTCAGCATGTGGCATTCTGGAAGCAAAACCCATGGGTATTAATGTACATCTGTTAGAATTGCCCACCTGTTTGCATGAAACTTACGGGCATAAAAAATTGCCTGCCAGTAATTTCCAACTCCTTTGTCAATGTTTTCCTCTGGGATGGTTCTTAATTCCAAGGGAAGTTTTTTTTTAGTGTTTATTTTGATCTAAAAAACTTCTGTTCATTTGTCGACAGAGATTTTGAGTCAAGCTCCTTGAGGTCTCTGGAACATTAAATAGATTCTCTTTGGGAATCTTCTAGACTCCCAAATGTACTTAGCTTCAGATGCAATATTCAGCTGGTGTCTCCTGGGGAGAGTGTGATTTGAATAAAAGGGAGTTGCTTTCAGCACAATTCTTTTTATTTTTACCATCTGATCTCTTCCTCTCTTCATCTCTCCCAGTCTAGATGTTGTTGCAGGAATAGAAGTAATTGAAGTAAAGCAGGCCACATTCTGGCACAACAATCCTAATGTTCTTAGTTTTTAAGCAGTTATACCCTGAAATGTTACAGAAGAACGAGAAGATGAAGGTAAGCAATTTTAATCTAGAGGGAACCAAGAAAAAATTGCCCAGGGATTTCTTTATTCTTGTCCTCCCTCCAGAGGCACTGAGCTCAAGGTGACCTGCTGTTGTATCCCTTCATTAAATTATCTTTTTTTTTTTTTTTTTTTTAATCCAGCACCTGAGACTTTACCCTGAGAAAACTGGGGTTAAACCTAAAAGAGAAAGTGGGCCTGAGAATGGGAGTGTGTATGAGGACAGTCTATTGGGACACCCATTTGCTCACTGGAGCAACCTATTGCACAGGAGTCTACTCCTGGCACTTACAGTCTCAAGTGGTGTGTGTGACTCCCTGAATGCTGTGAAAATACCCAGATAATGGCTTCTCCTTTAGCAATATTGCATATCACAGAATCACAGAATCATGGAATCATACAATCACAGAATAAATAAGGTTGGAAAAGACCTCCAAGATCATCAAATCCAACCCTTCAATGATCACCACTTCGTCAACTAAATCATGCAACTAAGTGTTTGAGTACTTCCAGGAGTGGTGACTCCACTGCTTCCTTGAGCTATTTTAGTCCATTCTAAAGTTTAACAACCTGTTAGGTTGTTGAAGAAATTCCTCCTGATGTCCAACCTCAGAACTGCCCTACTGCAGCTTGAAGCTTTATACTCTTCTCTTGTTGATAATTGCCTGGGAGAAGAGGTCAACCACCAGTAAGGAAGTAGTACACTTCATTAAGTGATTTATATCAAAAAACAATTCCAGGGGATGAAATGTAATTTGGAACTTTTGGAACTAGGTAAGAGCTGCATCAAACCTTTTGAATCATCCCATTATTCATCTGAAAGGAAAGGAAAAAAAGGTGCAAAAATACACAGACATTTGTCAAGTCTGTGAGGAAATGAGGTGTTGGATTTTTATGCCTTGTGAAGGGATGAACTTGAAAATGTGATGGTCTGCATTTTCTAATGTCACAGTAACCAAGAGTCACAGTTTTCATTGTTATTCAAAAATGTATTTCATTTCAAAACAGTAGTTTAAATGGCAATTGAATATAGAGAGTTTTCAGGAATAACTTAGACTCAAATGGACATAACAGTTTCTTAATCTGTTCCTGTACATTATTCTGCATCAAACCAGATCCAATTGGAAAAAAAAAAAAAGGTAAAAACTGGTTCCAACCAGTGCAAGCAGCTTCCAGTTGGTTAAACTGGAGCAAAGCCAGAGAAATAAGTAATCATCTTATTCTGAAGTTATTGTATTTGTTCCAGAAAGGTCATCTGAATGATTTCAAGTATCTAATCAATAACTTTACTGAATTGCCAGTAGATACAAAAGCGAATGTTGCCTGTAATACTAGCTTGTTTACTCATCCAAAATTACTTGATTTTCAATTCATATGCTTTCTCACCTTTTCATGTTGTTCTGTCATTCTGCTATGGATGGAAAAGTGGCCCTCTTTACAGTGATTGAACTAATTTTTATAGAACGCATTTTAAAAGACTTTTCTTTGTTCCAGTCTTCTTTCAGGTTGGGATCTTGTGAAATATGCAACCTTTTGCTGTCCCGGGAAAAATTTTCTGTGCTGCCTCAAAAAGAAAAGTTACCTGGAGTCTGCACACAGATCCAAGAACACAACACCAAATTACATCCTGCTATGCGACAAAATTTCATTTGCTTTTGATTAGGGATATAAACAATAGAAACTCCAAACTTTCCAGAAATTGTGAAAGAACTAAATTTCTTCAGAATAGCAAAGAGTTTGTTCCTGATTTATTTCCCTATTTCAACTGTTTTGGCTTCTAGATTTATCAGTACATAGAATATATGTATAAGGTTATGAAAATTTCATTTTATGTTGTTTTTAAAATGTCATACAAAAAGGAGAGTATTTTATTTCTGTTTGGGAATCAGGGAAACCAGGAATGTTTTTTTCCTCACAAATTATACATTTTTTTAAAAAGAGTATTTATTAAAAGAAAATGTATACTTTTATCTCATCAGTGGATCTAATTTCAATAGTGATAATACAATCAAGTGCAAAATAAGCACACATATGCACATTTTAACTGCATTCTATTCAATGCTCTCTGCTTTCCCATGATGAATAGCACAATTTAAAGAATATAATATGGAAAATTAAATCACTTTATCCAGTAACTTCTTATCCAGTACATTTATTTTTTATTATTTCATTCAGTGTGTACTACAGGTGTGAATTTGTGTGGGCTGATTTTTAATTCAAATGAAAATAGCTTGCTGCCAAATTTGCAACTTTTTGCTTTTTGGTTATTCAGAGTGTGAAAATTCCTATTTTATAAAAGTTCTTCAGTCAGAAATCTGCTCAGAATAAAATAGTAAGGGCTATAGTCTAATGTCTAGGGAAATTAAAAACAACATATTTGCTCATTTTTACAAAACATGTATAAGAAAGGATACCTTGAAACTGCCTCAAGATCTGTAAAGTAATAGACAATCTTTGATAAAATGGTTCTGTAGGAAGCAATATATTAACTCTTTGTATGTATGTGTGTGTATATATATATATGGATATATATCAAAGCATTAAAGATGAGTTGAGAGTTGAAATCAGGTTATCTCCTTTTAATTATCCTCAAACATCAGGAAATCATGTATTAAAATGCACCCGTGGTACCTAACAATCTCTACAAACAAAGGTTGTCAGATGGTGACAGAATTGTCATTTTTGCAAAATTCTGATAGCATCTTTTTCCTCAAGCTGGGAAACTTTGGAGCAATATCATTAGTTGGAAACCAAAATGCATGCTGATCGAACTACTAAAAATATATTAATTCAGGAAACTATGTTCTGCATCTTTCATTTGTCTTTTTTTTTTGGTTTGTTTTTTTTATTTTGTTTTCCCTACTTTATTTTCCGGACAGCCTAGTTTTACAGAATAAGACAAGAAATCAGATATAACATTATTTTCATTCCATATTTGCCAACTTAATCAGAATGCCTTTCTCTGATAGACACAAAGGGTGAGCTACCCTAGAATGCAAGCAAGAAACTATTCAGGTATGATACATATAGGTATATATAAACATATATAATACCTGAGTTATAGATATATGGCTGAGAGAGTTGTGGTTGTTCAGCCTGGAGTAGAGAAGGCTTGGGGTGACCTTACTGTGGCCTTTTGGTACCTGTAGGAGACCTACAAGAGAGATGGAGAGGGACTTTTTGTAAGAGCATGTAGTAATAGGACAAGGAGGAATGGCTTTAAACTGGAAGAGATAAGGTTTAGATAAGGTAATAGGAAGACATTCTTTACTGTGGAGGTGGTGAAGCATGGGAACATGTTTCCCAGAAAAGGTATGAATGCCTTATCTCTGGAAGTGTTCAAGGCCAGGTTGAATGGCACTTTGAGCAACCTGGAAGGTTCCCTACCCAGGGCAGAAGGGTTGGATCTGGATGGTCTTTAATATCCCTTCCAACCCAAACCATTCTGATTCTACGAAATAGTTTTCCTTCAACCTATTTATCATGGTGTTCCCCAATTAAGTGTTGCCACTGAAACTCACTAAACTGTGCTTCTCACTCAGTCTCACCATCCCCCTGTGGTGGGCTGGAAAGGAGAATTGGAGGCAGGAAAGGTAAAGATCACCACTTGTGATAAGAACAATTTATCTGAAACGGCAGTGAAAGAGGACAACAAACAGTAACAGAGACAATGCTAATGAGGAAGGGTACAGGAAAGAGGCCAGCAATTCACATGAAAAATCCCCTGCGATAGCCAACCATTCTTCCACCATGCCATGCAACTCAAATCCAAAGGGAGCTCTTCCCCAGTCCCTGAGAATGATGAGAGGTGGCATATAATAACCTCAGTGTTTTAGCCATGCCCCTTTCTGGCTACCACAAAAGTTAACCCTGTCCTGGCCAGAACTTTCTCACTGTGATACCATTGTCCAAATAGAAGTTCTGCAGAGAAAATATTGACTGATACTGACTTTCAACAGTCCTTGTATGACATAATACTCATAGGAAATCAATGAATAGAGATTTGTTTTACACTTTAATGGTGAACAATTTTAGTAGATTCTTTTTGTTTGTTTTATTTTTTTGGTTGGTTGGTTGGTTTGGGTTTTTTGCGGTGGGGGGGGGGGTTGTTTATCTT
Source organism: Loriotus luctuosus (assembly GCA_035582745.1). Taxonomy (NCBI): domain Eukaryota; kingdom Metazoa; phylum Chordata; class Aves; order Passeriformes; family Thraupidae; genus Loriotus; species Loriotus luctuosus. Next base: position 72,430,484 of record JAWWEY010000115.1, on the reverse strand, counting down.
GTAGAAACAGAAAAAATGCTCTTTTTCAAGTGTGGCTAAGAAGCATCTTATACTTTGTGATTTCCCGAGTCTTTTAGGCTGAGGTGGGTCATGCTTAATACCACTTAATTCCTTTTCATCTTTGTTTATGGCCTATAATTCCCAGTATCTTCAGAACCCTGAAATTAGTCAGAGACTCAGTAAAGAGCCTTTTATAAACGTGGTCCTTAGCCTTTCACTTTTATAAGCACCAAAATTCAATCGAAAATTATTTTTAAAGTGACTAAAAGCTACAGTAGCAAATCTATTAAAATGTGTTCAATCATTAACTTCTTTGATTTAACATCTGTCTAAAACATAACATCAAAAATTGAATAATTTATCACCTAATTGCATAAAAGCTCAAGTAATGTAAGGCATTAATTAAAAATTTATATGAAATTCAGAGGAAGAAAGTTGAGTAGGAACTATTTGATTACCCATGCAGTATGGCGGCTGTAGTTGCTTTGAAAGACTAATCTATTACAAATCACAAATGCTTAACAGTGAATAACACTTTAAGTGCCTTAGGATCCTACCTGATGGTTTTCAGAAAATGCATTAGCTATAGATTACTTCAGATTCTATAGTTAGATGCACAGATACGCCAGTTCTTCTTTTATGCCAGTTCACTTTTATGATTTATTACCCTAACCGTATGTACAAATCCTTATGTAAATGTAAGAGAATGAGGCTTTCCAGAACTTTCTGACTTTGTACAGACCTCAGGAGCAGGTTTCAGATTTGCTTCTCAGGCTTATGTTCAGACAGCAATAGAAAAATATCATAGCCATAACATCAACTCATGTTAGATACATTATGGTAAGAAAAAAATAAAAAGCTATTATATCAACCATTTTATCTCTTCAAATTATCAAATAACTCTTACAACTGATGAAAACTAGAGAACTTTTAAGTGCAGGTTTCTTCTTTCATAGTCCGTTAGTAGTATTTGAAAGTAGTTAGTTTTTTTAAAACATTTGTGCCAAACTGCTTTTATAATTAGAAAAATTGGCTCAGAAATCAGAGCATCCAGATGGATGCAAACAGCACAGGTTTTAATTTAAACAGGTTTGTCTGTCACCAAAAAAATGGACCTGCTTTGCAAAGTTCTCTCTTTAACACTCCTACCAAAGCCTATTCTCATGAATCATTCACTGAGATATACCTATGTAAATGAGGACTTATGAAACCAGGCCCTAAGTTTATTGAAATGCAAAGTACAGTTAAACATAGTTTGGGGTAGTTTCTGAAAGTATATTTAGAAAATTGTTATTTTCCTTCTTACAGAGAGCAGTTTTTATTTTGACTAACACTAATAGTTTTACAGAAATCTAGACTTACCTGAGAAAATAGTAGATTGAAGATTATTTTTCTCTTCTCTTTTCCTCTTTGCTTAATTTTTCTTTTTTTTTTTTATTTGTTCATTTTTGCTTGGTTTTCTTTTGGTTTGTTTTGTTTGTTTTGTTTGTTTTTTTACTATTCCTTCTTCTCTTTTTGCTGATTGCTATTTGAGTCTTTATCTGCCTGCTGAGAGGATGGGATGTATTTTATCCACTTTAAGAGTGAGTTATTGTCAATTGATTCCCTTGTGAGAATGAAATTAGTGTTTTCAGTGTCCTCAATTTGATACCAGTAGAGATAAATTCAGAATTAAACAAAAATTAAATAGAAGATACATTTAAGAAATATGATACAGAATTGGCATGACAGTAACAATCAGGAATGACATTTTTAGGTTTTCATAGCTCACAAAAATTTCAAAAGCTCAATTGTCAACCATTTTGAAAATACACTCAGAAATATGGTCATTTGTAGCTTCAAAATATTTTAAAAAACAGAGTGTATGGCCTGTACGTAGGTGACTACAACTTAGAAAATACCCAGGTAAAACCTTCAGAAAGCAAAAGGACTACTTCTTAGTAGCAGGTTTAGTAGAACCCTTTTCTATTCCCCATTCAAGTGGAATGTTTGAAAGTTCCAAACCTTGCATTTTCTATTTTCTTTTATGTTCTGCTCTTCAGGTTTCTTGTTTGCTTCCTATTGTCTTTAAAATCTTTAAAAATATACTACTTTCCTTTTTTTTTCCGTTGGGTAAAAGATGTGATGCTGCTGTGTGCTGTATGAATTACAGCTAAGGAGGTTTAGATTGCCTTTTATCATTCTAATTACTAAGATTCCTCTGCAGAGATGACTCAGTGACACATCTGAAAGGAGTGTGAAGTTATTTCACCTTTCATTCATTGATTAGGCTCTAAAAGAGAAAAAATTAAATGGAAAAAACATACTTATTTTGAAAAGGATTTAAGCAAGAAATTCCAGTAAAGGATATAAGCAAGAAATTCCATTAAGTCTAAATATATATATATATATATATATATATACACACACATACATGTGTGTGTGTGTTTGTGTGTGTATGTATGGTTGTGCTCTCAAGTGTACAACCACAGTCCTGTACATGCATATAAACATATTCATAGAAAGGCTACTAATATATGTATTGAGGTAACATTTCCATTTTTTAAGGAAAAGGTTTTATGACTTGAAATTAAATTACTTTATGTTACAAACTCTACTACTACTACTACTACTACTACTACCACTACAGCTCACAAAACACAAAACAAAAAAATCCCAGCAACAGATTTCCACAAAACAGATCTTTTATTCAAAGTTTTATTCCGCAGCTGAGTAAGCCTTACTGGTTCCAGTAAACTCCTAATACTCAGGTATGGTCAGGCACCTCAGAAAATGCTTATTTCTGTTGGTTTTGAAGCCTGAAGCTATGACGATGTTTTGCTCTTCTTGGTAGTTTTTCCTAGTTTTTTTTCATTTTCTACTTGTTCCACCTCAGACCAGACAAGTATTTTCCTCTTAACATGTCTACTTTATCAGCATGGAAAAGTAGACTTCCCCCTCCCTCAAAGGCCTCCACCAGAATTCATGTGCAGTGTCCTCAAGGGTGCAAACAGGTAGATGTGCTCCCTTGCTGCCTTGCAGTGCAGTGATTGTGAATAAATGCATTGCACAAACCTCATCCACAAAATCACTTGTTCCAACAAAATACAATTGTTTGAATATGTTAAGATTTCGGGGTTTTTTAAATAAACGATGATTTAAAACTGTAATCTGGAAAACAGATTGAGTTCATTCTCTTGGTTCGGTTAAGAAAAGTGCTATCTAAATGTCATGGAACCATCAGTGGCAACAATGGAAGTGTCTTCTTCTGCTGGGATTTAATCCACATGCTGATATTTAAAATGCAACAAATTTAATGAAACTATAATGCCGTATTCTTTTGCAAAATACTATGCAACTATATGTGTCAAAAACATTGCATGCAATTTAGGTGACACCTATTTCTCAGATACTTATAACTGCAATCCCTGATCATGTGAAATATTCCCAGATGATCCTACCAGACAATTCATGCTGCAGAGAAAGAAAAAAAAGGGATTTTGGCTGGTCTACCTGGTGGTTTTGAACAATATGGCCAGGAATTTGGGGAGAGGTAGATTTTCTTTTCTGATTCTTCTTAGTTAATCAATCTGACTTTGAGAAAGATTCAGCACCAAGCATTGAAGTGAGGAGATTATATGATATTATTTTGTCCTCTCTTCTGTAGTCAACTCATGAAATTTTATGGAAATTTAAATTAAATGCAGGAAAATACATCTGGTCAATTGCAAATCAAGAAGACATATCTATCCTAACATCTGCAGATGATCACAGGAAGATATTAATCATGAACCACTGTCAAAAAACAAAAGTGGTATATAATCACTTTGCCTGTATTTTTTTCCCAGCAGTTAACGTCAATCTTTATGTATTGCTGTAACTTTGCCTGAAAAAGTAAAAAACCCCCACCTATTTAGGTTTGAGAATATAAACGCAGAGACAAAACACCCTTCAGTCTTTTTTCTTACAGTAAACTTTGTGTATTTATCCCTTCACAATATACTCTCAAATCTTTTTTGCTTGCTCTTGTTCAACATTTCTCCAGGATTTTCTTAAAATCCTGGAGAAATGCTAAAGTGACACACTTCTACCACTACTATGAAGAAATAAGAAATACTTTTTTTCTGTCTTACTAGGAAGTTTCTTTTGGATATGACAACATCCTTTGATGAAGACTGTGGTGAAGAAAAGAACTATTAAAAGTTAATGAATTTGGAAACTATACATTTTATGCCTGATGCTCATGCAGATTTCACATTCTCATTTCTTGCTAATCTCTATGGCAACCTTTTGCAGATTTAGTAGTCACAAAGAAAGGACTGGTACAGTACTAAAAATGAATCCAATTTCACTCCTAAAAATCTAAAGCCAAAATGTATTTCAACTAAATGCATTTGCTGTGTTGATATAAGCACAGGACTTTGGTGAATAAATTAAACTTTGAGAGCTCAATTTTGTGCTCAGATCTTCCATATATAATTTGCATTCTGCTTCTCATCTCATTGTAGAATCCTATTTTTCACATTGAATTCAAAATGATATATTTAAAAGATAAATTAATCTGTAAATAATCAGTAGACAATTTTAGGACCTCCATGGAGCTATACACAAGCTGAAAATTAGGTAGGTATTTACATAGCTTGTTGAATTGCAAGTCAGGTATTTACAGGGAGAATTTTTGCATGCCAATTCAGTGAAGCAGCAATAAAAGAATTCTTGTGCTCATGTTAATATCTTATCTTCTTCTTTGGATGGCAAGTAAAGGCTTTATCTCCTATGATTATCAGTCCCATACCAATTCTGAGAGAAGTCCAACCAGTGTTCAGGGTAACAACTTAAAACTTTAAATTATGAAACTATTTAACATCTGCACCATGAAATGGATATGCTCAAACAACAAGAAGAAAACAAGCAAAATATACAGACACACATTTCTAAATTCTTTTTTTGATAACTTAAATTCTAAGTTAATATACACTAAAAGGAAAAGTGATATAGCTACTTGGTTGTAAACACCATCAATTTGGCCTATGCAGAATGAAACAGAAATAAAATAAAACAAAATTTGTAGCTCTCATTTCTTTTAGAATGAGGATGGCAAAGAAAAAAAAAACCTCACTCTTTTAAAAATTCTGTCCAGTGACATTACGTCAAAATCATACTCAAATGTAAATAAAGGGGAAAATTATATTTTAGCGATATATCATACCTTTATATTTCATTATTTTTTAACCAATCATGATTTCACATTGTGAAAATTCTGTTCCTTATAAATGGTTGATATGCAGAATTGACATTTTATTTTGAGTCAAATAGCATTAAGTCAGATATCTCAAATTTTGCTATGAAAAGTCAATTCTGAATTGAAAGAGGTAAAGGAGTAATATAATCTTATGCTGGTTAGATTATTGCAGACCCAAAACCCAAGAATTGTAACAGGATGCCTGGGAAAAGTTATGGGGTCCTGGTATGGATCCAGGAATCTATTAAGAATGTTTCTTATTTTCTGATTTCATGGAAAGGAGTCCAAGTAGCCTTATAAGATAGGTTGCTCCAAATCTGTGTCTCCAGGTGTCTTAGCTGAGACCTCACTAGAATGTGTGAGGGATTTGGGGTGTCACATCTATAGATCCTGGCTTCAATGCTCTGAAACATCTTCAAATTAATTTTTGTTTTCCAAGATACTTTTCAGGTTCAGTCATTGGCATTAAATGACAAAGCTCTGTTTAGTTAGAAAATTATGTCTGGTTTAAGCAATGAAGAGAGAACCACAAATGATGCATCTTATTTCCTTAGAAAGTGTTGAAGTAAATAATTGGATTCTCGCTGAATGCTTTAGTTGCACCAAAACACTTTTTTGAACCAGCAATCTTCCCTGTAGATTTTTTTTTTTTGGTTAGGCCTACAAGCAGTACTGCAGAAAGAATATGTCTGCTAGCTCAGACTACAGGAATTCGTCAAACTGAGGATGTAAATCCTGCACAAGTTTTACACATGCATGCTCCCAGTGACTTCTGCAGTCTTCTTCCTAATTTACATCAGTGTAAACTGGATCAGAGACCCATTTCAGGAGCTTTGGAAGTTGAGAAAAAATGTGTCTGATAGTCACACGAACCAATACATGAGAGGTACCAACAGTTTAATGTTGTCTCAAGCTGTTTAAAGTATTATCCAAACAGCTGTGTAACTGTGTGGAAATGCCTCATTTGGAAGGTGAACTAAAAGTGAGAGCAAAATCTGTCTCATATGAAAGGTTAAGAAGATCAGTCTCAATTGATTTTACTGAGACAATAAAATTAGAGACAGCACAGAAAATTACTGCCATGAAATTATCTTGTTTATGTTGGACCTTTTCTCCTTGTATAGTTAACCCAAACTTGAAGCAAATGAAGAACTAATAAGAAAATTTACTAAGTGGGTGCACAGACCAGCCATCCAAAATTTCCACTGAACTCAGAGAGCTTTGTAGCTTAATTAGCCTCAGAAAGGAATCCCTATTCAGCCAGTTACAGGACCAGCCATCATCTGAAATTAGGAATCCGTCAAAACACTGTTCTAAATTAAAACTGCATGGATATTGCAGATTTTCCAAGGAGATGCCCATATTGAGTTTTTAAGCAAAATTTTTAAGGATCACACTTGCAACCTTTGAGTAACTGTTTGCCATAGTTACTAAGCCAGCTGCCCTCCTCTTCTCTTTCCACAACAGAGCATGAAAGATTTTTGTGGTATTTGAGCTGATCCCTCTGAACAATTGCACCATGTTTAGAGATTTGTTACCAAATTTAGGGCATATCTACAGATCTTTCCACTACAGTCTATATGCATATTCTATGGAGTCTGCATAAAACTTTTCATTTCCCTGATTATTTCTGTTCCTATTAGATTTGAATGAGTGAGTTATATCATTATTAGTGAAAAAAATCATTCATAAATTTACTGAGGAAAAGAATTGAAAATCTTTCATTGCGAAAATGTAGTTTAAAAAAAATGAGGAAAATATGAGCAAAGAAAATCCAATTTCTAGAAAAAGAAGGCTGTATTTTTCAAACTTTTCTATTAATATTTTCTAAACATTGCATTCCAGAAGAAAATATATTTAAAATATGCCTTTGTCAAAGATCCAAGTGTGTTCTGTTTCTGTACAAATCTGAAAAAGTCAACTTTTTAAATCTCAAAAATAGAATCATCATCTGGTCGTTGCCTTTATTTTAACTGCTGAACTCTCTGCTGTTCCTTTATTATGGAAGCACAATAGTTTCTTTGGTGCTTGACCTCCTAACTGCCATTTGCCTTCTTTTCTCCTTTCCTTTTCTCTGCTCTGCAATTTATCTCAGGCTCTTAAGACTTCCCCCTTAATTTCTCCATTTTCACTGGCATTAAAAATAACTGCTGAAGCCCACGATGTCAGTGTCTTTTTTACTGCTTCTGCTCTTTCCTCATTTTTTTCTACGTAGCCACTATGCTGTCTTCACTGATTTTTTTTTCTTCATTCTCATTCCACCTCATTAGACTTCCAAAAGGTCAATATAAATCATTGGAATGGGTGTGCAAATCTGATTTTAATAATTCTAATGAGTCTGTCCACATGGTATTTAGATATCGACTGGTGTACAGTAACAGATTAAACAATGGATATTCTTCCGTTTAAATCATTCTCAAAAGATTAGCTAGTCTCCACTTGGGAAAGCTTCAGTTACTCCTTATATTTTATTCCCATAAAAGCAGTTAATCTAGCTTTAAATTACATATAAATCATACTCAATATTAGAAAAAAGGAAACTGTCAAAGAGGTTTTAAATAAACAGTATAAAAGATTGAGAGTTTCACATTAATGAAGATTTACTTTTTTGGGGGTATTAAATTAGGAACCACTATAGCTTTCTATCAGGATAAAAAGACAAGCAAATTGCTGCAATTAAAATCTCATGAATTTCTGTTAATAAACCCTTCTCTTTTCTCTATTCCAATGTCATGTCAAATACTAAAAAAACATGAAACAATTAGGAAGATAATATGACTGACACCAGCATGAGATGGTTAGTACATTGAGAAATAATATGTTTGCATCAGGAGTTGAAAGACTGAAGGTTTTGAGGCACAGCTAGAAGAAAGAATATTAAAAATGCTTTTAAATTTTTCCAGCTCAATGACAGATGTGTTAAATATACAAACAAGCAGAATAATCCAACTCAGAAGCAGAAGAAATAATGACCATAAACCAGCTCCTAATGTGTAGATGAAAGTGTGCAATAGGAGCTAAGCCACACTCAATAATAAACAGCAATTAATTAAAAGTATACATGACTGAATTTAGAAGTCTAATTATCCAGTTACATGATTTGATAAAATATCTAGGTAATTTAGTAGGTAACTGTCCCATTTTCCACTATGATTAATTATGGGTGTAAAATGTTATTAAATGCTAATTTAGTCTATCTCATCAGAATGTAGGTTGTGTCCCTCATATATCTGCACTTATGTTGTTGTAGTTCATTGGCTTACAAGTCACTTGGCTTACAGTGTAGGTAACTTATTCGATACTATTTGAAAAATGAATAAAATTGTGATTAAAGTATTTGATATGCTAATCAAAGGGGTGAGTCTGCCTTCTGTATTCCACATACTTCTAGATAACTTAATGACACAGTTAGTTCCTTTGAATTCTGTAGGGTCATATAACTGTAAATATTTACAAGACTAAAATCTAGATATCGAAACCAAGTAAATTTTTTATTTTAAAAGGAAAGAGTTTAATGCAAAGAAGAAATCTGTTAACAGGGAATTACAAGACTAAGACGTTCCATCTACATTCACTAAATAAGGTGTTGGAACTCATCCTCCAAAAGAAACTGCGTTTACTCTATTCTGGCTTAGGTGGTCAAAAACAATGTTAATGTGTGAAAATCTCTGAAAATTTTCTTTTAAATGTACTTAGAGAAAAAAAAACATGGAACATTATTTTTATGACCCATTACCTTCTGTCATGTACACAGAAATATGTAATGGTGCTTTATTTCTTTGCTTTGTCTTATTTAAGGGAGTAAAATTACAACTACAGAAAAGAAAAGCCTAGATAATGACAAATTAAAAAATACTATAAATTAAGTTGAGGAGATTTTAAAATAAACAAAAGCCCAACCAAAACCATGCACCGTATCTACTTGGTAAAATAACATCTGCTCATTTAAATATGTCACAAAAGTCTCAAATTCCTTTCCATTACAAATTTCCTATAACTATTTTATATGAATATATCTCAACCTACTGATAGTAGGCTGAGATATATTCATTTAAATAACATATAGTTATTTACAATAACTCTGCCAGAAGATGTTCAAATACTGGTCTAGTCTAAAGATCACAAATGTTTAAAGAATTTTGATTGTATTTTTACTTTGAGGATGAAGACTTTCAGGATATATTCCTCTTTGAGCCTTAAAAGGTGCTTGTGTCTTATGTTCTTTTTTTTCTCCACCAATTCTTTTCATGTCTACTGTTTATGTTTTATCTGTTTTGAATAAACAATGGTTACTCTTTTCCAAATTAAAAATTATATTTGCAGTCAAGTCTTCAATAAACTATCACAGCAAGTAAATGTGGGATTTCCTGAGTATATAGTGAAAGGAAACAAATGAGAACTATGAGCATATATTCACTAAATATTTAGTGAAAAAAAACCCAAACATGGGATCTTCATCACTTCAAATGTGCGGTGTCTGAGTCAACTATTAATGGCACTCCCAATCTCTTTTCACTCTGTGACTTCCAGTGCTAAGTCAGTTTGTTATGCTTGGTTGGGGTTAGATTTTTTTTCTTTCTTTCTTTCTTTTTTTTTTTTCTTGGTTTTTTTTTGGTTTTTTTTTTTTTGGTTTTTTTGTTTTTTTGGTTTGTTTTGGGAAGGATTTGTTTTGTTGTGTATTTGTTTTTTCGCTTTTGTTTTTCTTGGGTTTTTTGATGGTCCAGTTCTGGAGAGTCAGGAGCCCGGGAACTCCTACCTCTGCATTGTATTCAGATCCACTCAGATAATCAGCTGACTTCCACTAAAACCACAACACCAAGGTTTCTCAGTTCCCTGTAAAAGAGAATTGATAGTTGATGTGAAACACTAGTTATTAGAGGGAACACAGAACACTTAGTATGAATTTCATCTAGATAATTTTCAGTAGTAATTAATCTGAATTTCTAGAGATGTGGCTAAATATGAAAATAACTCAATTTTAAGGCAATACCTACTTTGTTGCTTGAAAAAATGACCTGAGGTGAGAGTTTCATATGGTGCTATTGGACTGTGGAAGCACAGCTAGACCTCTGAATCAGTGAAAGACTTCTCTCCTCTGTCCCTCTGTTAGAATGAGTTGTAACTCACTGTGATGAGTTAGGTAACTCATTATTGAGTTGTCCCCTGTGGTAGTAATCAAATCACTGGGTAATCATTCCTTTCTGGTAGACAGTTGTGCACATTTCAGTGGGAGGAACACAGAGAGATGCATGTGAAAAGTTTATGCTTGAATACTGTTAATATGTGTTAGAGTTGTCAGATCAATTCCCAGTCTCAAATTACTAGAAAAAAGAAACTCATATTATAGTAGCTGATAATTCTTTGTTAGGCTATGTTGGTTTTGATAGGATTTTTTAATGACTGGTAATCCAAACCAATAGTGTATGTGTGTGTGTGTGTGTGTGTACGTAAGAGTGGTCTCTGGAAACTCTTAATTCTAATAAAATCTTATATACTGTCCAGATGAAACTACTGAAAGTGGGAAATGTGGGAAAAGTGAAGGAACTGAAACCTTTTCCATCTTCATGAAGATGAATGATAGTTTTTGATATTTAAGATTTGAAGTATGTGGTAACTTCTTTCCTTGATTGTTTCGTTCTCTTCTTGTTGGTTTTCAAAGCTAAAAATTCAAATCCTCATCTGGTTTAAAAGATGCTTTGATGACCAAAAGGCTCATGAAATAGTACAAGAGAAGTTGCAAGTTCTTTACAGTCTAGCGGCTTTGGAGGTATGTTTGCTATCTTTCTTATTTTTCCTCTTAGACTTGATGTGACAGAATTGAGTAGCTTTTTAGGCTTAAAACTTCTTGGCTGTAAATGCATGCATAAGTCACATAATTAATGTTTTGATGCAGCTGACTCTTTAAAAAGTTGTTGTTTTTCACCTCTCAATAAGATGTATTTTTTCAGATACCTAGTAAGGATGATATACACAAGGTTAACACCAGCTGCTGAATTTCTGTGTCATCCCTAGAGAAAAGTTTCTTCAGAATATAATGTTATATAATGTAAAATTCAACTACAAATCACTCTCTTTTCTTTCACTACAGGTGAATCAGATTAGAAGAGGTTGAAGAAAGCACATATGAATAGATCTTAAATTTCGGGCAGTCATTAGAATATTGCTAGTCTTCTTTACTTTAGAAATTTAAATTATTTGCAAGATTACATAGTTCTCTGGGATACCTTTATGATTTTAAATAGTTGAAACAATTCAGTAATACAAATGGCTTATTCATTCATGAAACTGCATACTCAGATTTCAAAAAAATATTATCTGATGAGGGTTTTATCTTTTTTCCCCTAAGTGAAATTTTAATACAGCAGTATTCTTATTTTTTATTTTATTCTTATTCCCAGTGGATCAGGGAGCCCATATTAGTTAATACATACTTACTGTGAAGTGCATGTGCTATTTTGTGATGGGTTTACCTTGACTTACTTCTGACCAAGCGCTCTCAGCACTGACCGAGGTGCTCTCAGCCCTCCCTACAGCAACACAGGTGAGAAAAGAGGATGGAAAAACTCCTGTGTTGAGTTTAGAATGGGTAGAGCTGCCTCCCATAATCATCACAGGCAAGAAAGATTTGAGAAAGTTTAATTTAATTTTATTGACAACTAAAACAAAGAAATTTAAAATGTTGTCTGTGACCCTTCTCCCATCCCTTTTTCCAGGCTCAACTGCACTCCATCCCCAACTCCTCTACCTCCCTCTCTTGGAGCAAGCAGGAGCAGTAGGGTGGATACTGGGGTGGTATTATTTAGCTAATTTTGCCTTGAATTTCCAGGGCTACCTATTTTAAGCCTGAATCTTATTTGACTCTAGGATGACTGTAGACTCATAAAAATGAAAAAAAAAATAAAAATAAAGCTTTATATGCTAGTCTGATTAAATACAACATCCCAGAAGGTACTTTATACTATAGTCTTAAACAATCAATTCATGACTACATAGAGAATAAAAAGACAGTAAAAAAATCCCAATTCCTTCTTTTTTCAGGACAGTTTGCCAACTGGACTCAATATTTGGAGTTAAAGAGTCTTTTGCCGTTCTGTTAGTGGCATGATACACAAAACACATTTTTGTTAAACTGCCATTCTCAATCTCCATTAGAATAATGAATGGCTGTAAAAGTTATTGCTGATGTTAATTAAATCATTAAAAAATGAAATTATTATGACAAAACTAAAATATAAACCAAAATAATATTGCAAAAATATAACTTATGCTCGCACTTTTTGGCAGCAATTTGGTTTATTAATGTGCCATCAGCCAAATCTTGCTGCCTTATTTTGCTCCTCAGCTCTGGGAGATCTAAACCCACACCAAGGATTGAAGTGAGTTAGTTTTTCCACATTCCCTGATGCTATGTGAAAGATTTCCAGGCAATAGATAAGCACATAAGAGGGTTTTTATCTGTAAATCTGGGAAACGCTGATGCACAAGAAATCCCAGCTGACCAAAAAACTCAAATAGTGGTATGTTTTTCCATATGAGAACTGAAGGGCCCAGGAACAGCTCTTGATCCCTGGGGTCTCTCTTTAATCTGATTGCAATTAATTCATTAATTCATTAATGTCTCTGCAGTAAAAAACACAGTCACCCTGATGGAGTGAGAAAGTCTAGAGGGGCAGGTAAGATGAGAGTCTTGTGACTTTTGTGTCAACTGGGAATGCAGTGAGGAGAAATGAATTTTCCTGAAAAAAATGTAGATTTAACATTGAGAAAGTGCCTCTAAGAATAACAAAATGAAAAAGCTACCTAGCACCTGGTTGTAGTATCTCCTTCAAGTAATATTTCAGTGAGACATTAAAAACAACAATTTCTTATTGACATCTACTTATACTCTGACCCATCTTAGCTCAGGTCTTCCAAACTAGAAATTTTCTTGAACTTCTTTCCACATCTGTAGTGCTATGCAGGAGGGTATGGATCTTAATCATCAAAGGTGGACATGACTTGAATACAAGAAATCATCAAATGTGAACATGACTTGAATACAAGACAAGTTTTTGTAATTGTCTGGGCGTGAAAGGCATTGAAGTCAGTTAAAATAAATAACACACCGTATCTCTGACCCTCCCCTCCCAAAAAAAAACCCTCAAAACAAAGCAACAAAAAAAAAAAAGAAGACAAAGAAAACAAGAAAAAAAGAAAAAGCTACCAAAAAAAACCCAACAAACCAAAACAAAACAAAAAAATTACCCAGGAAAAATGCAGGAAATGTCTTTGTTAAGTTTAACATATTGAACAGATTTAATTCCCAAGATCCTTATACCCATCCTAAAACTTGGACTGTAGTTTTAGAAGTTAAGTCCTGAAGAGCTTCAGTTCATCCAGCATTTGAGAGAGCATTAGTGTAGCTTCTGTGTAGATAAATGATTCATTTTCCCTTCTTGGAATTGTCAATTTCATTTGGACGGCCTAAAGATAGACAGACCCTTCATTTGATGGCTTGTCTAACTAATCATTGTCCATGAGGCCACTCGTGTTCAATAGCCTTATTGCACATTTTATCTTACTGTGGTTATTGTATCATCTTATGTCTAAAGACTTCATGAAGTTTAAGTTACTGATCAATGAATACTTGCACCCTGCTATGTCATATGTCAATTAAGTCAGATTAAATTAAAGGTTCCTTTCTGTTGTTTTAACAAAGGGAATTCATTGATATGATAAGTGCTCTTCTTGCACTGGCTGAACCAATTTCCAGTCCAAATTGTAAACCGTTCTTTGAAAGAAAGTTTTGTAATCAGTTCAGTATATAAATTAGTGTTGTCTTTGTTTCATTTAGAAATCTTTGGTTTGTTTCCTTTCCTACTTACTTATCTTGAATGGAGCACTGAATATCTTATAAGGTATGGCCACATACCATCATTGGATTACTAGGAAGCCAAATAACAGAAGGGGGATTATGAGACTGTATTGCTCAGAAATTATGAGATACCTTAGAAGTAGGATGACAGTGATGATGTGGAGTTATAAATGTGCAAAATTTAGAGCTGAATTCAGTAAAGACATCCTTACCATATGCAAAAAAAATCTCCCAAAACACAGCATAGGAATGAAGTCTCTCCATTGTCACTAACTGAGCTTAGATTATGTCACTGCCAAGACAAAGAGAACTGTGAGAAGTAAAAGCATTTTTCTTTGCTTGGTTTTTATCTTCCTGTTTATGACCTCAGCTTCATTTCTTACAGGGAATTATGAGTAATAACAGAACAGTATAGCCCTATGCTATAGTTCTGTCCTCTGAGTACCATTCAATTTAGGCCCAAAATGTTAGTTAATTTCAAAATGCTGAGGTCAGGGTTCAGTAGTATCAGTAGTAATCTCTAATCACTGTAAAGCTTAAAAACTGTTTTAATTTTGGAAATTTTCCTATTGCTCTCTCTACTGCTCTGCACCTCTTCTGAGGAATTAAATTTATTTCAAAACAGATATAAGGTGATAAGTTAGTAAGATTTTAAACTTGTATATTCAATCTTATGGTTTGTTTCTTTAGGTTTTTTTTTGGTTGGTTGGTTGGTTTGTTGGTTTTTGTTTTCTATTTTATTGTCTTTGACGATCAAGAAGTGAAAGGTTATATTTCCTATTCTGAGCCTCACAAAATGTGATATAAGTGAAGTTTTTGTTGTCAGTTCAAGCATTATAGTCTGCTTTCCTTGGCTTTCCTTGATATGTACACTCACCTGCTGCAACTACACACTGCAGGAGGTTGTGGCACTGTGCCAATATGTTTATGTTCTTTTTCAACAACTGTGTGCTATGTTTTCGAAGTTTATTGATTCCTCAAGATCCATGGGTACAATTGAACCCTCTGTGGTCATTTCTACACTAGTTTGTGCCCTCACAGCACTAGCTGGTGGAATTCTGGCAGTGAGATTACTTTCAGGCATCTCCAAACATCTTGTATGGACACAAACAAGCTCATGTTGCTGCAGTTTAATTGCTTTTGGCACTGCAGATAGCTAAAATCTACCTATACATGCAGTCATCTCTACTTTGTTTTCACATATTACTCTGTCTAAATGTTCACAACACCAATATACACTAGACATTTATAACTCCGTGATAATTTTTACTTTTAGGTCATTGATTGCTAGAGAAAACCTGTATTTTCTCTCATTATACTTTCATGAGGGAGAAAAGAACTTTAAAAGCGACATTACGGAGAGACAGGCATGGTGCAGAACCACAACATCAGTGTTTACCAGACATCAGTGGAAAAGCGTTTAGCAGAAAACACCTCCAGGATCAACTTAGAAGGTCCTAATCATTAGGTTACCAATATATTTTTTGATTGTTTTCTTGTTTTAATAAATAATGTCTTATAATATCAGAACCCTGTACGTCTGTGATTGGTTTTATTCTTTTGCTATCTTCACTAACTACATAACACATACCAATTCCACTCCAAAGATGGAAATCCTGTTTGTGAAAATTGCTTTGGCATTCATCCTGATATTTTTAGAGCTAAGTAGCAAGATGATTTAATAAAAATTTGCCAGATAAATTTGATTACTTCTTTAATAAAATTTAAAAATTAGCGGCTGAAAGAAAAGCATGATATGATGGGCATTTTCAATTAAGGAAAACATTTGATACTGCATTTTATAAAAGCTCTTTTTTCAAAATTAATTTAAATTTGCTTAAATATGAATGTTATCATGTGAAATAACCACTGATGGAAGATGGTAAACAAAGGGAAGTGATGAGCTGCAAAATAGTGGCTTAGGAGGAAATGACTACTTGTTTTCTGCCTTAGGAGGTCAGGTTATATTCTGTTCCTCTCTAATGACTTTCCAGAGATAAAAAACCTGCACATTAATTAATTCACAGAGAGTACTAACTTGGGAGTGACTATAAAGGCTAGAGAGCTACTAGGTGTGCTTCTTCACTTTAATGCAGAGGATAAGATTGAATCCTAAATAAAAGCTGAGAAATAGCAACAAACAGATTTTATGTAGAATTTTGCAAAATTCAGTTTTTGTGAGGTAAGCTGCAGTTCAGAAAAAAAGGTGTGCATATTCTGAGTTGTCATTGACTTTAGCCAGTGTTAATCATAAGCTTACATGTTGTGTGGAATTAAGTAGTTAAGCTCAGGTTTAAAATTAAGCTTATTCTTAAGTTCTTTACTGATGCAAATTCTATAAAGCACAGATGAAACCAAAAAATAAAATATAAATCTATTAAAGAAATGTAAATGTAATCCTGCATTAATAAGACTTCTCTTTCTATGGCCCATGTTACTACCTGGTAATAAGATTAAGGAGAATGAGTAAAAAAGTGTCATTTCATTTACCATTTTATAAATCACAAGTAAACCTATGTGTTGTCAGACATACTCCTGACGTATCTCCTCTCTTCCCCCTTACTCCTAAAATAAAACACAGTAAGAAAGCTTAAAGAAGTGCTTGAGAAAGTGAATTTGTTAATGCAAGGGATGAAATTTAAGACAAAATTCTACTCTATTAAAATAAGTGGTAAAACTCCCACAGAATCTCAAAAGGATTAGAATTTTACCAGAACATGGTAATGCAGATATGGTACCTCACTCTAACTTTTACCACCTACAAAGCAAGATTGTATAGAAATTAAATTCTGATATATCACAAAAAAAAAATTTCACTACATAAAAGAAATTCCCCTTGTGGACTGGAGATGGGGTGTGGGGTCCAGAAGATCTAAAAGATATTTCAGAGACTATGTGCAATTCTAAGGTGTGCTTCAACCTTCAAAATGTCTCTTTGAATTTAAAAAAAAAAAAAAAGAGCAATAAAAAACCAAAGACAAAAAAAAGTAACAACAGCAGCAAAATAAAATAAAAAAACAACAAAAATACCCAGAAAAAAAACCCAAAAAAACCACCCAAAAAAACCAACCAACAAAAACCACACAAAAAAGAAAACCAACCAAAACAGTGGGGAAGCCTGCCAAGACTATATTTCTGATGGTGTAGTTTTTTTTCTTCAGCTTCCACCCAAAAGCAACCCAAAAAGGACTGAATGGTGGTTTCCTAGAATCAGAATAAAGACAAACCAGGGTGCACATTAGAAGTGCAAACATTTCACAGAAGAACAGCTGTGTGCAGCAATCTTTGCCTGCTGTGGATCAGCACATGAGGCTGATGTTCATGTTGTGCTTCCATATGTGGAACAGGATGAACACTGTGAATCCCTCCTCTCCCTGACACTGCTTACATGCAGCTACAAATCACTTCTTGATTAAAATCAGTTTTGCAGAAGGGGTGCCTTTAGATTAATTTTTTCATTTGCAGCAAAACTGGATACAAGGGAGAATAAAAAGCAGTACATTTATTATTTTGTGTCTGGAAAGGCGTGAAGGCTTACAACAGATAAAATTTTCAAAGTACTTTCAGTTTGCCACCCAAATAGGCTGAGGTGCACTTGGACTCCAACTGAAACATGAAGACAGAAGTTGCACGCTGAGTATGTAAACCTGCAACAGGCTGAATGTTAGCCAAAAGAGCTGAGTAACTCCAGCACTAGGGTTTGTGTGAGCAATATGCCCTGTCAGCTTCATTTTCACACATGCAATATCCTTGGGCTAGGTATTTAGCAAGTGGCAATTGACTGCCTTCTCCTCTGTGGGCAGACCTTATTTAATATTAAAGGCAAATGAAAGGATGGATATTTTGAGAACAGAACAATCCATTAAATAATGTTACACTGGTTTTGCAAAGACAAGATTGCATGGTCAGGATCACACTTGAAAACCAATGTGAATGTAATGCAAAGATATTTCCCTTGGAGCCCTGGCAGAAGAATATTTGTGCTAAAGGTGCTAATTGAATCTTAGGGGTACAGTGATGTAATTAAAGTGAGGCTTATAAAGAACAGAGAAAATACACATATTTTCCAGGTGCTAGAGGATTTGGGGAAATGTTAAAGCACTCCACCACAGTCAGAACTGTGCAATTTCCACTACCAAAGTGGGATAAAGGGAGAATTGCAGAAGCAGTGGATAAGTAAAGTGGGGAGGATCAGCTAAAGCCTTCAGAGCACCTAATTCATTCATCCTCTTCACTGAAATCCTCTTATAACCTCAGCCTGCAATAGCCTCAGTGATCAATAATGGCAATTTTTCATTCATCAGATTATTCAGATTGTAAAATAGAGTATAAAAATGCTGATGGAGACTGGCAAGAACCTCAGATGGGCAAAGTTAAGTCTGTGAAAATTTATATCTAGACTAGTTTTTTTCCAGGATAAGGCAACAATATTTTTAATATTCATTTAAGTTTTTGAAACATAAAAGAATTTCCTTATCTGCAAGCGAGAGGAGAGGAAATTCTCTTTAGAAACTGATTTTTGATGCTTTGTCTGCCGAGTGTCAACATCATCCAGGAACAGGAAGGGACTGATCAAGTAAAGGCTCAGTTAGGATTTGACATACAACATTTATTCTCTTTCTGAGTGTCTCTTTAGGATGCCCCATCCCTGGAGGTGTTCAAGACCAGGCTGGAAAGGATTCTGAATAACTTGGTCTAGAGGAAGGTGGCCCTGCATATGGCAAGGTAGTTGAATGATCTCTAAGATCCCTTCCAACCGAAACAATTATGAGTTTATGATTCTCCAAAAAGAGAAAAAAGTGTTCCATTATTCCTGAATGGTTCCAAAATGCAATAAATGAAATTTCCACTCTCATTGAGCCACTGCTTGCACTTCTTGCCCACCCTACAGCCTGTTGTAATGGAGTGCAACACTTCTATACTCGATGCTAGCAATCATGTGGGTCTTTGAAAAATTAACACCTCATAAATCTAGGAAGAAATAATGAAGAAAGAAATGCTCTGGTCACAGTTACAGCAAGCTAATATTGAGAATGCAACGAACATGGAATTGTAGCAAAAATAGTTTGCACAATTTGGCAGAAAATCCTTAACAAGGTATCTTGCCACAGAGAATTTTCTTTTCTGGTCGGCTGCAGTGTGAGTGTATACCAAATGCTGCATTAAATGTACGGCACCTAGTTGCCAGAAAAATGTTGAAGAGATTTCAGAGAAGAGGGTTAAAAACAGTCAGGGAGGTGAGGAAATATTAGAATAGATAAATATCCATAGATTGGATGGCTGAAGAAAGACTACTAGCATGTGAAGGGTAAGAAAACACTGGAAGATGGATATTATTTTAGATATTAAGTGGAATAATAACATATGATATGGCCCAATCTAAGTTCCGTTATTCTTATATATATCATATTCTACTAGCCTAAATAATTCCCCTAACAGTAGTGTCTATTAGGCTGTCACAGGACTGGCTTGTGCAGTTTGGGTAGTTTATAAATTGCAGTACTTTTCAGAGATATCACAATACATTTTCTTACAGAACAGAACTTCAACAACAAAAACAAGCCATCAGGCTTATGAGGCTGTACAGAAGCAACTTTTGTCCTGACAGTTCTTTCCTTTTCACCTTATTTTGGACATTTTCTTTTGTTTTGCTGTATGTTCTTGACAAACTGGTAGCTTATTTGGTTCTCTCCAGACAGTCCAGATGGCAGACCTGGAGTAAATAACGCTCTGCCTTCCTAGAACAATTGCTATCCTCACCAACTAGTGGTTATTTCTCACTAGCATAAATAAGTATTTGGATAGCAAAGGAAAACCACAGAAACTTGTTGAAAATTGCAATGCAAGATGTTTTCAATTACCATCTGTAAGGCAGATTATCTTTTGTCAAGTGGGCAGTTTGCCTTATCTCCCTCTTTGAGTGACCACATTCACACCTCCCTCGGGAGGGGACATCTGCCCATAACAGACTATTGAATACCAGTGCACGACTGATGAGAACTATAACATCCCATTGTAAGATGCTCTGCCCAGAGGGAGGTGCCAAGCATTGTTACCCAGATATAATCCAGAGGTTTTTGAGACACCAGCACGGCTTTCTCCCCTGGATTCCCCAGAGGTACAGCAGCTGTCTCTTCTTCCACTGGATCTTCAGAGGAAGAATACATCCTTCTCTACAGAACCCCCTTGCTCCACCAGGACCACACCTGACACTTCAGGAGGACTGCAGCCACATTTCCAATTGGACTTCTACCAACACCCCACAGAGTGTCAGGTTGGGTTCTGACTCTGTCAGTGTTGTTCTGGTGTACCACATTGTTTATTTTATCCTTTTTTTTTCCTTCCCTATTAAAGAACTGTTATTTCTTGCTCCCATATTTTGGCCTGAGAGCCCCTTAATTTAAAATTTATAGCAATTCGGAGGGGTGGGACAGTTTACATTCTCCATTTCAGGGGAGGCTCCTACCTTCCTTAGCAGACTCGTGTCTTTCCAAACCAAGCAAATTATAGCTACAAATAACCAGATGCAGGCACGACTCCAGCAGACAAGACAAATGTGTAAATCTAATTTTTTTAATTAATTTGCTCAACACATAACAGGTTTTTGATTTATATCAGACCTTTTTATGATGTGGGCTTTCAATTTTGTTTACGATTTGACAAATTACAAGCAAGGTAAAAGCTCTGTTTCTAAAGCTAAATAAAATAAATACTTGCAAATGGGTAAGATTATATGAGCAAAATGAAGCCCCTGTAATCCAAGGGGAAGTGGTTAGTGATCTACTACACGCCTTAGAAATACAGAAAACTGTGGGGCTGAATGTGATCCACCTGAGAATATTCTATCAGAGAGCTGATAGAAGAGCTCAATGATAACTTTCAATTTTTTACCAGCAGTCCTGGATAACTGGGGAAGTCACAGTTGATGGAGGCTAGCAAATTCTACACCCACCTGCAAGAACGACCAGAAGTAGAACTCAGGGAATCACAGGGTGGTCAGTCTGACCTCAGTGCTGGGGAAGGTCACAGGTCTGATCATCTTGAGTGCCATCACATGAAATGTACAAGACACCAGGGGATCAGGCTCAGCCAGCATAAGTTTATCAAAGGCAGGTCCTGCTTGACCAGCCTGATCTCTTTCTATGGCAAGGTGACCTGCTTAGTGAATGAGGGAAAGGCTGTGGATGTTGTTTACTTGGACTTCAGTAAAGCCTTTTACACTGTTTCCCACAGTATTTTCCTGAGGAAGCTGGCAGCCCATAGCTTGGACGTGTACAGTCTTCACTGGGTTAAGAACTGGCTGGGTAGTGGGGCCAAGACACTTGGTGAATGGTGCTGCATTCACCTGGAGGCCCATGGTGTTCCTCAGGGCTCAATATTTTGCCAGCCCTCTTTAATATCTTTATTGATGATCTGTAAAAGGGGATTGAGTGCACCCCCATAAAGTTTGCAGGTTGAGATGAGTAAGAATGTTGGTCTGCTGGAGGGTAGGAAAGCTCTGCAGAAGAATCTGGGCTGGCTGGATGAATGGGCCAAGGTCAATATTGTATGAGGCTCCATTAAACCAGGTGCAGGGTCCTGCCCTCAGTTCTCAACACCCCCCTACAGCGCTACTCTGGGGACAGAGTAGCTGAAAGGCTGCCCAGCAGAAAAGGACCTGGGGGTGCTGGTCAGCAGCCAGTTGAACATGAGCCAGTGAGTGCCCAGGTGGCCAAGAGGGCTTGCTTGGATCAGCAATACTGTGGCCAGCAGGACCAAGGCAGTGACTGTCCCCTGCATTCAGCACGGATGAGGCTGCAACATGAGTACTGTGTCCAGTTCTGGGCCCCTCAATTTAGGAAGGATGTTGAGATGCTTGAACGCATTCAGAGAAGAACAACAAGCTGGGTGAAAGGTCTGGAACACAAGCCCTGTGAAGAACAGCTGAGGGAGCTGGAGTTGTTTAGCCTAGAAAAAGGAGGCTCAGGAGAGACCTGATTGCTCTCTACAACTGCCTGAAAGGAGGGGGAGCCATGTGGGTGCCAGTCTTTTCCCAGGCAATGACTGATGAGGATGAGAGGACAGTCCTAAGCTGCATCAGGAAAAGTTTAGGCTAGACACTAGGAAAAAATTCTTTACACAAAGAGTGATTGGGCATTGGAATGGGCTGGTCAGGGGTTGGTGGAGTCACTGTCCCTGGAGGTATTTAAAAAAATCTGGATGTAGCACCAGTGCCATGGTTTAGTTGATAAGGTGATGCTAGGTCATAGGTTCGACTCGATGATCTCAAAGCTCTTTCCCAGTTGAGTTAGTTCTGTGGTTCCATGATTCTGTTCAGTTTTGGGTCACTCAGTACAAGAAAGAGATGGAGAGGTTGGAGTGTGTCCAGACAAGGGCAACAGAGCCGGTGAATGGTCAGGGGTACAAGTCTGATGAAGATCAGCTGAGGGAGCTGGGGTGTTTAGCCTGGGGAAAAAGACTCACTGCCTGGAACTAAATGAAAGGAGGTGGATCAGTCTCTTTTCCCAAGAAACAAGCAATAGGACAAGAGAGAAAGTGCTCAGTTTGCTCCAGACGAGGTTTACATTGGATATCAGTGGAATTTCTTCTCCAAAAGGGTTGTCAAACACTGCAACAGGCTGTTCAGGTAAGTGGTAGAGTCACCATGCCCTGGAGATACTTTGAAGAGTTGTAGATGTGGCCTTTGGGTGCATGGTTTAATGGTGGACTTGGTAGTGCTGGGTTAATGGTTCGACTTGATGATCTTAGAGGTCATTTAGATCTTAGATGTCATAAATAATTCTAGGTTTCCATGAGTCTTCTTTATTGTTTGTCTCTGGATTTGTTTTTCTTCATGTTTTCAGTGTGTCCAACACTGTACTATTCCCAGAAACTGGAAAGTATTTGAGTTCCACATGCTGTTTGACCATGGTTAGTCACACCTGCAGATTTGCCTAGTGAGCTCTGTCTAATGGCTCTCACTAGTATTGATTTAAAACCATGAATCTTCTGAGAAAAAAAATCATTATTATTAATCTCAGAATTCTGTAGTAAATCTGCCTATTATGTTGTGTGTGTGAATATGTGTAGACAGAAACACACACGCATGGGGTTTGCTCTATTGGATGGAATTTGACTCTTTTGGAATGCATACTTCAAAAGCAGTTATAGCAGTGAGAAAATACATCAATATGGGGCTCTTTAACTCTTTGACAAATACCTTGTGGGATGTCTGCTTGAATGCCTCATGTCTTATTCAAATTTCCTTTCAGGGTCAGCTGACAGAATGTCTGTCTGTAAAATTCTTGGCATGAATTTATTGATATCCTGCCCTTAAACAATTTTTACGAGCTTTATTTTCTTGGGTTTTTTTTTTTTTTTTGTAAGTAGGAAAAAAAAAAACAACCAAAAAAACCCAGAAAAAAACCATACAGACACAAAACTATAATTTTAATGGACCTGTATAATCCATTCAGAATAACAAGAAAACACGGCCCTATGTTTTTACCCTTTATGCCAAAAAATGACAACTGATTCTAGTAATTTTCCTAGAGGAGACGTAATAAAAAGTTTGAGATAAAAATTGATAGTTTAAACATATACACTGCTGGTAAATGCATGCAGAAGGACAAAAATTTGAATGTTATACCTTCCAGTACTGTAATTATTTCATTTATTTTGCTTGGATTTAAGTCCACCTAGCAAAAAAAACCTCTCAATCTACATTTAATCTCCTGTATATGTATTGAAAAAGAGAGATCTGGACCTTTACATCCCTTTGGAGAATGGAAAAGTTTGAGGGGGTGTAAATAAATATGTGGATATTAAAGTTAGTTTGATTTAAAAAAAAAAAAAAAAAGTCACCAAAATCACGACTCCTTCCCCCAAATCTCCAGTTATTTCATGATGGAGTGGTAACACCTTACCCTTAAAACATATGCATTATACATCTGGTGATGTGAAACTTTTGCTTTAATTTTTCCCTTGGTTTGTGCTCTAGAAATAATACAGAAACATGCAGTGGTTCTGGAAGCATTACAAGCTATTTTAGGCCAGAATTATACATATCAAGAAAAAAAAAATATCCCTGTTTTAGTAAATGTGCTGTGATGATGACTGTTCCATGTGGTAGCAGTTTCAAACTACCCTTTCCTGAAATATTCGTGGAGCTGTGATGTTACTCTTCTGGTGACACTGACATATGAATTAGTAGTGTCCTGGCCCACATTACTCATCTCAGCATTTGACTTTTGTGATGGACTTTGCTCATGTCAGCAGATTGCATTTGATGAACTGGCTAGTTTATATCCATTACTGTTCTCAAATACATTTTGTTTCCTCCCTCATATGTTCTCTGTCAAGAGCTAGTAGAAAGTTTTATGTCTTAATATAGTTGATACATTTGTGCAAGGATTGCTGCCGTGTGGTATGAAGTGGTCTGTTACTTCTGCAGCAGTCACTGATGTGAGGACACCAACATGCTTGAGCTGTCAATCCATATGTTCCCCTTGCTCACCTGGAAGGTGTCTGCTCCACCATCTGTGGCCCTTTTGACCATGGTAGTCTGGCATTTTTGGTGTGATTATTAAAAAAGGGTCTGTTTCTCTGGTTATGCTCAGGGTACTGGTTACGCCCAAGGCTGCCAACAGGTGCCCCCATTCAAAACCAGTGCACAACGTGCATACTTTGTTATTCTTTTTGACATTTCCTGACTTTAATTTTCACCATTGTTTTACCTCTCCACCACAACCTGCTTAGCTATGAAACCTGCTCTATTTACTCTATGTTCCATAATTCCTATTTTTTTCACAACTATACACAATTTAGTATTTATGACAGTGTTGCCTTGGCAATTCAGCCCTACCTATGGGACTGGCCCTGCAGGACTCTGCTCCCAAAATTTTTCATAGTGCTCTCCTCCAACTGTCTGTGAAGTTGAGTTACTTTGCCCACAGATTCTCCTTAACCACTTGTGATATCCAGCAGTCCCTCACAGCACCATCTATAATTCAGCAAGTTTCTCACAGTTAGAGTTTTCTGTCATGTCCAGCAGTTTCTCATGATACGTCTTGTTCCATGTCCTTCTCAGTTAGCTGAATTCACTTAAACCAGTCATTTACCTGCAGCCCTCAATATGACACCCTTATTAATATTCTTGTCACAATTAAATGTTTGAGGAAAGCCCCTAATACTTTCCAGCCTCATTGATATATCCTTTTTGCTTAAGAGACTGTGGTGGGGAGCATTCTGGAAAACTAGAGTTTACTGAGTACATAGGTTTAGGCATTTCCAAGGCATGGGGAAGCAAAGCAGGTCCAAAGGTGCCAGATGTGGCTGGAAGTATATCCAGATGGTAGAAAGATGCCTCTGCTGGGAAGCAACAGCAATAGACAGGGGGAAAGCAACAGCAGAATGGGAGGGGATCCTAAATTCAGGGGTCTCTGTGAACTTGTGGCAATTATACACATTCTTAAAACAAAAAAGGATTGCTGCAATCAGATGTGACAACTGGATAACCTCCACCAATTCTTATTACCCTTTAGAAAAATGAACTGTCTTTTACTATCATCATTTATGTTTTGTCAAAAGAGATTCAGCCATGAATACTTAAATTAGAATGTAAGAAATGGCGACTTTTGAAACCATGCTAGAGGTACAGTGCCCAGAAGCATTTTCTTGATCTCTATTAACAGGCTTAATGGTAATGTCTTTTTGCATATGTGTACTAACAACGCATATCACTTTTGTATATAAATCCTGACATTTAAAAGAAAATCAGGACTAGAGACTTCTAGATAACTCCAAGAGACTTCTAGATAACACTCCTTAGGTAAAAAGCCCATAGCAACAGAATAGGGCTGGATGAAATGACACTTTTCCCCCTCCAATTAAAAAAAATTAAATTAAATGAGAAATAAGAGGATTCAATAATTTACTGATATCTTGTGTAAATTTAGCTATTTTGGAGAATGTAAAGATTTCTTGAGTTCCCTTTCAGAAACACAGATAGCTTATGGAAGATGAGTTCATGCTTTTGTAAACAGATTATTTGTAAGACAGACACAGAACTTACAACTTCTTTACTAATTTAAAAATTCTTCCAGAAAGACCTACATCAGGTCATGTGTGTCTTCTGTTTGGTGTCTTCTGTTTGGTGTCTTCTGTGTATTTAAAAAATACCCAGAACAGAGAGCTTAAAAATGTGAAAGAAGTTTATTAGGAATTTTTGAAAAACAATGCCTTGTTTTAGGGTTTTTTCTTTTTTAGTCTTTCATTGTAAAATGAGTTATTTTTATTTTGAGAAAGACTGCAGTATTTAAGATTGGCATTTTTAAAACTATAAAAACGGTTTAGTTAGTCACACACTTCAGACTTGATCTTAAAGCTCCTGTCTTACAAAGAGTTAAATAATTCTTTGATTCTGTGAAGATAAAATCAAGTTGTTTTAGCTCTTATCCATAGTTGGATTCAAATATAAGTGTTTGGCATAGGATTAATTAAGTGTTTGGCATAGGATTATACAATATATTTAAATATGATGAAGAAACTGTTTTGTTGAATATGAACATTCTATTTGAGCTACTTATGTAAAATAGAGTAAAATATATCTATCTGAGCTTCATGATGATGGATCTCCAATGCCTGTGCCTGGGCAGACAAATTTAATGTTAACCCTTGTAAATCTGTGTAGAGAGATGCATAACTGTAACATAGATGCATATAACTATAACATAGCTGTCCACTCTCCTCATATTATGAATGCAGGTCATCTGTGCACAACACAAAATCTCACAAGCCACCCAGTTCAGCTGCAGTGGGACAGGAGTTTAAATGTTGTTTGCAGCATCACAGACAAGTGACTGAATCTCACAAGGCACCAGACTCTAATTGTCAGGGAAATTCACCTTCTGCCTTACAGGAAAGGCTGTGAGGGATTGCAGTAGTGATGTAGTGCTTCTTTTCCTCCTCATTTGTTCCTATCCATCCTTGACTTAGACAGACCAGACACAGAGAATCCATTTAGACAAATATAAACTGACATTTTAAGACAATAGTGCTCAACTGGTGGCTGAAGATCAGTGGTTTCCCTGAAAGTACTAAGGCAGTTTTTAATTGAATTCCCAAGGGAAGATGCTATTTCCGTATATGCATGCTCTCTCATCAGATAGCAGTGACAAAAATGTTGAAACTTTAATTAAATAATTAATTTATCAAAAACTGTATGCAAGTCTGTATACAGTCTGTTGTTTCTTTATTACTCCTAAGGAATTTTTACATGTATTATTTTGCAGATATGTTTAGGTAAAAATCAGTAATATATATTTTTCATTGCTTTTAGAAAATATAGGCCCTTCCCCCTCCGTCCCATGTCTAAGAATCTAATATTAAACCTGAAAAATGTATTGCAGTATTTCCTTCCCCTACCATAAAAAAAAGGCTTACATAGGCATTAGTCTTCATTGTAAATTATTTGAGTTTTGCATTTAAACATATTTTACAATGTAAAAATGTCCATTTTATAAGAAGATTAAATAAAGCTATTGTACTTACGTATTCCAAATCATTAAATCTCTCTTACTTAACTTGTTTAATCATCCCAAAAGTTTTACTTACAGGTTCTTTAATTGTGCATATTTCAAGTAAAGGCATAATTAAATGAATTTTAATTATTTAAGAGCAGATACTGCTAGCATGAATTCAGACATGTAAAATAAAAAAGGAACAGTAAAAGTCCAGTTATAAACAGTAATGTAAAAGTGAAATATTCTTCTTTGACTTAAGCAAAAGGTTCACTGTGACTAAACACATGAAGCTTGTGGTTAACACTAAACAATTGTTAAGTTTTATCTTACACATATCCATGTCTTCTGACTTTCTGAAACAGGAATCTGCATTATTGGACAGTCATGAAAAAGTACTTTTGGCATTTTCAGTCCTAGAAACTTGTAATTTCAGGATACTTGTAGAATAATATTCTTTGTGGGTTTCCAACTGATTCCATCCATTTGAATGGGCATTCTAACTAACTCAAAATAAAATAAATTACAAAGAAAACCAACCAACAAACCAAAACCAAAACCAAAAAGAAAAAAAACCAAACAAAAAACAAACAAACAAACAAAAAAAAAACCAAGAAAAAACCAACTGAACAAAAACAAGCCCACTTCACTAAAAATATGAAAAATATGGCAGGCCGGATTAATTTGGCTGGTTTGGAAAAAAAAAATTCCTCTAATCTGAAAAAAAAAGGTGGCCTACTTCATCAAAAGCCAGGTACTGTGAACTGAAAAGTCAGTATATTCATATCTTGAGTCTCCAGTCTAGTAGAGTTCTGGAGAGGGGAAAAATATTGATGGGCATATTGGTGCAAATTCCATTTGCCATTGGTTTTTTTTTGTTTGTTTTTTTAACATTTATGTGAAAGCTTTTTTTGTTAAGAAAATAAATAAGTTACATGGGTACTAAAGCTATAAATGGACTATTACTACAGGTATAGGTGGGATGTACCCCTCTACACTAAGTGCTTCACCATCCCTTTAGCTGCTGTGCTGGTTCACTCATACTCCTGCATTTTGCTGCCAGTGCACTCTGGCATAGAAAACATTCAACCAAGGAGTAATTCTGTCTGAAGTCCTTCTCTCAGAACCTAGCACTGAAAAAAACCATGCCAACCAACTCTCAAACAAATTACTTGTCCTTTATCATTGACATTTTTCTCCATGGAAGTATTTAAAATCACATCCTCTATGGAGTAAGGTTTTTTCCTTTTTTTTTTACAGATTCTTTTTTCTATATTCTAAAATATTAATTGCTGATATATAACATTTGAACTTATCTATCTCCTTCTCATTCCCTAGTGATTGATAATTGCTCATTTGCAAATTACTAGCTAGCTGTGCATGCAATCTGGTACCCGGTAGTAAAAAGCATAAATATATCTTGTTCATAATAATTAAGGACTTAATTTAAGTTTTATTAATTTTCTTTTACCTACGGAGTCTATTTTTAGATGTATTGGAAATAAAAAGTCTAAAAATATAACTCTTGATTTCAGAATGTGGTTTATTAAACATAGTAATATCCTGCACTAATTATCATGGGATTAATTATATTAATAATTTTAAACCAAAATGAGATTACTGCTATGTGAATTTGATTAATAGAAGAGCCTGTGGGGACAGTTCATAGGTGGCTCCATTAGGCCTCTGAAAATATTGTCTTGATGAAGCAAATCAACCCACATCGTCTATGAAGACCTGCAAGAGCTGCCAGAGAGGGAAGTTAAGCATATGCCCAGGTACTTTTTTGAAGCACAACAAAAAATCCCCTCCTCTATTCCAGCTTCTGACCAGCTTTCAATATCTCCTCACTGTGATCAGAGGAATGGCAATGCCATCACAACATCACAGGCAGACATATGGAACTTGTAGCTTCAGTGCTATCCTGTTGAAATGCAGGGTAAATCAGAGCCCTTCAGAAAAACAGTGTACTGTATAGGTTCCCTAAAAAAATCAGCAGTTTGCCATCTAAAAATTATAATCACATTTTTTGAATGTTTGAATCAAGGAACAGTTTAATTAGGTTTCAATACCTTCAGTTATTACTGCACCAGAATATTCTTAGAACCTCTTACTGAACGCATGATACACTGATCTCTTTTCCACTGACACGATATTATTTACTGTGAGCCAATCTTTGCATCATCAGGCATATGAAAATCTTTAATTAATTTATAAAAGAAGCAAGTCTTGCTTTACTTGACATTAGTAGAAGAAATAAGTAGGAGATTACCATTAAAATCCAGATCCAGCTGATGCCAATCTCCAGAACATTACTCATTTAAATGAAATGAGTGTTTTTATTACTAGGCCAAATGTAGCAATGAATTTAAGTACTAGCAGTTCCATATAAGATTTGTGCCAAAACATATTTCCAGACTTGGGAGTGGAAAGGTTTATAAATCTTAACAAATATAAGAATTTGAAAAAGTGGTTGTTTAGAATAATGTTTAAGTGTTATAATTGGAAAGGAAAACTATTGTTATCAAGTACTGTTATTTCAAAGTCTAAATAATTATTGAAAGAAATGTAGACTTATAAACCTATATACCAAGAGTAGCACACTGCTTGGGATCCTCAAGCCTATTTCATGCCTTTAAAAATCTAATCCGTCAAAATCAAACCCAGACTAAAAGCAATAATATTAAAACAGAAAAATCTACCAAAAATGGAAAAAAATAATTAATTTGCTGTAATATTTGTTCAAAAAAATAATTTTGACAGAAAAAAATTCTTGTCAATTTTCACAAAATCAGGATGCACAGGGCTCCAAATTATTCCATATTTTGAGTATTTACTTACTAAAAGATGTAGACTCCTTTCTCTCTGAGAGTATTTGAAAATTTGTATATAGATAAATACAGATTATATAGACAACAACATAGAGAGATAGAGATAGATACGTGATTTTAAGAGTGCTTTAAACCTCCAGCTTTGAGATGTGCAGAGTTACTGGGAAAGAAATTTCTCTTATTGATGCCATCTTTTGCTGTTTCAAAATACTTTTTTACAACTGAATATGTTTCCAGCCTGAATGAAATTGCTTTGATGTTTTACTCTTGGCTCTTATTTTGTCTGAGTGTTGGATATTGTTTTCTTTTTTGTTGCTTTTGTGCTTTTGGAGGTTTTTTGTTTAGTTTGGTATGTTGGTTTTGCATGGCCTGATTTTTGGTGGGGGGGACCACAGAGGTGACTCCTGTGAGAAGCTGCTGGAAGCTTCCACCATGTCCTGCGGAGCCAGTCCCTGATGGCTCTGAATATGGACATGCTGCTCATCAGGGCTGGGCCAATTAGAGAGGCTGGTAACACCTCTGCGATAACAAATTTAAGGAGAAGATCAAAAAAAAGTGTGGCGTACAGTTTTAATTCCAGACAGAGAAGAAGAAGAGGTGAGAACATATAAGGGAAAAACCATAGAGACAACCAAGGTCAGTGGAGAAGGAGGGGCAGGAGCTGCTCAAGGAGCTGGAGGCAAGATACCTCTGCTGGCTATGGTGAAGCAGCTGTGCCCCTGCAGCCCGTGGGGATCCATGAGGGATGCACAGATCCACCCACAACCTGTGGGAGAGATGCCCATGCTGGAGTGGGTGGATACCTGGAGGAAGCTGTGATTCTGTGGGAGACCCAGTGGAGAGAGGGGCCCTGCTTCCAAGCTGGAGCAGCCTGTCCTTCTAGGACTGCACCCCTTGAAAGACTGCGCTCCCCCATGCTGCAGGAGTTTTGGAAGGACTGTTTGCCCTTGGGAGTGGCTCATGTTGCAGCAGTTTTGGCAGGACAGGTGCTCGTAAGATTGCAGCCATGCTGGAGAAGTTCATGGAGAACTGCCTCCCATGGGAGGGACCCCACAGTGCAACAGGGGAAGGACTCCTCTCCCTGAGCAGCAGACAAAACCCTTGGGTGATGGACTGACCAAAATCCCTACTCCCTGCCTCCCAGCACTGTCAGTGAGAAGGAGGGAGGGGTTCAGGGAAGAAAAGATGTGTTTAAGGGCTTGCTTTATTTCTTATTTTTCTCCTCTGATTTTGTTTGTAATAATCTAACCTTGTACCTCTAAGTTGAGCCCGTTTCACTCTTGGAGTGTTTTCTCCTGGTCCTAATTGATAGGGAAGATATGTGCTAATGTCTTTACAAACAATACTATGGGTGAAGGGATGGGTGTTAACATATTTGAAATGGATCTTAGTGTCTCTACTAACTTAAAGCAGCAGGTTTGTTACAGAGCCCAGGTACCTTGGCTCTTGAAACAGTCAAGGGAGTCTGCGCAAGCCTGAACTTCTATGAACTTCTGAACTTTAGGGTAAAATAGTAGGTTCAAGAGGGAATATGTGGCAGGTCATTTGGAAAGCCTGTAAATAGCTATTACCTCAGGCAATGGGGAAAGGAAGAGGGCAACATGTGGCTGGGATTTTAGGATAAAAGGAGACTGTATCCTCCAAAACCTCGAGAGGGAAAACCACACAGGCATGTGTTCCTCTAGACTCTCTCTCCTTATTTTAATAAATTTGCATGATTCCTCTGTCTCCTTTATGGGCCTTGCTTTTCATGGTGTGCTTTTTTGTACGTTATCTCAACTCATGAATCCTTTGTTAAATTTTCCTCTTCCCTGCACAGGTGCAGCAGAGGAGGGTGAATGAGCTGCTTTCATGTGTGCCTGGCATTTGGACAGTATCAAACAACAACATTTGATTGGTTTTGTTTGTTTGTTTGTTTTGTTTCCTGGGATAAAGTGCACTCTTTCTTCTGGTTGTTCCTTAACCTTTAGAAAACCCCTAGAGGGTTTTCTAAAGATCTCCATCATGTACTCTCTGATTGCAGCAGATCATCTCACATCCCAAACAGACTTTACGGTCTGATTGGCAAATGTCAAGAACTTGAAGGAATTGGTGACTCTGTGTGAGTATCTAAGGAGTTCGTTGTGCTGTGCTGTGATTCTGACTGAGCCTGTATAATTGAACCCTTGCAGAGGGAAGGGACCTCAGGAGGTCTCTGGCACAGTCTCCTTGACCGAGACTGAATTCACACCAAGTTTCTGAGGGCTTTATGTAGTCAGAGTTTGAAAGTCTCCAAAGATAAAGACTGCACAGCCTCCCTGGGAAGCCTTTTCTTATATTGAAGTTTTTCACTATGGCGATAACTTCCTCATGTCTGAACAGAACCTCCTCTGGTTCCATTTAAGCCTGCTGTGCCTTGTATTCTCACCAGGCACCACGATGTCTGCCCAGCTCTGTGTTCTTGCAATCCCAATTTTGTCTGCTTGCAGGTTGCTCAAAGGTCCCTCAAAACCGCATCTCCAGGCCGAGATGCAAGACAGTCTCTCAGCATCACCACTCAGAGCTGGAGCTCTAGACCCCACAAGCTTGATAGACTTCTGCTGAACTAATTTCAGTTTATCAATGTCTATCCCCAGTGGGGAACTCAAAACTGGATGCAATATTTATATGTACTCTTTAGAGCGTTGAACAGAACACATCTCCTCCATCTCCTGCCTGTGGCCTTATTGATACATGCTGGTAAGATGATTATTTGAAGGAGCATCTAGAATACTCTATCCAACACACTACAATGTCTTGTTCTGTATATTCTTACTTATTCCTCTATACTCTTACTTATTCCTTATTCTTTCTTATTCCCCTATACTATGCTTCATCTTTTCTTTTTATTTTATTCATTGCCCAATATAACATACTTGTATTTTCCCATTAATCCAAACTGCACTGAAACTTGAAATCAATCAATAGTCTTGAAAAGAGATCTCACTCTCTTCTGAGATAAAAACTATCCTGAAGTTTTAGTCTGATAATAAGATAATGGTATTATGGATAGCTCATGGCAATAATAGAATGATGGACTGATGCTCACACAATACTGTGAGAATTTTCTCTGACCTATTTGACCCCTAAGCATCTCAAAGGCCTTTAAAATAATTTATATTCTGCACACAAGGATAATTTCATCCATCCATGTTTATTAGCTGTGTAGCAACACTTCAGTTTAGGACAGGAATTAAAGGCCATATCCAGCCCAAAATGCAAAGTGAATATACTCATAAAACAACTTTTAATAATTCAAACTCCCTCCTTTTAGTTCTTTACCTACAACAGGGTATAAAATATTAACATTAGTATTAGTGTCCAGATGCAAAACTGAAATTGAATTTACCCTCACTGTGCTCACAAAAATAGTTTCAGCTGGAATATACACGTAAAGAAGGATTTTAGTTACTTTATTGCAACCACTTTAAAAAACATAGTCAACCTTCATTTAATGATTAATATTCATAATGTAAGGGATGACTTCCTTGGGAATATAGATCAGTTAAAATCAAGTGTTTCCAGTGGGAATTCATCTGACAAGTTTAGAGTAAATTTTTTCTAGTTGGATGAACAATTCCAGGAAATAATACAGAAATTTATCTCATTTCAACACAGAAATTTTTCAAAAATCATGCTTCATCACCTATTTTTCCTTTTCTAAATTTGTATTAAGCACTTTTTTTCCCTGTTTTCCTAAGATACTGGTTGAATGACCAGTCATCACTAGGAGTTTATGTCGGTTTATGGGTGTTATTTTTCTTTTTGCTTACATTCACTGATACATTGTATCAAAGTGCTTATAAACTCATCAACTAGTATTTCAGGATTTTTTAATCCACATAAGAACCCTCGAAATTTTTCACAAAACCAATTTTTTTTTTTTTCTTAAACAGATACCAGAGAAGTATGATGTATTTCAAGGAACTCACATTGCATAAATCCACAACAGGCTTTCCAAGTCGGTTTTTTTCATAATATTTCAGAGGCAGGCTTTGTTAGGTGGAAGATGTTCTTCTCCTGGACTTTTAAATCAAAAGTACAGACAGGAAGATTTATCATAGGATAGTCAAGACATCACATGGGGACAACAGCAGTGATCAGATCATTATTACTTTGATGTATCTCTTTTCTGATGCCCAAAGGTCACACAGTAGAAGGAAGCACAACAAAAATTCTTTCTTAGGACTGATGAGTAGTACAGCTTAGTGGGGATCTCTGCCTTAGTTTAGCTTCTCAGGAATTTAATTCTTCCCAGTACAGGAATATGCCACAGGGAATCATCTGTAGTGAATTTCTACAGATAAATCTGTAGAGAAAATGAGAATTTGAGTGACTTTGAGATTGTCATTTAGATAGTAATATTAATTTGCCTGTAAGATTAAGAGATTTATTAATCCTTAAATAATTAGGGGTTTTGAGGGGTATGGTAGAGAGCCTAGTCTGTGAAAATTTCTTAGAACTCAAAAGCTTAGGCTTTGTGTAAATTATTCAATGACTTAGAAGTCAGTTATCTGTTGTTTACACATACAACACAACTGTTAACTTTGTTTTCTGCCTTATCAGGCAAGAGACCATTTGTAACAGTTATTGGCTGTTGTAGCAATGATTTTGAGAAAAATTTCTGGGGCAAAGCATCCCAATAACTTCTCCTCCAAAAGGTCTTCCATGAGCACTTATCACTTCTGTAACTGTAGTCTCTGTGGCTCTTTGCTGGATAAATACTTTTATGTTTGACTTGACCCAACCTAACCCAAATATAGATGCTTCCCTGTTTTCTATAACTTCTTTTCTTTTTTTTTTTTTGTGTCTATCTCAACAATTAATTTTTATTCCTTTTTTTTTTTGTGTGTGTAAAACTCGAATAACAAAAGATGTATTACTGCTCTTGTCAAGCACATAAACATTGAATTGGTTAGTTTGGAAAAGGCCTTTAAGATCATCAAAACCAAGTGTTAATTCAGCACTCCCAAGTCCATCATTAAACCATGTTTCTAAGTGACCCTTCTACAAGTCTTCTCAATGCCTCCAAGGAGGGTAACTCCACCACTTACTTGGGCACCCTGTTCAAATGCTCGACAACATTTTCTGTAAAGAGATTTTTCCTAATAGCCAAACTAAACTTGCTCTGGTACAACTTGAAGCCATTTCCTCTTGTCCTGTCACTTGTTGCTTAGGAGATGAGATGAGTCCCCACCTTGCTGCAACATCCTTTCAGGTAGTTGTGAAGAGCAAGAAGGTCTCCCTTAAGCTTCCTGCCTAAGCAACCTCAGCTGCCTCAGGCTCAAAACACTTGCACTCTGCACCTTTTACCAGCTTTGCTGACTGTCACAGACATATTTTATGAAAAATCCCTTTGCTAGGATTTTTTCTCCTGAGAAGCTGAGGCCTCAGAAACAAAATGTAAACAATGATTATCTGCTGCTGT
Organism: Loriotus luctuosus; assembly: GCA_035582745.1. Lineage (NCBI taxonomy): Eukaryota > Metazoa > Chordata > Aves > Passeriformes > Thraupidae > Loriotus > Loriotus luctuosus. Next base: position 72,394,633 of record JAWWEY010000115.1, on the reverse strand, counting down.
GGAATGAAACAGCTGCATCTATGATTGGTCTCATGTGATTGTTTTTAATTAATGGCCAATCACAGTCCAACTGTCTCTGACTCTCTGGTCCGTCACAAGATTTTATTATCATTCCATTCCTTTCTTTGCTAGCCTTCTGATGAAATCCTTTCTTCTATTCTTTTAGCATAGTTTTAGTATATAATTTTCCTTTAATATAATATATATCATAAAATAATAAATCAGCCTTCTGAAACATGAAGTCAAGATTCTCATCTCTTCCCTCGTCCTGGGACCCCTGCGAACATCACCACAGCTGACCTTCTCTGGACATGCTCCAGCACTTTGTTGTCTTTCTTAATTATATATTGATTAGTATTCCAGGCAACCCCAAATTGCTCTAAGTCTGTTACATTTACACTGACTACATTACCCTTTAAACTTCAGTCTTATCTTTTCTAAGGCTAACCTGTACTATTTTTTTAATAGTATAAATGGGCTTTGAAATATCTTCTGTTATCATATTTGACACTTGTGAGCTTAATATTCATCTCTTGTTTATCAAATTGTTTAGCCTACAAGAAAGATGGGCAAAGAATATTTACATGGGCATGCAGTGACAGGACAAGGGGCAATGACTTAAAAATGGCAGGGAGAAGTTTTGTATTAGATATCAGGAAAATCTCCTTCATTGTGAGGGAGGACATGCTCTGGAATGAGTTGTCCAGAGAAGCTGTGGATGTCCCATCCCTGCAAATGTTCAAAGGCCTGGTTGGATGGAGCCCTGAGAAACGTGGTCTAGTGGAAGGTGTTCCTGTCCATGGCAGGGGGATTGGAACTAGATTATGTCTAAGGTCCTTCTACACCCACACCATTTTGGGATTCTATGATATTTAAAAAATATTTTAAATAGGTATTTAAAAATATGGCTATATGGGTGACGTTATGATGATTTTTCTTTCTTCTTTTTTTCTTCTTTTTGGTAGAATATTATCACTGGTTTATTGCAGTTATGGTACAGAAATACTTATAACAACTGTGTTACCTCAATGTTCTTATTTTAATCTGATTTTGTAGTATACCATCTTCATCTAGTGCAATGGCTTTGCCAAGATTTGCATAGTTCATTATGAGATCCCAGAAGTACACATGGAACAATAGACTTTTTCACATCCCAGGGGTCGTTAGACTCCAGTTTTGTGATTTTTGTTATTCTTCCTCGAGATTTATGGTTGGTGACATCTTTTTTTTTATTTTCTACCACTTGACAATCAATTTTTAATTGCTATCACAATTTTATAACTGTATGGATTATGTTACAATCTTGTCAAATTGTTGTTTGCATTTGAGAATGTAATTTCCATTCTCTATTCTATCTGTGCCCTTTTTTGTTGTTTGTTGTTTTGTTTGTTTTTTTAAGTAATTGCTTCATATAGATTTTTTTTCAGCTTCAGTAAAAAAGATTGAAATATATAATTGTATATGTGCACAGTATATTTATTACTGAATGAAACTGTCTTTTATTCACTGACACTAAGCATGATCAAATAGCAGCCCTGAATTCCTCTAAGTGACTAAAAACTTTAAATCCAGTGGCAAATTAAGCTGTCATGGTGACCATAAGAATAACAGGTCTGGACAGCCTCTATGTTTTCAGATTTTTTATTGTTCAAAGAAAACATTACAACTATGGTTGATATCACTTTCGCTTACATTTTTTTTTTCTAAGGCAAAATGGTGTAGTCTCATTTTTCCAACCATTTATGTTCTAATATTACTTTGCTAACTTCAGATGGTTCTCAGTTGCTCTTTCTATTATATAAGAAAGAAAATAATTTCTATGATCCTACTTCAGACCACATTTTTTTGGTTGCTCAGATAATTTGATGAAATCCACAAAGGTAACTCAAAGGTAAGAGGGACAATCAGTTTTATTCACAAAATCATATTACAACTGCTGTGAACCACAGAAGGTATAACAAAGAGTAGCACTGAACTATTACTATGTATTCTCTTTCAAGTTAACTTCACAGAACGCTTCTGAAAATCCTTGGGATACTGAACTGTGCTTCAACAAAATATTTACTTCTATCTCCCTTTTTTTATAATTTGTGATGTGGATACTTAGATTTGCTTGAGAAAATAAAAAGTGACCTGTGCTCTTAGTGAAATTTGAGATTCTGCATTGCTTTAAAAACTACTACTGATATTTTCCACATAAAAAGATAAAATTAGAGTTACCAGATAGGTTTTTGCCAGTCATAAAAAAGGACTTGTAGTTCCTATTCCCAAGTGGTATCACTGGGGACTTTAACAGTTCAGGAAAGAGGAAAACTAGATGAGTATTATGGGTTCCATTAGATGATTTGACAGGGTAATATTTATGTCATGCAATTCTTCTCAGGTATCTGACAGTCTGGGTTCAATAAAGGAAAATATCTGTTTCTTAAAAGTTTGACATATAATAGAAGCTTTTTTCTGAAGGTCCACATTTCCCTGTTGCAGTCAACAGTTCTGAAATTAAAGTATAATTGCAGTCAAATTACAATTCTTAGTCTAAAAATCAGAACCTTTCTTGCCTATGTATTTGTGAAATAGACTGCATACATAGGTATTTGAGTAAAATAAAGGCAATTTTAGTTTCCAGCATGCTCCTAGAGAAGCTGGCAGCCCACGGCTTGGACAGGAGCACTCTGTGCTGGGTTAGGAACTGGCTGCATGGCCGGGCCGAGAGATGGTGGTGAATGGTGCTGCATCCAGCTGGGGCCAGTCACCAGTGGTGTCCCTCAGGGGTCTGTGCTGGGACCAGTTCTGTTTAATATCTTTATTGATGACATGGATGAGGAGATTGAGTCTTTCATTAGTAAATTTGCTGAAGACACTAAGCTGGGAGTGTGTGTCAATCTGTTGGAAGGTAGGAGGGTTCTGCAGAGAGACCTGGAATGGTTGGATGGGTGGGCAGAATTCAATAAGATGAAGTTTAATAATCCAAGTGCCAAGCCCTGCATTTTGGCCACAACAACTCCCTGCAATGCTATGGGCTGGGGACGGTGTGGCTGGACAGTGCCCAGTCAGAAAGGGACCTGGGGGTGCTGGTGACGCCAGCTGAACACGAGCTGTGTGCCCAGGTGGCCAAGAAGGCCAATGGCATCCTGGGCTGTATCAGGAATGGTGTGGCCAGCAGGAGCAGGGAGTTCATCCTTTCCCTGTACTTGTCACTGGTGAGGCCACTCCTTGAGTGCTGTATCCAGTTCTGGGCCCCTCAGTTTGGGAAGGATGTTGAGAGGTCGGAGCACATCCAGAGGAGGGCAATGAGGCTGATGAGGGGCTGGGAACACAAGCCCTGTGAGGAATGACTGAGGGAGCTGGGGGTGTTTAGCCTGGAGAAAAGGAGACTCAGGAGTGATCTTATCACTCTCTGTAACTCCCTGAAAGGCAGCTGTAGTCAGGTGGGGGTTGGTCTCTTTCTCCGGGCAGTAACTGAAAGAATGAGAGGACACAGTCTTTAGCTGTGCCAAGGGAAATATAGGTCGGATATTAGGAAAAAGATTTTTACAGAAAGAGTGATAAAGTTCTAGAATTGTCTGCCCAGGGAGGTGGTGGAGTCACCATCCCTGGATGTGTTTTAAAAAAGATTGAATGTGGCACTTGGAGCCATGGTTTAGTCGAAGTGTTAGGACACGGGTTGGACTCAATGATCTTAAAGGTCTCTTCTAACCTAGTAATTTTGTGACTTTGTGAGTTGCTGGCCGAAGTACAGCAAGTAGAAAAACAAAAAAAAACCAAAAAAAAAACCAACCCAAAAAACTCCATTAATGTTTCTGATAAAAAAAACCCTTCCCCAAACATGAATGGAATGACTATTCTCACTTGAATCATTGATTTTGAAACTGATATTGATTATTTGAATATCAGAACTTTTTATCTCAGCACCTGTTGATTAAAAAAAAATAGAGAAAAAGAAAAAAAATCAATTTCTCTGTGATGTCAGAGCTCCACATAGCTTTGGAGAACAAGAGCTAATGAAGTGAGGCCGGGAGTGTAGAAACTCTTTTGTCTAAATCCATCAGTCAAATTCATCAATTTTGAGATTTCAGTAAATGTTTTACCTGCAAGAAAATTGAAGGGTGCAAGAAAATTTAAGATCTGACAGTTCATACTCTATACTTACCCCTCACAAATTAAATTCCTGAGGGAAATATCTTATGGCAAATATGATTATTACAGAGATGCAAACAGTAACCACAAGGGATTTTCTAGTCTGGACTGTAAAGGAAATCTTTTATGTCGTTCCCTAACAGAGAACTATCATTGAATGTTCAGTGCTACTTTCCACTTTGTAATATCACAAATGCTGACACATTCCACTGAGCTAAAAATAACGTCCCTGAGCACTACATAAAAATGTATTATCAATTTTATTTTCATCATAGTTATATTAGATTCTTTTCCTAATCACTGTTAATGGTGATGATACTAAAGATAAATACTGTAATGATTTTTTAAAGAAACCACATGCTACCACAAAGACAACTGTGCTTATTAAATAGCTTTCTCTCCATCCTCCCCCAAAACATCCTATACAAACAAGTTAAATTACAATGTCTATCTAAAAGTAGTCACTATAAATTATCCTGTTCAATTAATCTTTTTTTAAACTATAACACAACGTGTCCCAACTAGAAATATTTTGATGAGTGTACCAGTATTTCTCATTTCTCAACCTTTGACATTTTAATAGGCTTACTTTGCAATGAATAAATCACAGGATTTTTTCTTTAGAATGAATATCAAGCAAAAAATAGAATTGAATACTCCTATACAAAAGTTTCAGCACCCAGAAATTTAAAAACAAGTTTATTTGGAGGAGATGGATGTGGGCAATGTAAATTTCAACATCTGAACATATGTAAATCACAGAAGTAACTTGATTAAAGACATAATTTTATTTTAATATCTTGAAAATATCTGGAGCTATTTTAAAGGCAATTACTAGTATAATTTTCAAGTGGGTTTTCATTTTGTACACTGGAGGACAGCTATAGCTCAGATATATGTAAAGGGAGGCACCCAAAGTAGCCCAGCTGCTGCAGAATGGTGTAAGCTGATTTATTTTACTTCAAAGAATACTGACATATAATCAAAGAGTCACTTTCTTCAGTGCTGACCATGGAATTTACAGCCATAAGGAAAAAAGATTAAGTACTATTCCCAGTGACACCCTATTATGTTTTTTCTTCTAGGCTCATGTCTTCCAGCTGGTTACTGTAAACTACTTTTCCTTTGTGAATTAAAAACAAAATACAAAATCATCCAGGAAAATTTGGCAACTTTGTTATTTTTCCAGGCTGTTTGTCTTTTGTTATGATGCACTATTTATCTAATCTAGTACATTTATGAAGTTTTTATTAGTCTTTGGAACCATTCCTTCAAATAACTACTCACAATTATGAAGCTTATTCTTGAATCAATGTCCATCTAAGACTAGACATTGAAATTCACCTAACCTCAGAGCTGAAGCAAATGACTTCTTGTTCTTTTATACAAACCAACTTTTGCTGGTGTCAAGCATGTCAAGCAGCACAATGTTCAGTAGCAACATTCATTCTCTCATATTTCTCTCATTCATTTTTATTAGGATTTTTCTCAGAGATTGAATGTGGGAAAATCTCAGGTGTTATTTAGACATTTAAAAAAAAGAGGGTCACACCTGGCTAGTTTTCCTTTCAAAAAAAGTGCTTAAGTTTGGCAGCAATATTCTTTCAGCAGTTCATCTAGTCTTCAGAACTTGGCTTGACCTGCACTTGTGTCACAAGCATGTTTCATACAGGCATCCCTTTAATTTTCAATTTTTCTCAGTGATTTCTTTTGGTGTCTCAACCACTCCTTTTCATTGCAGGTGTTAGATGTTGGAACTAGTATGTTCGAAACCACACCACATCACTAAAACAGACAAAGCAGCCAACCGTGACTTGCTGTTTTTGCAGATTTATTCTGAAATGCCCAGTGAAAAAGATAATGTTTTTTTAAGTTTTTAGTTCCTTACAGTTCCAAAGAGAAGTAAGAATTCTACAGAATTAGAGAATACTCAGCAGTAACCAAATAGGTATATTTCTTTTTTTTTATGAAAGTCGGAGTCTATTCTTTATGACTGTTTGTCAAACAGCATTGTGAGTACATGAGGTTGTTTGGGTAACTTTTGCACTTTATCCTGTCTTTTCCACCCTTTTCTTGATGTGTTGTTGTCCAACACTTTGTACTTTGTCAGTGTTTCTCCCAGTTTCAGTAAGTCTTAGTGCAACACTGGAGCAAGCTGTTGTCTCAGCTATAACAGATCCAATTTAAGGAGGGGATGAAGATTTTCCTCAGAGTTTAGACAATCTTGTACTCTTATATTTGGTTGAAACTGTAACAATATCTCATGAATTCTTGTAATTTTTTCTCTTTCTAAGTTACCAGCAAAATACTACTAAGATACTTTTCTCTGATGTTAGTACAGAAAAACAATTATGGATTATGACAGTTAATCCAAGAGATCCTTACACAGAATATTCTGTAATAGTTTAGGGTAAGCTCTGGATCAGGTTTCCTTGACATTTTTGAATATTCATAATCTAAATTTTTTGCACCCAAATTATTTTAAATGATTTGTGTATATGTTGGATTGGAGAATGAACTAGGTGTATGAATGAACTAGATGTATGAAGTGTCTTCCAATTCTATGACACATAACACAAGCATATATTAATATCAAAGGCAAATCTTCCTTGACACCATTAGTAGCTGATACTACTTTTGGTTTTTCTTTTGCCTTTGGTTTGTAACTATTATGAAATTAAATATTTTCAAGTACAAAAGAAAACTCTGAAATGACTGCACATCTAAAAAGTATCAATTCTCAATTTTATGAGTCCTCGGCCCAAGCTGTAAACCTTGGAACAATAATCTATGAATTTGTGTTCATTATCACTCCCCTGGAAGTTCAACGAGATGAAAAACTGCTGGTAATTGCGGAAATTCCTATGGACTTCAGAACATCATAGCATTTTGGATAAACTGCTGAACAATTTCATGATTCAAACAAGGGAAATTAAACTTCAGATAGTAATTTTAAGGCTTCTAACATAGGCCTCTCTTAGTATCCATTAAGTAGTTACAGAACAGAAACAAATGAACCAAGAAACACCAAGCAGTATTTCCTGGAGGTATCCTTGAGACCATTCAAGAAAGACAGAATTTACCCTTCCTCCTCTTCCTATTTGTATCTGAATTCTAGTTTCTTATTTTGTCACATGTGGGAATGTGTAACTTTCATGAGGTTGCTGAGCTACTGCTTTATGATAAATTAATAGGGAATAAAGTAGCAGAGTGGATTCTTTAGAGCTAATCATGATCTGACACACTGAGAGCATAAAATAGAATGCAAGTCTGTTCCTTCTACAAATATGTACTTGTGAGACTTTCTTGAAGAAACTGGGAATACAAACTATTAGAGATGGATAAAAATTTATTCACCTTCATCTTTGTAGCCTTAATGCTGTTTCTTAAGTTTTGAGTTCTGTTTTGGATGTGGGCAGAGTGTTTAAGTCTATTTGAAATCAGCATATATATTCAATTTACTGCCAGGGTCTGTGAAAAGGTCTTGCAGAAAGTCATATCTTTCCTTATCTTTTGCTGAATGGTTTGAATCTCAGCATGTGTCAAAATACAGCCTCGCAAGGCTTGCAAACTCAGCAAGTTTGAGATAGAACACATTATCCCTGCCTTGCAAATACTTACTATTATTGGGAGGGTTTTTTTGCAGCTATTATTACTGTTATTATTGTTCCTTTTCCATCTTATAGTTTCTTATTTCCTATACCACTTGCTGTGGAGGTGATGCATCATCTGCCTCTGAAGGCAGCTGCAGTGCTGTGCAAAATAGCTTAGACTGTGGGAGGCAGAAAGGGTTCTATCAGGTAACCTCATATTCTGCAGTCATGATTGTCCATTCCTAAAGTAGTTCTGTCACTAACATGTCCCATTATAAATTTCAGAAATAATTAAACATTTGAAATGCATTTATGTAAGAACTGAGTTCAGTCTCACTACCTGCTCAGAGGTGAAAAAGTTGATTTTATGTCTTTGTGAGGAAAGGCTATTTTAACTTTGTCCATACAGAACAAAGATTCAGCTGAAAAATGAAGCAAAACTGCTAGCAAATGCAGTAATTCAGCTGAGTAGCTATAGTAATTGCTAGTTGTATCTGTTCCCATTTTAACCTTCATAATTTATAAAAACACCAAAACAAACAAAGATTCAATGCACTGACAGACTTTGTGGATTTTTGGTAACTATTTTTAGCATCACATACGAAGTAGGAGAAAGCATTGTGATTTTGTTTCCAGGGTGATGCACTTATAGATAGACAGGTACAATCTAGAGTAAGTTTGGAAATCTTTCAAGGAAGTTAGTTTTCCATACCCAGGAAGACAGAACTGAATACTACCATACTATCCAAAATTCTGTAAATGCATGTAATAGAAGTTTAGATGTAGAAGGGCTTGCAGAATACAGACTAAATTTATGTTTTACAATGCACCTATGACATGTAGTGAAAAACGAAATTGATGTATCTTTGACGTAACACACTCTAGAAAGACAAAATACTATGGATGTTGCCAATATCCCAAGTTGATAGTATATTTAAGAAATAAAACTCCTAGATACTTTCAGAAAGTGGAACCTATCCTGTACCACAGACCATTAAAATGCATCATAGCTTCTACTCATGAGGATTATAAATTAAATCAGATTAATTCATTATCGGTGTATGCTTCTGCATATTATTACAGGATTTACTTAACTGTGTACTTGTGTTATTCTTTAGTATTTTCGTTAATAGTGTTTTATCAGCTTTCATTTCACTACAAAATAACTAAACTAACATGGTCTTCCCATAACTCTTTACAGGGTACCTAATCCATTCCCCTAGTGAACCCTGGGCAATAACTCCCTGCAAAATAACTGTTTAATGAATATCTTGAATATATTTTCCCATCCTTGCCATTAATATGTAACTCATTGCATTTTTTAATAACGTTTATCTGTATCACAGGTGACTGGTTCATCAATACTTCCCTGCTGCTCTCACACCTAAGGAAAATCCCTTTCTCTTTATTATAGTTATTTTGAGGCTATTAGTATATATCATATGATCATCCACTGGTGTAAGCTTTTAAATCTTTTTGAGCTGGATTCTGCTAGTGATTGACAAAGGATAGGATATTGTCTTGCAAATAAATACAAGTTAGTAAAATATGTGATATTTATGGGCACAACAAGAGATTGCAAAAATAAATTTTAAAAAAATATTTTTTCCTCATGAAATCCATGATTTTAAGGTTTGAATTATTGATTTTCTTTAGAATTCTGATTATGGTTCTGGGATAATATATGAGGCACATTTGAGACTGGGTCTCTTACGTACTTTTTACACTGCAGAAACTTGGTGAGTGACTGGTTAACACAGTGCCCCATGGAAACCACTTGATACTGTCAGTCAGTTCTGTAGCCAAGGCTTGCTGGCAGCTTCCCACTCTTGTACTCCATAGCTCCTTTCAGATTTTATAAAATTATTTTCAGATTTTATAAAACTGGACGTTTTTATTAAAGACTTAAATTTTCAAAACTCAGAAAATGGACCTTGATGGAAAATGTGTAGGAATGCAACTTTCAATTCAAAATCCTTTGAAAAATATTCGTCTTTCAATCTTTGTGAAAAAAATTAACTCTGTTTCAATAAATCAGATCTTGTAGGTAACATTCAATTAATTATTTGTAAGTTCATAGGCATTCTTAAAAATCCTTATCTTGAGAAAAATGATACTAATGAACTCTTTCTTGCCAGCCTCTGAAAGGGAAGTAATAATTAATTTCTCCTGAATGTTCACTATTCCTTAAGCTGTAGCTAACATATCAATAGCAATATCATATAGAAGTACTGCAAGGACTTAAAACAAAAGGTGAAATGTTCTTGAGGCCAAGTATTGCCATTCTAATCCTTCACTTGAGAATATTGAAATAATTAATTGCTTCAAACTAAGAAATAAACTGGGTCATTCTTTAGCCAGAAGAATAAATGCAATCCTACTGATTTCACTGATGCTGTTTGCCAGAGGACTAGAGAACAGAAAATGTTTAAGTAAAGGAAAAATACATTTGACAACCTGTTAGTCTTTAATCTTTGCCTGTTTTCCAATGTGAATAAACATAAAATTACTTAAGCAGGTGTTTCTGTAAATCTTGTGATGTAGGAAGACAGTATATTGAATATCCTGCACATTCCTATGGGTTAGGTGAGTTATTGATGCAAACCCATTGACTTCATTTTGTCACTCAATCATAGTGACTGCTCAGATAATGACAAAATTTTGTTGTTACTACTCTCTGTGTTTCCTAGAAATACTTGTAGCAAACTCATAGTCTAGTTTCACTTTGGTCTACGACATTTATTTGGTTAAAATGGAGCTTTAATCTCATTTGTGAAGTTTAAAATAAACATAATTCATTAACGAAATATGAAGGGAAACATTAGGATAAATTTTGATTTGTTGGTTGCTTAGAGTGTCTTCGGGACTGATGCAAAATCAACTGGAACCATTTAGCAGACTCCCATTGATATAACTAACAGTTTTTAGAAGAGACACTAACAACAATTATTTGCATCTCCTCTTAAATTCTTCAGACGTTAAATAATTTACAAGGCACATAATCTATAAATGTCTTCATTTTAATATTTCAAATGTTAGTAGCATAAATATAGAAAGTTAAGGAAAATATCTTGGATACAGTTATGGTCATGTCATCTCCCTGCCAATCCCCATATTTTACAAAAGACTACTTTTATATAAGAAAGTATGATGGAGGCCAGATACATAAAGTAACAATTCTTTATTTATTAGAAATACAGTGAAGAAACAAATAGAAATTCTTCGTGAAGAAAGCTAGTAGGATTAAGTTTCAAACTAAAGAAGTAAAAAGAAGCTAGAGCTATGATTTTGTTTCTTAACACTAATTAGCTGCTTTTCATCTAATGTGTTATAATGATAAATAATAACTTTAACAATTATTTTAATGCATATAAAATTTTTTTCTGATGAATTCAGATTCAGAACTGCGTAACCCTTACTTATTCTTAAGATACATTTTGTGTTTTAGGAATACAGAAAGTCTTTAAAGAACACTAAGTTTGAGGCTGAGAAACTCTATCAACTTTATTTTTGGAGAAGTTTTTAAAATTTTAATCTTTATCACCTCATGATATTCTGACTGCAGACACAATAGTGTGGCCACAACAGAATGTGGGTCCTGTCACCTGCTGATCTCTTCTTCCTACAGTAAACAACAGGGCTTTAACTGAGCTCTAGCATAACTATATACAGTAATTTTCATTAGTAAGTGCTTGTGTTTTTCTCTTTCCCCTTAGGAACTGATCTCTATTATTTTTATTTAAAAAAATTAGATAAACAAGTAATGGCTGTGATGCAGTTTGAAATCTGACTGTGATGTTTTACAAATAAAACCAAACTTCTTGTGGATAGATTTTGAGAGGAAATCACACAAGTTGCAATTTTGCTAAACCGATTTAAAAACAAACCAAGATTAGTTTTCCACAGTAAAAATGTATTTTTTAACCACTGTGAAAAATTATTCTCTTCATAAATCTAGTTTAAAAAAATAAAACCAAAGTATTATTGAAATATTTATTTTGAATTTTTTTTTAATTTTAGGTTGTTTACCTTATTAGACCATGATAGGAAGTGAAAAAAAGATTACGGCTTGTTTATAACTGCTTCTGGTAAATGCAAAAAAGAAAAAAGTCTATATTTTGTTCTTGATAGTGACATCATTTCAGAGCAAAACCTCTACTGATTTAGTATTAGCAGCAAGTGATTTCAAGAGGCAAATCAGGACTCAGAAATAAAAAATAACACAAGATCAAAGTCTCAGAAGACCCTGGGGGCCTTCTGGCTCCTTGACTAGAGGAAAAGAGATTCTCAGTGTCTCATAGAACAGCAATGCAAAAATACACTTTGAAAACACAATTGTATCTCAATATGTATAATTTTAACATCATAACTTCCTTAAAGTCACTGTCCTGATGGTAATTTCTGAAATAGGGAATAAGGACTGTATTTGTGAATACCACAGGCTGCACAGAAGGGGAATCAGTATATTAGGTTCAAATATGGGTCTTTTTCTTTATATAGTTTTGTCCTTTGAAATATACTTTAATCGTTGTCAGATTTTCTCATTTTCATATCAAGAAAGAAAGGACTGAGTAATTAAATAGAGCCTGAATAAGTCCTTGTTGCCAAAACCTCTGAATATGCCATGGCTAAAAAGAAGATTTTAAAGGGAAAACTGAGCTCAAATGGGACTATGATCTATGAGGATTATAGATGTCTAGGAGGAATCTTGATGAAGAATAGTGTCAGTCTTAGGCATCAAAATCCATAAGTAGGATGCGAATTAGATTATCTGTTTAATCCTTAAGTATCACCTAAGGAACCTGCTGGTATTTGATCATTGGCTACTGCGATGAACTTAGACAGATGAACCCTCCTGAAGGACTGAAGGAGGTCTATAGATTCAGATACAACTAGATGTTTATTTCTCCTTTTCCCTCTATCTTTTTCTTGGATTTCTGTAGAGAATTAAATTTGGGAAAATGGCAGATATCATTCAGTTCACTATTAAGAATGCAACATGGGAACCAATTTACAGAGAGGGGGAGGCTATGGTAAAAAGAATGAGGATTGTTTGTGAGTTTTTTCACTCTTGTTGCTTTCTTTGTTTTTTTTGTTTGTTTGGTTGGATGGTTGGTTGGTCTTTTTACTTCTAGCTTTTCTGGATGCCTACAGAGACATAAAGAAGTAAAGAAAATTAGCCAGAAAAGACTCACCCCTGTAATCATAACAGCTGTCCAAGATATGCAGTGAACTCGTGACCATCTATATATCAAATTAACAGCCTGGAGAACTTCTCTGAGGAGATGATGACGTTTCTGCAATGTTCACAATTTGGGGAGAATTTCTACCAGTTTTTGTCCAATATAGCTCAGCAGTACAGACCAAACAGAGACTCACTACTGACTACCAGCCTGAAAAATTATTCTACCTGCTAGGTACCTTCTCCATGGGGCCATTTACTCCACTTACAAAGTGTGGTCTGACACCCCATGGGTACAGAGCACCGAGTATTTGCAGGTAAACTAATGAGAAGTGATGACTCTGTTGTAAACTTACACCCTAGATTTCTGCAAATGATCCTCTCTATGTATGAAAATCCTTAGAGAGGCAGTATGATTGTCCATTGTCATTCTTAGTTTAAAATATGTGTTAAGGGCTGTCATTCAAAAACTGTATAAGGCAAGTTTAAATTAATTAGGTACAAAGCAAAGAAAATTACTGCCTTGATAAAGAGAGCATGATAAGTGATCTTTCCAAGTGGAAACAAAATTATTTAATTGAATGTTTCTGTAAAGGGTGGTGATGTTTTTTTCTGTCAAACCACTGACATTACAGAGGAGTTTCAGAAGGCTGTATTTTATGTGGATGGAATAAAATTTCTGATATTTTCAAAATCTAAGTTTGTTTTATTCTTGTATTTCTGAAAACACCAGAGATGAATGAGATGTGTGTGTTATTTATTTATTTACAGTCATTTGGTTACACAATTTTACATTTAGTTTAGAATAATAAAAAGTATTTATAAGAAAAAGTGTATCTGAATTATTCTAAATACAAGTAGAAAAATGATTTCTGTTAAAAGGTTTTTTGCTTGGTGTATCTGAGGTTTTCACCTGGCTTTTCCTTTGACAATACTCTGTGTCATACAGAGTTTGTTCTTTAACAGCAGATAAAAGGGACAGAGACAAAACTTCTGGTACTGTTCTTTGTTAATATGTTGATGGTAGTCACTGTAGTGGGTTCGCCTTGGCTGGACGCCAGGTGCCCTCCAAGCCACTCTATCACTCCCCTTCCCAGTGGGACAGGAGAGAGAAAAATAAGATGGAAAACAACTAGAAGGTTGAGATAAGGCAGTTAACTAAAAAAAAAAAAAAAAAGAAAAAAACAATGAAAGCTCGCACATGGATAAGTAAAGAGGAAAAAATTAATCTCTACTTTCCATCAGCAAACGATGCTGAGACACTTCCTGGGAAGCAGGGCTTCTGCAGGCATAACAGTTGCTCCAGAATATTGTAAAATAGCAAATGCTCTCCCTTAACTTTTATATCTGAGCTGATGTCGTATAGTAAGGAATATCCCTTTGGTTAATTTGGGTGAGCTGGCCTGGCTGTGTCCCTTTCCAGGATATTGCCCACCCCAGCCCCTTCATGGAGGGAACGTTGATAGACAGAACTCATGCTGTGCCCACCTATTTTCTTTTTTTAAGCAATCAGTGATTTTCAGATGTCTCAATACTATTTTAATATGGCTTTAGTCACCTGGTGCACAAACTAATAAAATCTTTTCCTTGTCTACGCTGGGAACTGCTTACTTAAGTCTTCGTTCTACTTTTTTCAGTGTTTGCAGTTTTGGTTTGTCAGCAAGTTTAAGCTTTTCAAAGTAGGATTGTCTGCTCAGGTGATTTACAAAGATTATAAATAAAGGCCTAAATACTCAAAGAAATTCCATCTGTGATATAACTTCTCCTAACAAGATTATTATAGTTCTTTTATCCATCTGCATAAACTGCTGTATCTGCTCTAGTGCTAAAGTATGTGTTTTTGAAGCTTATCTGGAACATATTTCTCTGCACAGGGAAGAAACTGATCATTGAAATGACATTTTATATTTTAATGTGTTCCAGCTGTGAAAAATATGCTTCTGTAGATCAGCTGCTCTATGCACAGGTGAATCTTCATTGAAATGCAATAGAATTCAGAAGCTCCCAGAAATGGAATTTAGCTTTTTTTTTTCCTTATTTTTCCACCCATTCTGTGCTGCAAAAGCTGAATGTCACACAGCATACAAATCAAACTGGAAAGAATAACATAAAGCCACTGATCATTACCTGACTGTTACTGAGTGAATAAAGTGTGTGGTCACATTTTCATCTGGTATTGACAGATAGAATTACAATGAGAGCACTTTGGGGAAAAAGTATTTCTTGATAGTATTTGCTCCTGAGTAAACCACTTTTGCACGCAGGTGACCCTTTGCAACTCTCTGCTCCAGGAAATGTTTTGCTGTCAAAATCATCACATTTCAGGTTACAGTGTCCAAAAATGCCTCTCCTTAAAAAAGGAAGTGGGCAGAAAACAGGTTGCAAGCCATGCTCCCTATTCTGTCCCCAGTACTCTAGTGACTCTTGACTACATTTCCCTTCTGCTGGTCTTTTGTCACATGATGCAAATGGTGGGGAAACCCAGGTTCTCAGGAAAAAGTCTCTGGAGGTCTAGTGGCAGGGACTAACTTCAAGTTGTTAGTAAAATAATGTGATTTATAACCTGTTTGGTTTTGGGACTGTTGTCACTGAAAAAAAGTGATCTTGAGATCAGGTCGTGTCCTCAACGTGTCAGGTGGATTGGTGCAAGTACAGTTGCCATTTGATTACTCTTCTAGAGTGAAAGAAAGTATGACTCAAATATCTCTCAGGTATGTAAATAAAATATAGTAGTAGAGAGATGCCTCCACTGGAATAAAATGTTCTTATTTTGATGATTAAAATAACAACCTTTATGGACCCCTGGATGTGTTCCTTTATCTATTTCATGGTACTACTTGCTTAAAACTATGCTGCAGGGTCAGAATATTTTCTGGCATGACTTTTCAGCAGTACAACAGTGCAGTACCAATGACTGTTATACCAATCATTAAAAACTAGCCTTAAGGAACCACAAAAAAAAAATTAAATTACATGTAATTATGTCACTGCCATTTACTTCCCTTAACTACACTGTTTAATCTTCATTTAGATCATCAACAAGTTGATAATTTTGTAATTTCTAAGCTGAATAGAAAAGGAAAATAAATTGCGATATTTTACCTTAGCAAAGAGATAAAGAACTGTTTGGTAATACTAGGTTTCTGTCTTGGAGGTGGTCATGATCCTACATGTCTCACTTCAGATATTAACTCAAAGAACTTGGATCCACTCAAGGTATTTTGTTGTAAGTAAAAACAAAACCACCAAACAACCAAACAACCAACCAAACAACCAACCAACAAAACAAAACCCATAAAAATTATTAATTTGAATAGATTCTGTGAAACATAGCATCACTTTATAGCTGTCACATTCAGAAAATTATTATAAATGTTGAATACTGGTTAGGAAATGAAAGAAGTATATTTGCTAAATTAATTTGGCTCTCTTCCTTGCTAGATATGAAGCTCAGTGGCAAAGAAATATAATTAATTGTACTGACTATGGTCCTATAAAAATAAATGGTAGTGCAGTTTTGACTGAAGTAATTGGCATAATCAAAAAGAATGATTTAAAATTTTAATTAATTAGAGCCTTTAAGTATGAATTAGAGTAGATAAGTATAAATTACTAAATGTTAATTGAACCCTGCATCATCTTAACCTAATCTAATAAATATCAATTTAAAAATAAACTCAATGCAAATTTATCTTCATAAGTCTTAAAAATTTATTCTAATCTTCATAAAATAGTTGTAACTTCATGTGATGCACTTCTGCAGTTCTTTTTTTTAAGTACTCAAGCAAGATTTACAGTCTAATCTTTCTGAGTTAAGAGTTGAGATGTTTATCTGATCTCCACATACCTTGTGACCTCTAGCTCTTCGAATATGCTTTGCAGTAGAAGCTTTCTAATATTTTGCAGCTTGTAGTGATAAAACTCTCAATACTCCTCTGAGATAACAAAACTTCATGTTTTACCTTTGTACCTCAGCTGTTCTGTGCTTTTTTGTGGGTTTATTTTAAGAGAAAAAAAAGTATGTTGAATTTGAAATACATGGATTGGATGTAGAAATTACTGCTAGTACTGGTATACTCTACCTGGAAATTACCTTGGTAAAAGCATTATTTGCATGAAGGACAGATTTGTGTGTATATCTGAAGTGTTGTATGAGAATCAATATCTTGCAATCTCAATTGTTTTTGAGATTTCTTATATAAAACTTCTATTTTCTTCAGGTTGGAAAGCCTGTTCATTTGAAAATAAAGAAGGGTTTTGTTAAAAAGGAATTAAAAAATAGAAGTAATCAATACTTTCTTTTCTACCTAGTGGACATTTCTAGAATTCAGCTATAATATCTTCTATACAAACTGATATTCCCCAGAATGTATTCTGGGATGGGATGATTAGAGCACAGAGTAGATCACTGAAATTGGAATATGAATAAGAAAGAGATACATTTATTTCTTCACATAACAGTTCCAAAATTCATGAACCTCCCCTCCTTCTTCTGTTTTGATTTTTGTTAAGGAGTTTGTGAATCAGTTGGGAGTCAGCAAAACATTAGCATTAATGAGTTCATTTCCACACAAATTGGCTCATTATCATGCTGACTTCCAGTGTTTTGTGACAGTTATGAACTCGGTTCTCCTGCAAGGAGTGTTCATTTTCTTGCTTCATTCAAAATGATGTGGGGTAAGGAGGTAAATGAAAAAAAAATAAAATGGCCTATAAATGTATTCTGTTCATTGATGCAGCAAACTCTGTGGTTTCTCCATGGTTAGTTTCAGAGAACTCTGAGTATGGTATTTTTTTTCTTTTGTCAGAAAGCACTAATTCTGCCTGGCAGTCGGTAAAAACTAATACCCAGAATCTGGCTTTGCAAATTACATTAAGGCAATTTAATTTCAATTTGGTACCAAAATAACTGACCCTAATTATTATAATTTCATAGAAGTACACTCAAATGGAAACACATTATGGGAAAAATATTTCTGTAGTGCCCAAGTAACCTTCCAACAATTCTCTCATTAGCTGATGCAGATTTGTGTTTTTACACAATGCCAAAAGTATTTGTGCCATAATTATTAGATTAATGATACTGCTGGTCTTCTCAGAACAAATACTGAATGTCAAGTTCTTGGTAATCTTTTTCAAGTGTGGCATTATGTTCCTTTCCTTTCAGAACACTCATTTGGTCTTTAATCCGTTTGTAACTCACTGTGATTATGCCCAGCAGGTTTACGAACTTTAATACAGTTCTACTCCTGCAGATTTCTTTTGTCTCATTAAGCCTGATAGTATAAAATAGATATAGTTTATTTCTCCATCCCGACCAGATCTTTAATGCAGATTGAGTTTAGTCAGTCTGTTTCATTATGTCCTTTCTTCATGGTGGGGCTGGAATGGTGTGAATTCATTCTGTGACCTGAGATTACAGTTACCTCTTGGTATCTTTTACATCCCTACATCCTTGGTAGGTCATGCCTGTGGATATAAGTAGTCCTCTTTTCCCAGGGTCAAAAATATCACAAGAATTCTTCTGGCTTAAAATATTTGCATTAATTATCATCAATGATGACCATGGCAGTGCAACAGTGCATTCATAACCTTAAAACATCTATGTATCTCCAATGTATATCACACGCTAATACAATGTTCTTTAACACTTCTGTCCTTCCAAAATAATCTGTCTGTCACAATGTAGTAAATCTGTATTCATATCTCCAATATGTATTTTCTCAGAGTGAGGATGTGTGACCTTCATTACACAGAATGTCAAACTGAATAGAACATAATGGTCTTCTCTGTTCCTTAAATAACTGATAAATATTTATCTGTCAGTTTTAGGCTCCAAATAATTATCAAGTACATATCAAAATACAGGGAGTGATGCTATGCTCATTATTTATTGCCATATTTGTTTCCACCAAGGGATAGCACTCCTGTTTCTACAGTGTTATGGGAGCCTGAAAACTAGGTATTTCCAATTCACTGCTGATTACTCTAATAATTCATAGATGTGTATGCATAATATGTGACAAAACCTACATGTCTTTCAAACTCTGCAATACCAGTTAAAAATAGCGAGTTTAAATTTCCAAGAAGAAATGTTCCAATATTTATTTAAGTAACTATAAAATGTTAAATTTTTAAATAATGACGCAGGCTTAGGAATTGATATTTTGATCAAGTGTTATTGAAAAGATTTGGAAATATTGGTTTAAAAAGGTTTTTTAATACTGGTATTACCCAGTTCAGTTTCTAAATACATGTACTTTTGTAATGCATGCCCTGAAAAGCCATATCATCAGATATTGAATGTTTTTATTACTTCAGAAATCCATGATTTCTTTTCTACTTTATGGTGTTTTTGGGGATTTATTTTCAGTAATAGACCTTGTCTGAAATCTTGGTTGTAATTTACAATACCCCCTCTTATTATTATAATGACTGCTAAGATACTTTGTCCAAGGGCATATGTTTGTTCTTGTTGTGGATTAACCTCTACAAATCTGTTTTTTACCCTTTACATTCTTTTCTATTACAGGCTTTCATTCTCTGATACCATAACATATTCCACTAATTCTTTAAATTTGGATTATATCCTTGAAGACAGAGTCAGTCTTCCAATATTATGGGAATAAAGATCTCTACTACATGAACATGGATTGTTTGGTTTTGTTGACCTTTTTGTCAGCAAGTGATTTTTCCATTTCATTGAGTTGCACTGCAGTCTTAAATACATTTCTAATTAAAAGTAGAACTCATCACTTAATGTAATTTTTTCTATTAAGAATCCTTCTCGTTTTAGGAGTTATGGACACTTGCACATTCACCTGTAATTTGGGACTTCTATAGCTTATCTAGAATCATAAAGCACGTGTGTTAAAAATGGTACACCAGGCAGACAGATTTTCTACAAACCGATTGATAAACAATCCAGTGAAATTTTCATTCTTATCTTGGCATCTTATTAGCTATTTTACAACAGCATCCAGTGTTGATTTAATTGATAGAGAACCTCATGTCTTTCAGTAACTCTGGCATTTGGTTCAGTATTGAAATATATATTTAAATTACATTCCTACTTTGAGAATCATGATCTTAAGTTGAATATTATGTTGTCTTTGACAATAAGTTTCAAACAGTCTTAGAGGTTAAGAAACACTTTTTTTCTGTTCCAAGGAATAGAAAATTCTTTGGCAGTCTCCAAGTTCTCATTCTTATTATTAAAACTAAATCTCATTGGTATTTTGTAATACATGAGTCAATGAGGCATTCTTGTTTCTCTGGGTAAATGACTAATTCAAGAGAGTATTTTGAAAAAGGTAATTGTTAATTATGTTTTCTGTTTATGAAAGGCATTATATGCTGGATAGACTCTAACAAGACAAAACAGGAAAGTATAAATAGCTACACATGTACAAATTGTTCTATATATATCTGATTGAGCATATTGTAGGTCTGTGTTTATTAGGTCATTACTGAAGAAATAAAAGGAAATATTATTCTTAATAAAGCATTTAACACATTATCGATTCTTCCTCTAAATGTGGTTGTATGGTTTTTAGCAGGTAAAGTTTTATGTATTCAAAGATTTGCAGTTTGGAGGCTAAGAGCACTGTATTGGTTTATTAGATAGAGGTCTTCAAAGAAGATTCCTCCAAAAATGTGACTTCACCTGACCATGTATCAGGCCATTCAGGAAAGCAGTACGTGAAAATCCATCCTGAAGTTTTCTTTGGGCAGAATAATCAATAATTTTAAATTAGGCTTTTGCTACAAAAGAATGTTGAAAAATATGAGACATGTTAATTTTCCAAATAATAAATTACTGTCTTGTGAATTAAAAAAAAAATCTGTTGTGCAGTAGCTTAATTCAAGCAGAAAATTAGATTTTGTGATCAGTAATTATGGCTATATTTAACATTCTACAAAACATCAAGAAACAATGTTTAGGTAAATGCGTTTCATGTAACAGTAATAGGGTCAGTCCAATTTTTACAGAAAGCTGATGTTCTGTTTATATGCAAATTACTAAGCAGTGTACATCAATTCACAGCAGACCAAACATTACAGAGAAATCCATTTGGAGTTGTATATGGATGTATGAAGTCAGGAGGTGTTGACTGGCACATGCTGCACTGCAGGATGTGCACACCTCACCTCCCATGCACACCCCACCGTGGGATGCTGCAGCCATAGGACATTCCACACCCACCCTCAGCAGCAGATAAGGGGCTCTTTGTAGCATGCTAACAGTGATGGCTACCTCGACAGGAGAGTGGTGTGTCCACTTATTGTTTTGAAATGGACACAGCTGAACTGAGACATAACAAATTCTCTGTACAGCCTTGCAATTTCTCAATATAGTCCAAACCAAAAAATGCTCAGACCTCAGATGTGCAGAGATTTTGTATAGGCTCAGACATGATATACTTCACTGAAATGGGAAAGTAGATTCTGTGTAGTTTTAGATTTCTCAGCTACGCCTGGAACCATCTATACAAGAGTTTCAAAAATACAGATATAAACTCAGGAAATAAGTGTGTATAAAAGTAGCATTATAGCAGTTTTAAAGAAAAATAAAAATGGACTGGTGGTACATTTTACAGTTCTACTTTTTGAACATCACCTTTCCACCTTTCCATATTACATCTCTAAAGACAGTCACCTGATGACTGTTGCACTATTTTTATTTTTATATGAATTGTTTAATGTGAGGCTTGCTGTTACAACCACACCTTTTAGTGCAAATAAATCACTTCCTAAAGACTTGCAGACATATGGACTTTGAGGGAAGCGTAGTGGAGAAAATGAAGCTTCATTTGTGGTGTTAATGGAGAGAGTTTTAGGAAGAATTCATATTCAGAAAAAAATTTCAGAAGGAGTCTTCATAGATAATAATGTGTATTTAATTTAAAGTGAACCCATAATGATTCTGAAACTTTCAGGAAAAAAAAAATCTGGTTCCTGAATTCTATCAAACAGGTTTTCTTTGGTCTTGTAAAATCCAGTTTCTTTCCACTGCTGTTTTGCTTTGTAAGCAGCAACAGGAGGCACATTTAGTGTGCACTGCCCTTCAGAAAGTCATAACACACATTGAGCCAACAGAGCTCTACAGTATCATAACACAAATTTAGCCAAAGTTCCCCAAGCCTTGAAGAAAAAGAAGAAAATGTGTCATAAGAAATAAGCTATTTGTTCCACAGAACGAAACAAAGGGAGAAAATGGAAATATGATTCCTGTAAATGCAGAACAGGAAAGCAGGGAAACAGTGTGAGGCCAATTAATTTTAGAAGGCGACTCATGACATTTTAGAAATAATTAAAAAGAAAATTATGAGAAGGGCAGAAGAAAACAGAAAAAGAGGAAACAAAAAGTGCAAAGAAATTGAAAGAGAACTAAAAAAAAATAAATAAATGCTTTCAAAACTTGCTGAGACCATCTTCCTCACAATTATCTAGGATAAAGACAAAAAACACATTCACTCCAATATCAGCTTATAAAGACTTCAAAGTGGAAAAAGGAAAAGACAACACCCCTCTCCAGTAACTACCATACATATGGCTTCTCAAGAAAGAAAGTCCTGCTAAGAAAAAAAGAATGCTGAAGGCACTTCTATTAACTTTATAACCTCCAGTAGGCATCTTTTCATTGATTCTTCCAATGTTAAATAAGCAACAAAATTGCAACATTTATCTGAAAAAACTCCAAAATACATTTGTGTCTTATTAAAGAGTTATGGTGTGATGATGTTCTCTGCACTCCTGTAACTGTAGTCCTGATTTAATGTCACAAGTCTGTGAATGTTCAGCTTATATCTTCAGTGATGTCAGTCTGGAATGGAGCCGAATAATTTCACAATAAATATCTAACAAATTCTAAGGAGAATATGGACATCAGCACTGTGGGGAAAGAAGTCCAGACAAAAAATTTAAAGGAAGTTCCATGACCAGTTCAACCACTGAGTGGTTTGCATGATTTGTACAATAGAGATGAATTTACAAACATTCTTTCATGTATGTTTGTAAATGTTCTTTCCCCTCTCATCTACCAGAGCTGTAACGACTTGAAAGAAGATGACTCTCTGACATTAGCAGAGAGGCTTATATAGATAGAGGTAATTGATTTAAATTTCATAATAGTATTTCTTTTCACAGGTCACATCAGTGAATAATGTACTTACAGTCGATTCACAGAGAGAAAGAGATTCAAAGACAGGGAGCAGAGGAAAGATTAAATAACATCCTTCAGTGAAACTCAGCATACAGTTCTTTACTAAGGATCCAAGGCAGTCTTTATTGATGACTCATGGACAATTCAATCCCATGCTTTGAAAGATTTTTCTTTTATAATTTTGTCAGGAAGTGAGTTATTTTTTTTTCCCTCTCCACTTTAATTCACACCTGGACAGATAAATTTTTCTCTTACATGTGAAATTTTGGCTTCCTTTGTAATGTTAATGTTTTGTCATCTGTTTACCTGAACAGATGACAAAAATTTATGATTGTTAGTTTCTTAGCTTTCTTCTGAAATATGAAGTAGGGTTTTTAAACTGAAACCAGTAGCTGGCATAGGCTTAAGCAAATTCCCTCGGCTGAAAGAGCAGCAGACAACGCCACTAGCTCACTCTTTCTGCCGTGTTTTCCACATGCAATTAGTGAAGAAGACTTCGGTAAAGTCTGTGGTGGTGAGTTAGGATCATTGAAATGTTGGGGGGAGACAGATAAACCAATTATGTTGTTCTTGTCAGGTGCTAGGTCTGTAATGTGTGTTAAAAGTGACTTCACAGAATAAATGTGATAACTTACAAGAGTTGTTGGCTCAGTTAACGTTTCCATGAGCCAGAGACATGCTTGGGGATCAAGCTCCCTCTCCAAGATGACATGGTCAAGCACATAGGTTGCCCAGTGCAATAGGCAAGAGTCAAACCTACAGCTGCTCTTTCAGAGTGTTTTGGGAATTGGTTCCTCTTGTTGAGGTGCAGCAGAAAGGAAAAGGGTTGTGTTGTTTTGCAGTTTTCCCTGTCAGGTGTCTCCCTAGAGAAATGGCCTATTCCAATCTGATGCATCTTCAGTCCCCTGGGTGAACATCTTACCCTCACTCATAAGACAGCACCCATGGCATTGTACTTCTCAGATTCCCAGAACATCTCCAGGGGTATCTGGGAGACAGCTGAATGGGACCAGCAGAGAACAGTGTCCAACAAAGGAGAACGTGTGTCTTGAAGAGCACCATGCACAGAGAGCAGAATTCAGCTGTCTGAAAGTGAGAGTGTGATTAGACGGGTGGTTGGAGCTTTGTGTTTCAAGAAGAAAACCCAAAGAGAGTGCAGGAATGCAGCAGGATGGAGGGGAGATGACCACTGTCAGTGGTTACTACTTCAAGGCAGCACATCTGCAAGGATAAGTATGGGTTAGAAGGTACTACAGATCTCAGGGGATGTGATTTGAATAAACAAACTGGTGTTCCATAGCACACAACTCCCTGTATGAAATCCTGGCCAAGGAATTTGTGTTATAGTATTTTATTTTTATCTAAATTACATTTTTTTCTTTTCATGTCAGAATGGTTTACGGATGGACTCTGCCCTTTCTGTGGTTTCTTTCTTTTCTTGGTCAAGCCAGGGTTTATTTTCACAACCCTCAGCAATTTCCATTAGATGCTTTAATCTTTTTTTTCACTACTCTGCTGTCTGTTCTTCCCCCTTGCTACAATAAAATACCTGAAATGCACCATTCAGGTAATTTGGTATGCCTTCCAGATCCTGAAGTTTGAAGTGCTCAGTATTGAAGGATTCATATTTTGTAGGAAAATTAAATGTCCTCTGTTATCCAGCACCTTTCAACTCATACTCACGCATCAGAAATAAAGGAACTGATTTTCAAGTCAGTGTAAAAATTGAAATTAATTTTGGCACTCAGTTACCTATTAAATATGTCTGCAAATGGAATTAATCTGCAGCTAAAAATATCATTTCATAAAGTGAAATAAATTAAGTCAAAAGAAAAGAACATTAAAAGAAAGACATTCATTTTTCTCATTTCCTTCATTAATACATTCTCCAGGATTTGATACTTTTTCTTCATCCTCAGACAATAGTATGATTTTTCAGATTTAACTGAAATTCTGAACTTAATAGAATGTTTCTCTATACTAATACAGAGAAAAAAAGGTTTACCTGTGAGACAGCCATGTCAGCTCACACAAATATTAATTTTAAAGGACAAAACTTTGATTTGTTTTTACAACAGCAAATTTGCAAAACTATCAGCAGGTCACCAACAATGTGGAATGTGTTCATTTTTTGGTGAACATTTGGTTGATGGTTATTTCAAGATTTTTTCCTTCACTTACACTGTCCCATAATTACATATTCCATTTTTTTTTTCTTTTGAGCAAGCTTCTTTTTTAGCTTTGGCTGCTCACAGAAGGACCATCTCTCTTGGCCATGGTTATCGTCCAGATCGTGGTTTACCTCTGAGCATGACTGGCCTCTCCCATGAGCTGCCAGTTTGTACATGTAATCTTTAAATCTGCTCTAGAATTTCTTCTCTCTATTTTTTTCTGTAACTATATCAGTAACTTCACCAGCATATTGCCTGTTTCTTTCATATGCTAAGCAGCAAGCACTCACACACTTTAAGAACGCCACTGCAGCGGGGCTTGATTGCTGAAGAGACCTGACTTTCAAAATTTCTGAGCACAAAATCTATGAAATAAAGAATATTCTTTAAATTATTCCTTTTCTTCATATTACTCACTCCTCAGGACTGCAAGAAACTGAAGTTCTAGATTTGCTGTGCTACATTTTGTGTCCCCAACTACCTGGTAAGAACTAAAATAGTAATATGTATGTCTAAATCATTGCAAACAAACAAACAAACAAACAAACAAAATTAAATATATAAATTGTGGATTAATAACAAGATTGAATGTTTTTGTTTTATATTTCATAATATATTTTAATGTGCAGACTTATACTAATCATATAATCCAGACTAATATCATGAACAGCTATTATATCATAACTGAATTATGGACAAACTTCTACACAGATATTCCTGATTCCTCATATAATTCAGTTCCAAAGAGAACAAATGCACAGAATGGTGAAAAAAAAAAAAAGCAGCATCAATTTACTGCAAAGAGTTTGCTAAGAGTGGGAATATTAATTGAATTTGTTGCTAACAAAACCAGAGCAGAATAATGAGAAGTGAAATAAGCTATTAAAAATACCTTCCCCCCACCCCTGCCTCCTGCCCAGCTCTACCTCCTCTCCCCAGTGGCACAGTGAGACAGAGAATGGGGGTTATGGTCATTGCATCACACATTGTTCCTGACACTACTCAAGGAGAGGAGTCCTTCCTCTGCTCCAGGGTGGGGCCTCTTCCATGGGAAGTATCTCTCCTTGAATTGCAGCGTGAGTTGATCCCACGTGCTATAGTTCTCCACAAACTGCTGTGGCGTGGGTCACTCTTCCATGGAGTCCTTTGGGCACAGCCTGATCCAATGTGGGTCTCCATGGAGCCACAAATCCTACCAGGGAGCCTGCTCCACTGTGGGCTCCTCTCTCCATGGGTCTACAGGTCCTTACCAGGAGCCTGCTCCAGCACAGGCCTCCCACAGGGTCACAGCCTCCTCTTAGGAATCCATCTGGTCATGTGTGGGTCTCCTCCAGGGGCTGCAGGTGGATCTCTGCGTCCCCATGGATCTCTGAGGGCTGCAGGGGCACTGCTGCTCCACCATGTCTACACCACTGCCTGCAGGGGAATCTCAGCTCCGGCACCTGGAGCACCTCCTTCCCTCCTTCCTCCCCTCCTTCTGCACTGACCTTGGTGTGTGCAGGGCTGTTTCTCTCACACATCCCCTCTTCTCTGTCTGCAATTGCAACTGCACGATAATTTCTTCTTCTTTTTCTTTCTTCTTGAATATGTTATCACAGAGACATTACCACTATCTCTGATGGGCTCAGCCTTGGCCAGCAGTGGGTCTGTTCTGGGGCCAGCTGGCATTGCCTTTGCTAGACATGGTGGAATCTTCTGGCAGTTTCTCACAGAAGCCATCCCTCTATCCCCCCCATTACCAAAACCTGACCATACAGACCCAATACGATTGTTCAATTGTTTAGTTTTGGTTTTTTTTAAGCTCCTCCTCCCCACCATTATTCATTACTTTAAATGAATGTTGCATTTTTCTTTTTAATTTGTGAAAAATGATGTTTTCTGCAAACCATTTTAATTTTATTTTCTTTCTTTTTGCCAGTGTTTTAAGAAGGGACACATAGGATAGAAAAAAGAAGCATGATTTGTATGCAGCAATGGCTTACATTGGTATAAAAGCGAATGGTTATAAAATTCTTACTATCACCTCTACAATAGAAAATCATGCAGTCTCAGCTAAAATGAAATGAACAATAATAATGACAATGCTAGGCGGAAATGCATATGGTAAAGAGATATCAAATATGCAGTTAGGAAGAGGATGTATAATTTATTTAATAATATTTTCTAAGCCATGTACAACCTTTGAAGAAGTGATGAATATTTCATAATTCACAAAAACATCCAACTAAAGTCTGTAGCTTGGTTACACTACACAGCTATCATTTTGACTGAAATAAAATAAATTCTTTATTTTAGATTTAATTCTACTTCAGGTTTCTCTGAATGCTGCACAGAGTTACATAAATAAAAAATCAAGTTATGGTTAAAAATGTATGGACTTTCTGCATACCTACAAATTGAACACTTTAGTAATTTTAAAGGTTCCCCACTCACCAATATTTTTATTATCCTTGTCTGCAGAGAAGTTTACATATGGCTCTACATATGGGAAGCTATTTACATATATTGCTAGACTCAGCCACGTCTCTGAGGGTGAGGAAACTGCAGTGCTGGATTTCCAGCTCTATCTTTAATGCTCCAGGACTCAGTTCTGTTAAGGACAGCTGTGAGCTTGGAACAAGTAGTAAGGAAGAAAACTTCTTTTCATAAAGAGCCATGACAAATATTCTGTACATTTGTGACTCATATTTGTAGAGGAAAGAAATATCTTCAGTGAAATTTTGTCCCATTTGGGTAAACACCCTAATTGCTAGGCATGTGGTGCCTTGATCTTCTAAAGGACAGTGTTTGTTACTCTGACATCACCTTGTTGATTTTAATGACATGTAAATTATATTGGCCTATATCCAGAAAGAGTTCCTGGAATAGGTCTCTGAAATGCTGATGAGCGCTACTCATCTGAGTGGGAAAACTGAAAGTGTTCTGCTCTGCTCCCCTATGCACATGATCAATAACTGAAGACAATAGGTTTGACGTTTGAGCTCATTGGAAATAGAGAAATTGATTCTAAGCCAGTCACCTCTTGGAAACATCTTGGAATAGATTCCACTTCTGAGTTCAAGACTACTTAATGCACTAAATTAAATACATATTCAATAATTTTTGATATGAGAAATACAAATTCACAAAATGGTACATACAATATGGAACATAATTTTTTTCATATGTCCAATATCAATGACAGTGAAAAACATGATGCACAAAAGTGAAGTAGAATAACAAAAAAAGTTTGTTTCAGTTAAGAAAAGTGCATCAAAAATACATTTCACAACAATCTATTACAATCTATCAAAGATATAAACCAAGTGAGAATAAAAAAAAAACCTAAAAAATCTGAAATCGAAACTAAACCTTCATATTAAATAATCCATTTGCAAGTAGGATCATTTTCAATGGTTAAATATGTAATTTCATTAAGGGAAACCACACAGAAAAGACCAACTAATTGAACACAGAATGCTGACAAATACACAATTTAGACAAATTACACAGAAAATAATGAAAATAGAGTAACCTTTCTGTAGGGGGAAAAAAGTTCAGGGATAACCCAATTTCAGCTGTTAATGTTTTTCTTTTCTGTTCAATAGGAAATGCAAAATAATTTTTGTACTGGATGTATCTCCCCTACGTCAAATTTTAACAGATTTGCATTATCTTCAATTTTTCCAATATTCTGTCCACTGAATGTGACAGTTTGCAAGTAATAATCAAAATATCTGGCCTCAAGTGACATTGTTACTCCTCCTTATTTCATGAGCTACAGCAAGGATAATTAAACAGAAGGCTGAAATAACATAAGTTGCACTTCATGGAGTGAAGGGCTAGATAATAAGTAAAAACTGGGACATTTCTTTGCCTCCAACTCTCTGCAATATGTTCCTTATTTTGCATGAGAAAATGGTTGTTTCTTTTATTGGAGAACATCATGGTTGTTTCTTTTACTAGAGAACATCTAGTTTCCATCTAAACCTGGAAACTAGATTCTTCCCCAAATCAGAAAAGATCTAAGTTGGAACACTGAAATCAAAGACGTCTTATGTATGTTCTGTAGTTAATTATTTAAGTTTATCAAAATTTCATGACTGGCTATCAGAAAATTAGCTCAATTATCTAGTTTATTAGATGCATAAGTGAGAACACATTCTTGGTAGGAAACAAACAATGCTTCTTTATTATTCCTTCTGGGAAAAGAAAGGGATTTTATTGCTTTTCTCACACTTTTTTAAAAATTATTTTATATGTACAGAGAGATTGTTTTCCTAGTAGTTTTAAGAAGAACTTGTGAAGAACTTATTAAATGTTACAAAATTTTGAAATCTTCCATTTTAAGAGAAATGCTTCTTTGGTAAAGCAGAGCTTTTAAAACTAGTTTTACATTGCCCCTGTTTCCAAATCAGCAGCCTTTATATCTTCATGTTTTTTCTGTAACACATATTCTGATGAGGGGCAGAGCCTGCTATGCTTGGTGGAGCCAGCTGGGAACCTGCAATGACATCATCCCCTTCTTTTTGCACAGACTCCATTGTTGCATCTTTTCTAGTTATTGGAACCACCCTTTACATGATAACTAAACAGAAAAAACAAACAAACAAACAAACTAAAACAGTGCCTCATGTAATATCTATTCAGCTTATGAACAAGGGGAACTGCATTAAGATGATATCTGCCTGAAATTTCTTAATTGAGAACATGGCAGGTATTCCAAAGGGCTACAGGGAACCTCTCCACGCACTTTGTGTTGCCTAAGCTTTGCTTTGAGATTTAACCGGATACTTTTACTGGCTGGAATATGTTATTTAGAGAGATGGCCTGATGAAGTAAAAAAAAAATATAGTAGAGCACTGAATAGAAAGATTCAGCACTGTATAGGATCTTATGCCAGCAGAAGTAATATAGAACAGTATCTAAGAAAGGGGAAACTAGTACAATGAAACAGAATTTCTGAAGAGAAAATATAATTTTAAAACCAAAATAAGTATGAGCAGTTAAAGTTTCTGCCATGAAATCTTCACTATGTAGCATAAACTCCTATAGCACTAGGACTTGACAATGATCAAAGTTTATTTTGCCAGTTTACTTGCGCACCTGTGAATTGCTGATATTGACTATCTGAAATGGAGGTGTTGCTGATGGCAGCATGCAGGCAAAATACAGTTGCCTTTGCACTGAAAAGTATACAATCTAAATAGCACCCTCTCAATAATAATGAAAACATGGTTATGCTCTTCCAGCCTATTTTGCACAAAAATTGTTCAACCTCAAATACTTCTTGTGGAGCTTTTTCATTTCAAGATTATGTGCCACTGGGATGGACAGGTATGTGATATAATACAGCCAAAGTAGCTGCAGAACTCTGCACATTTTCATTATATCCTAGTAAGGAATACTTGCTGCTTGTTGAAATACATATTGGCATGACACCCTAGCATGTGCTAAGCATAGATAGCAGACTGTTGCTTTCTCACACAGGTATTTCTCTTAATATTTTTGCCTAGGCTTTTCTTCACTCATTGAAATGACCAAATGAATCAGTTGACAGGGGAGAAACTCAGCTAAAATCAACCTAACTTTGGAGAAAGGAAACTCGATTCCATGAGAGGCTGGGCATTACAAGACTGGGCAAATGTAGCAGTAAATTTCACAAAAGGAGTGATTTTTCATTTTAGCATTAGGATAGCTCAGACAGCAGCTACTGCTATAGCATTACACTGGCTTAAGATAAGTGGCCTCACACATTGCATACCCCTAGAAAGTAAAAATAAAATCACTTTCGTTTTTTACTTCAGAATGATCTTTATAAATGTAAAATTTGGAAGATAATGAGAAAGTGTTGAGTGCAGGCATTTTGAATCTCATTTAGCTGTGGAAGAGAGGGATCTCAGGCCTTTTTCTAAATGAGTATTCTTACTCCATCATTGGCAGTTAAAGAAAACAAGAGATAATAATAAGAAAATATCTGCTATCCCCCATCACGCCTTTTGACACATCTCAGGTAATCTCTTACCACATTTCCTATGCAGCTGCTATCAGGATTGCAAGCTAAAGCCTCTCAAACTCTCAGTTAGCTTTCCATTGATCACAGTGAAATTTTGATAAAAGAACTGACACAGAATTTGCTTTGCAGAGTATTTTCTGTCTTCTGAGCATTCTAAATTTTAAGGTTCAGCTTAGTTTGCCATAAAATAAAAAACCTTAACAAAAAACCATTGAGTATCAGAAATCTTTTTCAATTTAATTTTGATGAGATTTTGTGCTCTTCATCTCCTTTTCACCTCCAGATTGAAAGAGCTAAACATTTTTTTTAATTAATTTTTTCTGTTCCTATTTTTTTTCCTTAATGTCTTTCCATTTTGTAAACAATATACAACCAAATCTAAACAGGAAATGATCACATGAAGCAGAACATTCTTTATTCTTTCTCTAACATGAATCTATTTATTTTCTCGATTTGAAAATGAAACACCAAAAACATTTTCAGTTCCTTTTCTACTTTTCTTCCTGTTAGATAGTAAACCGGTATTTCAATGAGTCACACAGCTCAAGGGTTTTCCAAATCTTTTATGCTCATTAGGAGACATTAGCTCCCTCCTGTATTTTAATCCTTCTTCTGTCACTTTGTTAAAGAATATCTCTCATCTTCAATCCTGACAGTGTGCTGCTAATCTATCATCAGGCCTACATTCCATATGCTGTACACTTCAAATGCATTTCTGAGCTAGCTACAGCTGTAGTTAAAACATATGCATTCAGTCAACAGAGGAAAGATTTTCTACTGAAAATACAGTACCTTTTTCTTCAGTTGTAGACTTTTTTGACCTATTTTACTTTGCTTTGAAGCTTTTTTTTATAATCAACTGTGAAGTATAAAGGGTACTTGCATGTACTTCATTTTAGATAAATGTTTTAAAGTATAAATGTGCTTGTGTGCTCAGCTACCTTGATGACTGGCTGTTTTAAAAATTCTTAGTGAAGCAGCAGATTTTGTTAGCTAAGTTCCAGCAATATCTTTATGCAGCTTGGTCATAAATTAATAAAAAATATCCACTTGATAGCAGGTTTTGGTGTAGCCAATCCAGTGCATCTCCTCAAGTGTTCTGGAGAAACAAAAATCTGAATAACAGTAAGTCAAGAGATTGGACACTAACAGAACAAGGGAGCTTACAAACTATATGACACTTGTAGAACAGAAGGTGCAGGTAACAGAAATCTGGAAGTTAAAAAAATGACAGAAAACTAGATCATCAGATTTGTTTGCATTAGAGTCAAGAGAATGCAAGAGTGCCAGAAAAAATATTGCTAGCAGAGAGGATAGGATATCTTATTTTCTCTTTTCAAAAATCAAAGGAGTGGAGTGAGATGTCTGGTCTGAATTTTCAGTTCATTTGTTTTGGTAAGTGGAATGTGAGGCAGGAAAATGTTCATTGTTTCCATAAGCATTTTCATCAATCTCTTGACATCATGCCTTCAACATTTTGATATTTTCCAAAGAAAAAAAAAATTAATTTTTTTAAAACCTGAAATGATCCCTTTTCCTTTCCATACTAGAAATTTTTTCAACCTATAAAAAGAGAAAAGAATTTGTGGAAGTTGTCTGGCTCCCCCAGAATCCATCCAGCCATGGCTCCTTGTCTAGTGGACACTGGTGCGGCTTATTACATTGGCTTCAGAGTTGTTGTGAGTCCCTGCTTAAGCCAGCATTTTTCAAACTGCATTTCTCTTCCCACCCTGCCACAACCCTCCCTGAAAAAAAAAATCAGAAAAAAATGTGGAATGAAAAAGTTCTCTCAAACACTCAACCTGGTGGCTATTCGACTTTTATGTAGCATAGAAAAATACCCAGTTCAACCCCCTTGCACTGAGCAAGAACAACTTCAATGAGATCAGATTGCTCAGAGCCCCTTGACTGTTTAAGGGAATGGAACATCTACCATCTCCCTGGGTAATCCATTCCAGTGTTTTACCACCATCACTTTAAAAACCTTCTTCCTTGTATCTGACCTAAACTGACCCTTCTTCAATTTAAAAACTTTACCCTTTTGACCTGATGCAACAGGTGCTGCAGAAAAGTTTGTCTCCATCTTTCTTATAAGCTCCCTTTAAGGCTGCAGTAAGGTCTCCCCAAAGACTCCTCTTCTCCAGGCTGAACAACACAACACTCTCACCCTTTCCTCACAGGAGAGGTGTTCCAGCCCCCTGATTGTCGTCATGACCCTTATGAAGCATCTTCACACAGCTGACACTGATAACAATGATTTTGCCTCTGTCCTCCTCTTTTACATTTTATCAGAAGATATATACTTTTCTGAGAAATTAATGGATTTTTTGAGAACTCACTGGCAAGTCAAACCTTAAATTCTATTGCAAAGGTTATATGGAAGGCCATATTATTCCCTCTGCTTCAACAAAACAGATTTTTGTGAGATTGGGTGAGGGAAACTGCTTTTCATTTTCGAATCTACCTAGCTATGGAATATTTTTAAAGCAACCAAGTGCCAATATGAGAAGCAAGGGATGAGCTTTGTGGTTAATTTAAATTTTAAAAGAGGCAGGAATCTCCAAGATATAATCAGTGATTTTTGTCCATATGAAAAGATTTGAACTACTGCCCTCTTCCTTCGTCTGTGTCTCACTCTTGTAGCTATGCCATTTTTCTTTTCAGAAATGTCACTCTGAAGTGATCTTTCCAAGGATATTAGGTCAAGTTCATTGCTGGTGTAATATTGTCCTCAGTGGCAATTCTTCAGCTGAAATACGGGCTGGACTGAGTGCTTTGTGTTTAATTAGCATCGTTGTGGCACAGTGTGCACAGTGATTTACTGTCTGAGATGATTGCTGTAATGTCACCTTTGCTCACTAATGACTCAGTAGTGTTTTAATTCTGCTTAGGCTTTTAAAGGAGGAAAGCTTGATCTCACCTGAAGGCAGAGCTGAGATGCATGTTAGAGAGTTGCTAGGGTTGCAGGAATGTAAGGGGGCTCTTCCTGATGCTATTTCAGGAGAATAAACTGAGAGAAGGTCTGGTCTTTGTTATTTTTTCAAAGCAGAGCTGGAAGAACTCAACTGGATGAGCCTGGCAAGCACCAGGAAATTTGAAACTGTCCTTGTCCACTGTGTTTTATAAACCTTTGAATGGGAAATTTCACAATCTTACAGAAACACCAATCCATTACTACTCTCCTTGAACTTCAACTGGGCCAAGATTACAACAGTGTTACTTTAGGTTTTGGTATTGTGTGCAGGGAGAAGTGTTCTTCCTTCAGTTCTTTGTGCTTTCTCCAGTAAGAAAAAGCAATGTGCTGAAAGTAATTGCAGCTCTTATGGTAAAACAGGAAGAAGGCAAGAATAAATAAAAGAAAGGGAACTGCAATTTTCCGCGTCCTTGTCTTCTTTAAGAAGCAAAACCCTTCATAAAGTGCCTTCCTGGCTTACTGCAGATAACTCTCATCTGCTTTTACAGCTGGGTATCTTAGAACTTCTTCATAGTGCATCATATTTCACATACTTTGCTAGCAAAGCAAGAAATTTTGTTTAAAGTTTGAATTCTAGAGATAAATGTATGTTGTAATTAATTTATATACTTACAGTCTGAAAATGAGTGACATTTGGAGATCTAATGCATACAATCCTTTGCTTTGGGTGGTAACACATCACTTCTCTCTTCTGTTTTGTCCTATTTTTTCCCTTGAAAGTAATTGCTGGCATCTCTTAGCTCAGAAGGACAGAATTTTTCACTATTCTTACTGTATCTCATAAACACTTTTTCTTTGAAAAGCTTTGTATTCTATACAGTAGAGTTTTCCAAAGGGATTTCCCTGTCTTGCAGAATATCTCTATCCCTTTATCTTTTTCATTGATGTCTTCAGTTATCATGACTTTAGAGCTATTGGAAACCTGTAATTCCTTCTCATATTTTTCTGTAAAACAATACCTAATACCACAGTATGTGTGTTTATAATACAAGAAACATCAACAATTTGTAATACAGTTATTAACTGCATCATGAAAATCTACTTGAAAGAATAAACTTCCTTCATTGTTTCAGAAGGATTTATCACTAATTCTTTAGTATGTGGAATTGAGTATCATACTATTTATGTAAAAATAATGATTGTAATAATAAGATTAAAAAACTAGTTACCTCAAAGTCTGTAATTTGAAAATTGTGATGCAGACACAGCATGAGTCACTCTCCCTTAGGTACCAAAGCAATTTGGTACCTAAATTGAAATATATATATCAATTCAAACTTGAGATATATATATCAATTCCAATATTTACGTTCAACTGAAATATTATTTGAATTGAGCATTAATCAGTAAAACAACCCCAGAGTCGAGGATATAGCAACAAAGAATATCAGTATTATCCATTCAACTTCCTTTCCTCAACGCTGTGAGAATGGGAATGTGAGACACTGACAAGTCTATTGTGACTTTAAAGTTTCTCAGTGGATGCCACTGGCTGTAGAGCACTGCAACGTGCTGTAAGAAACCCTATAGGTACAGGACTGGAAAAACTCTTCTTCAACTAACACCAGAGGTCTGTACATATTCTTTGTAGTCTTTCATACAGTCAGTCCCTTAGTGAATTCTTTTTGTTTGTTCCAATTCTCTTTCCCAATGAATGAAGTGGCAAGCCAAATGGAGATTCACCGGGTGCAGTTCAACACAAGTAACATAGACATGAGTCCTAAAAGTTCTTTACTGTAATCAAAGAATGCATGAGCACATAAAAAGTCAATGTTTCATACCTCAGTAATTACATTGGAAAGACTGTCTGTATATATATTACAGATTTCATTAAACACCAAAGCAATTTCTCCTTTTTACTTCTTCAGTCTAAACCAGATTCTGAACAGGTGAATTGTGTTATGTTTGCTACACATAAACACATACATAATTTATATTCCATTTTGTTATACCAGTAAAGTCTTCTGTTGGGAGTTGCTTAAATATAAATAAAAATACATTGTGACATGCCTCCTCCTCCTCTTTTTACAATAAAAGAAGTAATCAAGCCTGGGGCAGTGTAGCAGCAATTAGAGCCTACCTTCCTGACATAAATCTCAATGCACATGGAAATTAGGTGTGGCCTTAGGTTATGAGTTTAACAGCACAGACCATTATTGCG
Organism: Loriotus luctuosus; assembly: GCA_035582745.1. NCBI lineage: Eukaryota > Metazoa > Chordata > Aves > Passeriformes > Thraupidae > Loriotus > Loriotus luctuosus. The sequence continues at coordinate 72,358,255 of JAWWEY010000115.1, read as the reverse complement.
CTCAAGGGTGGCCTATTTAAAATACCCATTATTTGTCTTTCCTAGCCTACATCACGTTTATGTAACTTAATTTTTCTCTGCTTCATGGTTCTGTGGATTTGCATGCTGAACCTTTCTTGCATACAACAAGTAATCTTTCTGTTACACTGGACCAATTTTCAGTAAGTTTTCAGATTTCTATGCATCTATTTGGCCAGAGACATGGAAATCAACAGGTTTGCTGGTGGCTGAAATCTGAATGGTGGGTACTGGGTAGCAAATGTTCTAATGGACTGACAGTGCAACGTGCTACATCACCACATACCAGCATGCCCATACAGGTAAATATTTCATTATATATAATATATATGTATGTATGTACGAATCTATGTATGTATATACATATATATAAACTGAAATACTGTGTACTTTTTTACTGTATGTGGCAAATGGCAAATGAGCTACATGCATCTCTTCTTTATAGTACTCTCTGTGCTGACCTTAAAAGTTTTGTCTGACCTGCCCAAAAAGATTGCAAGGACTCTGAGGATCAGTTTTGCCTCCCTGTCATAGAGGATTCAGAGTGTTTCCCAGTACACATATATATCTTACCAATGACTTCAGAATTACCTCAGAAGAGATTTACACCCAAGGTCACCAAATTTTATTTACGCCTCCACTTGTGTCTAGAAATGTTACTGCAGTTCTTAAAAAACCAACCTAAATTTATTCTCAGTATTCAGCTGGGACATGAGCAGTAGCAACTGATGTAACCATATGTCTCTCTCAGGGTCACTTTTTTGGGGCATCTTTTTGCATGTACTGAAAGACTCTGAAGATTGCTATATAAAACTTCAAAGTATAGAGCAGCATTGATTGTAAATCACACACAAATGATAACTAGCATTATCAAGCCACTGAGCCAAACACTTACATACTTATTGAAGTGTACTTCAGACTTCCAAATCATCTTGTCATACTTAAGACATCCAACGTCTTTGCTGGCAGACAGTAGCTGTTGTGATAGGAAAGGTCTGGCATCTGCTGCTCCCTGAAATGGAGCTTCAGAGCTGTGGACCTGTCTTATATTAATGTTATTTACCTGTAGCATTTTGTATACTTCCATATAATTTTGGGCTGTGGTTTATCTTCTCTTTACACTTTGTGTTTACTTCTCAACAGTCTTACTATGTATTGCATGGTGCAAATCAAATGTACTTTCTCGCAATTTCTCTAATCACAAAACAGTTGCTTCAGCAACCTTAGCCATGGTTACATAGTTTTACTGTACAAAACCTAGACTTCGGGTCACAGAAAGCTGAACCACACAGTAGGTAACACAGTTACATTAACCCTAACTATTAAAAACTCCTGCGACTCCTATATATCCCTTCTCCAGGGATTTCCCTTTCTGATAGCAACACCTATATGCTGCAGTCTTTCCTTAGAGTGGTGCACAGCAGACCAATTTCTTTTTACCTAAATTTGGGGCAGATAATTTCTTTTTGGACCCCTATAACACAATGCATGACTGAATCCTCTGAAACAATTAAAAATAAATTTTAAATATTAAAAGTATTTAAATATTTAAATGTCAATTTGAGAATAATTATCCCACTTGATTTACTTTCCTTTTGCCTACACAATTTTTAATAGCACTGGACCCTTTTAAAAGAAATATGCCTTTTGGGCTTAAAATTGCTGTTCTGCAAAGGGTAAACACAATTCATGGAACCACTGATACTGATGAAGTTCCCAACAAGAAGTTTTTGAAACACAACTGGGCTTTCTGGTGACTTCGAGAAATAAGAAGAATAAATAAAAGATCTAGAAAATTGGATCACATAAAAAAAATTACCTGAAATAATTTCAACATGAAAGAATGGCATATTTTGCTGCTTGAGGGTTTCTCACAGAACTAAATTTTCATTTCCCAGACAATTCTAACCTGTAATACTTCACCAGAATGAAAAAATAAACAAACATACAAGAAAAAAAAAATCATAAAAAAAACCCAGCCAAAAAAAAAAACCCACCAAACCAACCCAAAACAAAAAACTTGTTTAATATTGCAGAGATATATGTTTTCTTCTAAAAAAAAAATCTGTACAAGTCTCTATGTAAATTCCCTGTGTCTCCTATGATCTTTTCTCCTTAAAAATTACATTTGAAAAAACGCGTCTCAGGTAATTTATTCTTTCTCTTTTATAATTTTCAAGCACCTCCAAACTAGCATCCTTATTCACAAAACCCCTTCACAAAGATGAAAACTGAGCTTGAAAGCAGGTACACAATATATTTAGAATGAAATTGCAATGTCTTGGTCCTGTTATGCCTTCACAATCCCTTGTTATGTAAATTATTGTCATTCCATTATTTCTTTCTGTATGTCCATCAATCTGTCTCTACACTGCTGGGATGTCTCTCTATAGATTGGATGCTATCTAGGAAAGGATTGTCTTATTTCTGCATTGAGGATCATCTGAGACATTCCCACAAATAAGTTAAGCATCAATAATGGCCGTATTTAACTAAGCCTGTACATCTGTGTGTTCTTGGGTCCTCAACTTATACTCTGAAGTAGCATAACCAGGTAGATTCAGGGATTTGTTTGTCAGGACTTCAACAACCTGAATGAACAGGACTACAGGCATCCATGTACTCCAACAAATACAAATGCAAAAACTGATTCAGAATGATATGTCTGTGAATTCTGAGGGCTCAGACAGTATTCAAAAGAGAATCTGAGAGTTTTGAGGGATGAATGGAATGTGAACAAGCAAAGTTTCCTTGCAGCAGTGAAATTTAATCACATATTGGGCTGCAATAATAAGTAAAGAGTCTCAAGGACAAAGACTGTCTATCTTAGCACTCATGAAGCTAAACTTATTCTTTCTAGTTTTGCACATGTAGAAGAAGAAAAATATTGGAAAACTGGAGTGGGCTCAGCTGTGTCCCACCATGCCTCAGTTATGGGCAAAGAGCTGGAGAATGACATAAAAGAAACTTCTATGTGGGACAGTATTTAGTAAGCCTGAAAAACAGAAAGCTATCGATATCTTATTTTAGCTTTTCACTGTCAAAAGGAAGGACGGTAGAGGTGGATCATGACTCCTTTCAGATCCACAGAGCAAAAGCAAAGAGACCAAAAGGTCACAGTTTAGAAAAGGGGAAATCCAACAGGACACAAAGAAGGAATTTTCCTCATTTAGAAACACCGGAAGAGGGGTTCAGGGTATGTTGAATCTTCATCCATAGAGATTTTCAAAATTCACCCGTAAAGTTCTGTGAAAACACATCTAAATTTGAATTTAGTGGTTTTTATGCAAGGGTTTAGCTATCCAGATGTGGTTTCCAATCTAAATTATAATAGATACTTTATGAGAACTCTTTGACCTGTACTGCTTTTCTATCGATACCAATACATATTCCTTAAGCACAAGACTTTGTATGATCATCAATGAAATTGTCTACTTGTCAGCCATGACACCCATAAAATAGTAAGAAAAGAAGGCTGGCTAATCATATGAATTTCAGGGAAACATCAGTTTCCTGGAGAAGTATTTTGCATAGAGCACAAAGTTGCAGCACCAGCCATGGGGGAATTAGGATGTACAGTTCAGAGACAGCAGAGTAAACAGATAAAACAAAAGGTGGAAAAATGATGGAAAGTGACCTGTGGTCTGTTGGGAGTTTGAATATCCTCAGAAAATAATTCATAGACATCCAGAAACAAAGGTGTAGGCTTGCTCTTCCAGTTGGATAAGACTACAGAGAAAGATAAATTATTTGGTAAGGCAAATTTGCAAGTGATTGAGATACTATGAACAAATGTAATTAAATAGTTAAAGACAAAGATGATCTTAGGAATGCTAAGGGCCTGAATATCTCTGGTTCATGGTATTCCAAAGCGAAAAAAAAGTCAATCAGATTTGGAATGAAACCTCATTCTTTGAACAAAAATTTTGGAAGAAATAGACAGATAGATAGACAGATAGATAGATAGATAGATAGATAGATAGATAGAAAAATTTATCATTTTCTAGTGTAAAATGTTAGTTTTGGAAATCATATCAAGTTAGACAAAGCACTATTGTCAAAACACCAGATATGTGAT
>JAWWEY010000115.1:72336337-72354059 GCA_035582745.1 Loriotus luctuosus | reverse complement strand
CAAATGTAATTAAATAGTTAAAGACAAAGATGATCTTAGGAATGCTACGGGCCTGAATATCTCTGGTTCATGGTATTCCAAAGTAAAAAAAAAGTCAATCAGATTTGGAATGAAACCTCACTCTTTGAACAAAAATTTTGGAAGAGATAGATAGATAGATAGATAGATAGATAGATAGATAGATAGATAGATAGATAGATAGATAGATAGATAGATTTATCATTTTCTAGTGTAAAATGTTAGTTTTGGAACTCATATCAAGTTAGACAAAGCACTATTGTCAAAACACCAGATATGTGATTCCACGTAGCTACAAGGCTGACTCTTATTAAATTAAAGTTATACATTGTTGCTTTATTAGAATAATAAACAAGAATAAATAAAATAACAAGAGCATCACTACCCATTTTATTGTGATAGTTCTGAAATTAATATCTACAATATTTGTTTTACAAATCCATAATCTGCCATTATGCTGGAAGCCGTTATAACATTGAAGCATCAGCTAATAGCATTTAAAAACAGTAATTACTAAAACACTACATTTAGCTACTTGAAGATACTGTGAAAAACAAACTCTTTAGTGTTTCTTGGGTACTTTAATATTTGCAAATAGTACTTGTGGTATAGCTATGCAAGGCAGCTAAGCACCACACCACAACTCCCTAAATCCCTCTGAGTGAGGTGGGAGAGAGAATGAGAAGGGTAAAGGAGAGAAAACTCATGGATTAAGAGAGACAGTTTAACAAGTAAGTAAAAAATCGAATCATACAAACACACCACTCCCTGAATGCCCCCCAGCCCCACAAAAAGAAACTCCTCCAAACAAACAGACCAAAAAAAAAAACCAACAAGAAACCAAAAAACCAAACGCTACACCTACCAATTTTTTTTGGAGGATGACACCACATGGTATGGAACAGAATATGCCTTTAGTTAGTTGAATTCATCTGTCCTGGCTATGTTGTCTTCCGACTTCTTGCGCATCCCCAGGCTACTCTCTGGCAGGCCAGAGTTCCTCACACCTATCATTACTGATTTAGTAAAGTCTTTGTGATGTACAATGCCACATCTATGTTATACTCTCTTTTAGGAGAGCAGACATCTACCTGCTGGTATGTTCTTGAAGGAAGAGAGTTTGTGAAAGAAAGAAGGTCCTGAGAGATGTCTAAAAGCCAGCAGTTCATCATGCTTCCAACACGGCTGCAAGTGTGTAATAATTTCTTGTTTGGTTGATTAGTCATTCTGAGTGTCTGCATAAAAGGCAAAGCATTCTCTTTATTCTAATAAAGTATGTGTGGAGTTTGGTTTTTTGTTTTGGTTTTTGTTTTGGTTGTTTTTTGTTTTAATTTTAAAGACATTTTAATCTTTGGGGAAACTTGCACCAAAGAAAAGGTCAGAATCATGGTCATGTCAAAGTGCTTACTCCATTATGGTCCAGTGACAGTGTGAAACCTCAGTATTGCATCAATTTCTACTGATAGAGTTATACGAATAGTTGTTGTCTCTTCTTAATACAGTTGTTGTTTTTCTGCAGTGCCACCCTCTAGTGGAGAACTTCACTAGCTCTTTTAGAACAGTATTTAGAGTCACTGCTCCATTTTTATTTAATCTTTATCTTTTTAATGACGTTGAAAGTGATTACAGTAATTCTGAAGACTCTTGGGCTGTTACCCCATTCTGTCCTCAACCCAATTTCTATATAATTTTCTTAAAAAAAAAAAAAATTGATCGTTGCTCATGCTTTTAGAAAGGGTCAAGACTCTTGAGTGTGCAGCCTGGACAGCATGCATGCATAGTGCAATGAGAAATGCTATCTATGTGACTTAAAATGTTACTTGGCTATTGTTTGTCTGGTAATCTTGTGTTTTCAAAGGTAATTCTGAAATACTTTGGCTGTTTTATAAATGGTCTGTATTACCTGTTCTTGCTTTTTCTAGATTGTTTGCACTCATTAGCCGAAATAATTGCATACTATCTATACTCTAAGTTACTTTTTTTACTGGGGTGAGAGGTAGCTGTAGAAATCCTCTGGGGATTTTTACTTCATAGAGAAATTGAAAGTGTAATTTAGGGTCTTAGCTTTAAATTTTCCAGAAGCTCTGATTTTTACTCTCATACAGGTAGAGTGATTTTTTTTTTAAATTTATGAGCTGACAATACTTTATCACAACAAAAAGAAGAGAGAGTCTTACAAGATACTGTATGACCTTTTCCTTGTGAAAGGGACAACCGAATTTTTCCAGGTTCTAAAAGCAGAAATAGGCTAAATAAACACCTATATCCATTTTCTGAATGCATTATTTTCTTTCAAGATGTGCAGGACTTTCAAGGTGGACATTTGGGTGCTACTTTTTCTGTTCTTATAGAAAGATTTCTCCTAAGTCCTAAGTCTTCTTTTCTTGTTAGTCTTGTAGTTATGTTGATCTTGATTCAACAAAGGTCTTAAGTTGTCAGTGGCTTGTGAAGAACTAACAGAGCTTTCAGAGAGGGACTTGAGAATTGGCATAAATGTCCTTCTAAACTGAAAGACTAATGGTCCTAAAATCAAATGACCTGATAAGCAGACTGGAAGGAAAAACAGGTGGAAAGAAATGCTAGCTGTTAGGCAACATTGGAGCTGGAAAACTGTTCCTTCATAATTATGTCATGCTCTATAACTTACAGCTTTTGTGAGTCTGTTCTTAATTTACATTCTTGAAAGATGTGTCTGACTGTAAAACACTTAGTTCCTCCCTAGGGGTAGGCATGAGCATGTTGCATAAATTCCAGTTTCTTTCTTTTAACATAAACAAAAAATTATGTACAATTTACAGGTTTCCAAGAAATTGTGCCTTTTGAAAGCATATGGAAAAGTCATAAACTGTAGTTAAGGTCATGGTGCTAAAAGCACGTGTTGGGTAATAAAAGGTCATTACAAGCATCACCAGGACACAAATAGGATTTCACGGGAGATGAGTGGGACAGGAAAGCTGGTGTTCTGCTTTACCATCCATGGAAGAGGCCTAATCAGAAATGGATGTGGTTTGAGTGATATGCTGGTGTTTTTCCTCTCTTCTCAGCAGTACTGACTGGCAGCATAATGAAGCAAATACTATGGAGAAATTCTCAGCACCAGATGGCAAGCTCAACTCCTGCAAATGGTATGTTTTAAAACAGAGCTGAAAAGAGCCTCTAATCTGTTCCTGGTGTTAGTCTGAAAACTCAAATAGTTTAAAAGTGATTGTAATAGTATTTGAACAGTGCCAAAGAGGAACAAGCGCTGACACCACCATCCTGTAGGACTCTTTGCAATAATACATGGGATCTCAGTTTAAGTAGTTGGAAGTTTGAGGGAACTAGATTTGGAGGTTGTATACAGGAAAACACAGGAGTGATACGGAACTATTTCAAAAAAGTTTATTATTTAACACAATCTCAAAATTAAGTTGGTTTCACTACTGCAACCCAGGACATTGGCCTACCTAATGAACTAGCTATTAATATCATCCTGTTTTCCTAAGTACAACATCATTTGCAACTACACCTCGCATATACTTTAACTTGGTGTCTCTTGCCTCATTGCAGTGTCTTCTGCTATTTTTTTGCCAACTCATCAGCTGATGTTGTTACATTTCTACCAGCTGAACTTTCTATTATGAGAGATAATATTTCATCCTTTACTTTCTTTTTTTTTTTTCTTCCTACTGATGTGCTCAAATAGGCTATGACTCCTTTGATATCAATAGCTGCTATTAACATCTCTTCCAAAATTTAAACAGAAAGATCATGGAATCCTACAGTCGTTTATGTTGGAGAAGACCTTTATGATCATCAAGTCCAACAATTAACCCAGTACTGTCAAGCCCACCACTAAAGCACAGCTACACATTTTTTAAATATCTACAGGAATAGTAGCTCCACTGCTTCCTTGTGTAGTGTGCTCCAATATTTGACAACCCTTTCAGTGAGGAAGTTTTGCCTAGTATTCAATCTAAACCTACCCTGATGAAACTTGAGGCCATTTCCTCTCGTCCAGTCACTTGTTGCCTGGGAAATGAGACCACCCCTCACCTGGCCACAGCCTTCTTTCAGGTATTTGTAGAGAGCATTAAGGTTTCCCCTGAGCCTTCTTTTCTCCAGGCTGAACAACCCCAGATCCCTCAGCCCCTCCTCATCAGACTTGTGTTACAGACCCTTTACCAGCTCTGTTGTCCTTCTGTGGACGTGCTCCAGCCTCTCAATTTCTTTCTTGCATTGAGGGGCCCAAAACTGAACGCAGGATTTAGGATTTGCCCTCACCAGTGCTGAGCAGAAGGGGATGATCACTTCCCTGGTCCTGCTACCCATGCTATTTCTCATACAAGGCAGGATGGATGGTTTTGGACTTCTTGGCAAAAAAATCTTTGCACACTTCAACATGAATACTGGCTGACATTTTGAAATGCAACTAATTCTTACTAATAAAATAATAATTAAGCCAAAAAAATATTTATAAACAGCCTCAATGATATGAAATGTTTAGGTGCATTGATTTTTAGACTGAAGGCAGTATATTTTCTTAGGTAAAAGACAAATCTGTTCCTTAATGTGATGATCTAAAAATTAAAATGTTCTACATTCCACTTTCCTATGTGAATTACAACAACTAACAGTAATTCACCCTACAGTATGTCAGCAAAGCAATCAGATTTCCCATTTTGTGGCATATGATCACACATACGTATCTGACACAGCACAGAAAAATCTGTTTCTATCATCACACCCAGTGAAATTGCTTTTAATAATTAGAACTTGCCTTCTTGCTCCAAGATATGCTGCATGATAGTAAATTCAGCTTACACATGATATAAAGGAGTAATAAGAATGAAAACATAATTATTTTATTATGGATCTTATTTCTATTTAAAAGCTTTTAGTTAATTGCACTCCCATCACTTTTTCTTTCTCACCTTTGTGCAAGATAAACTTCAGAACTGCCTTTGATTGTTCATACAGTGAACTATGAGTGAACCACACACTCACGAGTGGCTGGTTGTAATGTAGGTCAAAGATTATTTTCTTTGTCTTTTTTTCTCTTGACTTTAATAACCTTTCCAAAATTAATTACCAGAGATTATTATTATTAGACAGTTTACTTTAAAAAAACCCCAAACAAACCAAAAAGTTCCAATCTTCTGCAGGAAATGAATGACTTTATATTTAAACAGTAGAGTTGCAGATAAAAGGACTCCAAGTCAGCTGCCACCTCTACTGCAGTATTACGCTAATATAAAGGAGAAAACAAAATAACAAATGCTGCATATACAAACTTAGTGCAACTACTGTTCATTCTGGAAGGAACAGTTTGTTTACAACAGTAAACCCTCACTTCTGTCCTTTTATCATGCATACAGGTTTACAAGCTTAATGTAATTAATTATATACTCAGCATATGTGAATACTACAACCTGTGCAGATAGCTGCTGAATTCAGAAGGTCTCAGCTATCCATCATTCTTAATGTTTACTGATACATAGTGTATATTTCTGCTCCCTAGCCTCCAACTCTGATCTCCTGTTTTCCTGTTTCATTCCTTAAGCATTTCCTAAAGAGTAACTATGTGTACTTCCAGTACTTACCCACTCACTTTTGATCTGGTTGGTCCCTAGGAAGTACGAATAGATCTGTTTGTGGAAGATCTGTGTCTCTAGATGGTAATGGCAAGATCAAAAAAAGAAGTTTTTACTGCTGGTTGCAAGGCATTTGGGAATTTTACATAAATTCTGCTTCAGCCATAGATTTATTCAGGAAAGGAACTTCTACTATGTATTCAGCTTCAAGTAAAAAAATTACACAGTGAACTATGTTGCCTCAAGTTGCCACTGTACTTTAAAGCTTCTGTGTTCACAGAAGCATACTTTGAATCCACAATGTTTTATACAATTTATAATAGTGATAGACCTGGTAGATTTCCATAATTTAGAACAGATTTTAAATATTGTGAAGTAATCCTCTTCTAAGGACTTAATTTTTAAAAGGCAAAAGGCAGGACTTGGTCTATTTGAGCTGCCATTAGATGGCTGCTTATCCAGAGCTTTTAAGAAATTTCAGTGATAGTAGAAAAAATAAGAACCGAAGTAGCTCTTCAAGAAGTAGAATTCACTATAGATCATCCAAACCATCTGATAAATATGTTGGTAAACTAGTCTGTATTGTTTAAGTTCCTACTCTCCATTTCTCTCCCTGCCCCCAGTTAATTGTTGTTAGATATACTGTGCCCCCAGAAATCGACAAAACATTGTCCTGATTTTGACTCACAGTCCCTCTGAGTCAACAAACATAAGGAATATAGAGTAATTTCTTTGTTTCTATTTTTTTTTGTTGTTTTAACTGGTGTTATCATACGTGTTTAATGAACTTTTGGATATCATAACATTTTTCAGTTCAGAATAAAGGCAGATTTGGTTCCTGCTGCAGCCTCTATGGTAAGAATAAATGATTTTCTTGAAATTATATCCTTATATGAAGAGTTTGAGCTGGAAAAAATTCAGCCCAGTATTTTATTAATCTTCTATTTTATAGTAGAGTACTATTATCTAAGACAGACACAGTAGATAATGCTGCAATATTCAAGAAAGTACTCAATAGAAAATATCAGGAAATGTTACCACTACATAGAAAATACAGAAAATATAAAAGACTTTAAAATAAAATCCAATGCCTTCGTAGTAAGAGAACTGCCTTGCATTTTTCTATACAATACAACCAAAATGCATTCAATAAGCCAAACCTCTTAGCATATAAAAACAGATCTGTTGACAAAGTATAAATAGGTTGATTATTTTCAATTAGCAAATGGTAACCCAGATGTCTCCAGTTACTTAAAATGGAAAGAGTAGGTTGGCACACTGCTTGTTCTGTACGTTAAAAAAAGAAGTGAATCAAGTTTCTCTTCGTCGCATATGAAAATTCAAATAAGATTTTTATTATTGGTTTTTAAAAATCTATTTATTTCCTTGTTGTAGAAGAAACTGTGCTTTCTCTTTGAAATATAGTGTGGGAGGAAGACCTGACTTCCATGACAGGTTTCCTGCTAAGACTTTGTGGGCAAGGTGTAGTGCAGGTTTCCCCTGGGATTTGAATCTGTCAAAACCGATCTGGCATTTATGATGCAAGTGAGTGGTGGCTGAGATCCTGAAGAAGGAATGAGAAACTTCAGGAGTGAACCATAGAGACTTCCTTGAGGTAGCTCTGCTCAAGTAAGTATAAAAGACGGTGGCTTGTGTTTTGTATTCTCTGTTTTAATACTGAATTGGTTTGGGCTGGTGTTGTGCTAGGCTGTGAACATTTTTTTCCTGTTTGAGTGGTTTCAAGGCTGACAAAAAAAAAATCCATCTTTCTCAGTATGAAGCCTATTTGAAGTTGAGGAAAAAGTCTGAAGTCATTGGTGTTAAACTTCTAACTGCTGTTGTGCTACTAAGAGAATATAAGCAAGTTTCATGGGTTTGTGCTTTTAGTTTTATACTTGCACGGAGAGCTAAATTTGCTCATGTTTGTGACTATAAGACAGTTGTGCAAACACTCAATCTTACTTTATTTAGTAAGATTGAGTATTTGCACAACTACTGGCTGTATCTGCTATTCTATCAGTGTGTTTAGAAATACATGGTTTTAAACAGGAATCTAAGGATTAATCTCTACTACAGGACTCCATGTCTCTGAACAAATAGAGACATGGATCTGATCTAGAAAAAGACTTGTGCAACTTTACATGCCCCAGCTGGTCTTACAGAGGCTAAAGGGGCTAAAGGCAGTGTTTAATTGGGTGACTTTGTCTATATTTACAAGCACCTAGACCCTGCTGGTTTTAAGCTAGCTTTGCTCAACTGGCAATCATAGAACCAATATGGGAAAGCCCTTACAAGCAGGAGCCACAGCAGTGTGGGTCTGACAGCTCTGTGGATAAACCTGCATATAACAGCCTGCCTCTAAATCTAGCAGATGCATCCCTAAGGTAGCTTTGTTTCAGAAAATAAAAAATGCATTTATAGAGTATATATTGGAAAATAAGGGAATTTCTTAACCACTAGAGTAAACTTGCTGTCACATCCACATATTCAATAATTTTTTTTTAATTGATGGAAGCAATGGCTAATTTTTACTAGGTCCCCAGATAAACATAATAAAATAATGCATCTTTTAAATAAATCTACTTCTGTGAGTACATTCCTGATGTTACAAAAATATGCTCAATTCCTCTGGAGAGCTCATGGGGTTGGCAGAGGTGGATGAGTAGTTCTCTAGGTTATCAGCAGCCACGACTGATGTTTCCTCCCTGGCTTGCCTACTCCACTGTTAATTCTATATGTAAGACAGCATACTTTCACTGGAAACAGCAGAGTATTAGGTGTATTGAAGGTTTAAACTCTGTGGGAGGTAACTATTTTGATGAGGCTATGGTTCTTTTATAGGCTCATCTTTTTTTTCTTTTTAAATCACAATTTTAACTCCATATTATATTTTCTTTACAAACCAATCTACCATTTTTGGTAAGAACAAACTTCAGTCATTCTTGTTGCACATTCTTATTCTCTGCAAGATTATTTTCTCTTTGCTGTTCTTCAGCAATTTAGTTTCACCAATTTTTATTTAACTCTAGGTGAATCCAAGTTCTATTGAACACAACAGTTTGTCCAATAGTCACTACCTGAACCTCACTTTTCAAAGCTTTAAAACCTGTGGATTCATTACTTCCAAACATCCTTTTGTTGTATTGTCAGTTCTCAAGTTCCACACCACAAAAATGTATTCAAGGGCACATTGCATGTTAAAGCTCTTGCAAAAATTAATATATTGAGGATTTGTGTGATTTGTCAATCACTTTGTTTGTTATAAATAAATCATTATAAAATTAGCAATTAAGTCTTGTATAGCAGTCGCTGAAGTGAGATACTGTTTGGCAAAAACATAAGTTGAAGTTTTGCATGCAGATCACAAAGATGAGATAGATGCCTTGGTTCATTAACTAGAATCAGCAAGGTTTTAAATATCAGAGTAATAATATAGCAAAAGATGCCTTGTATTGTAGCTAAAACAGTATGTTAAACAGTGTTACATAACTTGGATATTAAGCCAGGCTTTGTGTTCAATTGCTAGTGAACAGGTAAGTGTGTAAATGTAACCTTTTACTCACCTTTCAATTTTGTAAATGGTAAACTAGTGCAGGGCTGTACTCAAAATTACCAGTAGCATTGGCTTAAAATATTCAAGACCATAATGGCCATTCAGCTTTAGGTTTGGTGTTTACATTTCTCAATGACAAAGGTTCTTCATGGTACATGTATGCAAAAATCTTGCCTCATTCTTATTGAATGTCTGTTGTCATCTAAAGTTTCAAAATCTATCTCTCAAATAATCAAGTGGAGCCTTGTAACTTGCACTCTTTGACTACACTATAAAAGCTACTGTGAGAAATCAGTCTCACCAAAAATTTCTCTAATCATTGTTTGCGGACTCAAAAATCCTTGCTCATTGAAGTAAACCTATATTGTTTGCCAAGTAGAACTGAATAGCACAAAGTTCTACATTTCATCTTCTATACATGATGAAGAGAGTTTTTGATTTAATAACAGATTCTTCATGTGGTTGGTTACCTCCACAGAGAAATCACTATGCTTTGCACTGAAATCTTTCCCCAGGGATTCAGTGCCTACTGTATTGATCTTACACTGCATTAGGTCATGTTATGACAAACAACAGGAGCTGATAATGTTTCATTGATCATAAGGCTCTGCAGCATTCCTAGCTTTGTTTCTAATAATAGCTATGGCTTTTGTTAGAACTGTCTGTTGAGGTTTACATACACTACTCTTTTCATCATATTTCTGTTTCCAGGGGTGCTATACACGGAGATATTGCAAAGCAACTGGCATCTCCTGGAATATATGCAGTCAACTTGAGAACCAAATGTTTTCCTAAACAACTTATGTGCAAATCCATGTCAATACTTGTATTAAAAGCACTGCTCAGGTGGTAAATCAGCAAATCAACTGATTTCTGGAAGGGACTTAAATGCTTACACAGCTTTAGGCCTAGTTATCTAGCCCAAAAGTCAAATGGAATGAAAGTATAATCATCCACATGTGGCAGCTGAATTCACACTGACAGTTCTATGGCATCCATCACTGCCTTGGGGAAAGGTAATATGGAAATGTGAGAGGACATTTTAAATTTCAAAATAACTTATGTTTGCTGAGTCTGTGATAGCAAAGCCTCGTGAGAAGTAAATTTTAAAATGAAGACATTTCAGGGGGCTTTCATCCTATATGTGGGATTACGGGATCAAGTTATAACTTCTGTCGGAATGTAAATATAGCTTAGTTTTCTCTAAGTTCAGCTCAAGTTGTCTCCCCACAATGAATTAGTCTATGATTTAAGTAGAATTGTTGATTTAGTCTTGTGTCCTGAGCTTTGAGAGATGATGTTTGAGTGATTTCTCTCTTCTTAGGTACTATAACTGTTGGGTCATAACTGGAATTGCACTTTCTTATTTGTCCTACTTCCTGCCAAAATCCATGGATGATGGTTGTATGTTCTTTGTTAGTCTTTAAATGTCTAATGTTCAAGGTTACATCCTTCTAGGGACCAGTAACACCTTTTCATGCCTTTGCTTATGATGGGAGGTGAAGGAAGGTTGGAGTGGAGAGAGAGTGCTTCTACAGCGATCCTGGTTTTCCTTTCTTTTGTCTAAGATGCAGCATTATCACACATAAACATAGAAGTACAAAATTCACCTTCATGAAGCTTATTTGGTTGGCCACAGAGGTTAATGGGTTGCTTCCTAAGTTTGGAAATTTATTATAAGCTAATCTAAAAGTGCTTGCTCCTTCACACAACACACTGCTGGAGTACTGGAGTCACTTCAGTGTGTGCAAGTTGGGAAAAAAGTAACTGAAGAGCCAGACCTCCCATATCTGACAGTTATAACCACAAAAATGCTTTTCCAAAAAAGGGGAACTCAAAAAACCCCAATTACTAGAAAATATTGCATAATGTCCAATCTAGCAACATGCTAGATTGGACATTATGCAATGTCCAATGATCCTTTTGTTGATCTTGCTCTTTGACACCTGTGCATTTGTTTCCTTTCTTTAACTAAAGATGATATTGATAATCTTTGTGTCATCTATATTGTGTACATGCACAAAATGGGTAAATCTATCTGAGGCACCAAAATATTGTAGTTAGGGCTGCACTGAAACTGGGTAAGAAATTTGAATTTGAACAGCAGTTGTGATGACTATCTACATTTTCATGGTACGGTTTTGAGAAAATACAGGATCTGCTACCATTGTGTCTTTCAAAGCCAACAGAAGCATTTTCTATTAAAAATACATTCTTCAGCCTCCCTTATTCAAGGAATCCCCACCTCCCACACACCCAAGGCTAAGAACAAGAAAAATATAAGGGCTTTTGATAAAAGGTTTAATATAAGTAGTTTTAATCAGACACATCTAAGTCTTGCACATTTAAGTTGAGCTTTGCGTCAAATTTTGGAAGATGCTATAAGGATTCTCAGTGCTGTGAGGATTCTCAGTTTGAGATTCTCAAACACTTCAGAGAGTGTTTGTATTATTTCAGCATAGTATATATGTAGGTTATTGTGGATTTTCGAAGTTTTTGAAGAATTGAATGAAATCCTACAAAATATGCACGACTCACACAGAGAATAAAGGAGCTTTTGTTAGCTAAATTCTGCAAGTTCACTGAAGATGGAGGGAGGCTGGGTTCACAAATTTCTAACAAGCTTTTGGATGAAATTTATGCTAAACTGATTGAAGTATTAATTCACATGTTTTTGACTAGTTTGACTTTCACACACCTTCAGCAACATGCCTCGTACTTGAATCAATCCTGTTGAGCTCAGATGCACATTTTACTGTTATCAGCAAAAACATTGCAAGCATTTTTAACAACCTCTTCATGTACTTGTGAAGAGGTATGTCTTGCTGTGAAGCTTAGCTGAAATATTAATGGAAACATTTAGAATTAAGATACTTCTAGTTGTCTTTTTTTTTTAATAGAAAACATTGAATGAGAAAATAACTGGTTTTCACCCTAAAATGTTAATCAAACTCCCCGACTTTTCCCTTCACTCATGCTTCTCTTAAGAATTGGTGTAATGAACACTTTCAAAACTCCCTAATGCAAGCATTATCATGACAAAGTACAAAAAAACCAATTACAAACCCTGGAAAAATTCACTCCAACTTCCTACCTATCTAAGTTGGAGCTTAACCTTGTTCATTAACAGAATGTCCCTTAATATTCTTTGGCTGTTTTGTACAAGCTGAAGTGTTATATACTGTTCAGTGGCAAAGACAAATGAGGACACCCAGCTATAGGAGGGTTTGTTCTGTGCTACATGTTTGTCTGTACGCTCCTGAGCGTTGTCCAGGGCTGTTCATATGCCATTGCAAATCACTGCTCTTGAGCCAAAAGCAGAATAAAGGCTGCAAGGAGTTCAGGAGGAGAGGCACTGTCAACACTAGTGGTGAGCCTTTTTCATGCTTCACAGGCATATGGGAAGCCCAGCAAACGTGATGTCTGAAGGCACTTTGCATACTAAAGGATATGCTTGATAAGATAGGCTTGAGACGATGAGACTGCTTGCAGAACTTGAGGTTGCATTTGTGGAGGTAATCACAAATCAAGGCCTCTGCTTTCCTGTTAGCACTCTTTTCTTTATGTACCTTGTTACATTAGTTGTATGATGACATATTTGTAGAGAATAGATATTTGTGACTACTTTGTATATAAAGTTGTGATTGCACAATGTAAAGACAAAAAAGAAAAGAACCCCCAGCAACAGACACCTGGTTTCTCAGAATCTCTGCCTGGTCAGAGTGACTCTGAGATACATACAAGTCTCTTTTTCCCAGCCCGGCAGTCGAAGAAGGAGTCAGAATTCTTCTGTTCTTGTTGTCAAGGTTGTTTATTATTTCTTATCTATAACATTCTTTCTCTGACCCACCGTAGGTCTGTCTGGCAGGTCAGGTTGAGGCATACTGATAGCTCTCGGGGCAGTGTTATTTTTTTATACTAAAAACTACGTGGACATTATTTACAATAACTTCCCAATACCTATTACCTACGTTAGACAGTGAGTTTCTATCTTAAACCAATCCAAAAGTGCCACTAATCCAACAGAAGATGGAGGCTAGGAAGAAGAGAGAAGGAGGACTGGACATGCCCAGATTCCTCCATCGTGCCTCCTGAACCCCCATTCTAAATACCCCAAAATTCTACATTTTTCACCCTGTGATAAATTCACTATCATTCTACTTAAACTTTTGTGGCTTACAGATCCTCATATAAGGTTGGTAATTTTTTCTATGGGTCAAAATCAAAGTCACAGGTGTCTCGGGCTCCGTGCCAAGGTCTCTGTGCCCCCTGGCAGGGTCTCAACTCCTCCAAGGCAGCCGGAGGAATTTCCTGGGTTCCAACATGGTTAATTTAAAAAAAAGTCACAGCTAAACCAAGTGAAAAAATGTTGCAGGCAGGTCAAGAAAAAGTAAAATGTAGCAATTGTGACAAAGTTCAATTCTCAGGTCTTGAGAACACTCAGCCTGTGGCCAGTTGATGGCTGTGCTCATACTGGAATATAGGGCTACCCAAGTGCTAAATCTAACAGTTGAATGACCAGCTCATCCTTATTGCCATCATCATGCTCCACAAAAAACCAGTTGACAAGCTGGACTCTTCCAAATTGTAAAGAAATTATCTAAATGGTGAGGACCCGCTGGCGCCGCTGTTGAGGCTGCAGGCATGGCCTCCTTGGTATATCCTTGCACTGGTCAAAAGACAAGGTGCACACCGGAGCACCCTGGCACCTTAAACTTATTCCTCTGTCTGGAGCTTTCCTGGCTAATAAATTGGCAACAGTTAACTTTAATTTTTCTGCTCTCAGCTAAAGTCTAAAATGTAGGTAGAAGCCATGGTATGGTGGGGGAAAACAGACTGATCAGACATGTTTTTAGGAAATGTAGATATCAGATCTGGTTCTGACTTAACTCTCTCTAAATTCAACACTTCTATATTATCTTAGCTGAATGTTAAATACATGTTTGCACTATTTTTTGCCCTGGTGATTTTCTCTATCTAAAAGGACTTTTATAGCGAAATTTGCTGTTATTTGGCCTGAATTTTATTATCTTAAAATCAGGAAGTGAGCAGAACTCCAATCTGTACAGTGAGGTTTACAATGGTGTACAAACTGCTCATTGTCTTGAAAATTATTGTTAGTTAACAGAAAGGAAAAAGACTCTGGTTCTTTCTAATAAGCAGAAATGTTACAGCCACAACTTCATGGCAGAATGACCTCTATAGCTGATAAATGTCTATCACTCTTCATAATACTGAGATAGTTGGATAAACTAGAGCTACTGTTGGTTTTATGTCAAATTAGAAGAAACAAATAAAAAATTAAAAACCGCAAAACTGGCCAAGACCACCTTACTGCTAAAAAAATCTTCCAAGAGTGTATTGCCATAAACTTTTTATAATCTCATTTTTCTGTGAAATATATGATGATAAACAATTTTAGAACAATACACTCATTAGTTCAAAATTTATTAAATTAGCGATTCTAATTGCAGTTACAGAGATTAGACTTCATGCATGTCTAAATCAAAATGTAAGGATTTAAAAATGCTAATTAGAGATTAATGAATACTCATGTAGTAATATCTTAGCTAATCTAAGAAAACTATTCAAATTAGATCAACATACGAGAAAAAAAAGGAATAAACACAAAGAACAAAAAATCTTTGCCACAAAATCAGGTTCATTTCAGACTTAATTAGATAGCTATAATGTTATTAGAATAATCATTTATAGTTGTACTTTACAGGGCTTCTTAGTAGCCATATAAAACTTTTCTAAGGTGTTTTTTTATAAAAAAAAAAGTTATGCTTAAATATTTTTAAATTGTACTAGAGTGTTAATAACCTCTAACTCATTTCACTTTAACATCCTGCATATAAATACACCTTGTATCAGTTTTTAGCTAGAAGTCCTTATATGCACCTTTTCTTTAAAGAAACAGCCTTTGCTGATGAAAATTATGCTTATGTAGGGATAGTTTCTTTGAGTTTAGACAGTTGTAAGAAAATGGGTTAAGTATTCAGCACTTCTTCATCAGAAAATTTTTTGAGAGAACTGTCTGTAATTTTCTGTATCAATCATAAGCACCGTAACTTGGTTTAAAACTTTTTAGGTGTTCATACATTTTTGGTTTTCCTTGTTTCTTTCTTCTCCACTGGGCATGTTGGAGGCAGATGGGGTTCAGTTGTCTAAAAAGGGGGAAAGAACTCCAGTCCATGCGTTGGCAGTATGATTGAGAGGGCTGTAAATTAGTTTTGAAGGGTATAAGAGCAGGCTCAATAGAGATGAGCCTGGGGACAACTTGCACTGGGGGCAAAATCAGCAGCCCAGCTGAACCACCTGTACCAATGCACCTAGCATGAGTAGCAAACAGGAGGAGCTGAAAGCCATGGTGCAGCAGAAAAGCTACAATTTTGTTGCCATACTTCTCCCAAGGGAGAAAAAAGAAATTATAATTCTCTCAGCATCTTCTGCTTCAGTCATATTCTGACCTTAGCTTTTTTTTCAGAATTGCAAATCCTTGGGTACAGGGAGTGTGGGTTGTGTAATCCTACTCTGACAGCCAAGCAGTCACCAAACCAAAACTATGGGGTTTTTTTCACTTCTCAAGTGTCACAATGAAGGATTAAAGTATTATATCTGCTTCTAGTCCAGCAGTGTATTGTCATTATCATAATCTGCATAGCTCTGTTAAAACAGTTTTCATCCACAAGCACAGTATATGCTAAGTAAAGAACTATCAATGCTGTAAATAACCATAAAATATTATGAAAATACTTTTTAATGCAAGTACAAGGCAGTTTAATTATACTTCAAATGTAGAAAACTTGTAAGGTTTGAAACAGGTGATACTTGGGTGATTAATTTTCTCAGTAGTTCTTTCTTAACAGGAAGGAGCCTGTGGGATTTATGCTGTATAATACCTATTGGGAATACTGATGTGTGATTTGCATAATCATTCACTGAGTCATCATTGCTCCAAGTAGGTTCAGTAAATAATGGTCCTTAATATCAGCTGAGTGAATAAGAATACTTTGTTGAGAACATATGCAGGATAACAAAAAGTCAGGTTAAGTGTTTCTTCCTTCAACTACTTCTAAATTTCAACATTGTCCTTGGACTGTTCCTCCCTGAGTCCATGTTGAATTTCCATGTGTTTTGCTGTGTGTAGCTTGTGTGTATGAAGCATGGTGAAGTGAGCTGTTGTAACGCTAAATAGGATTCTCATTCACCAGTGGTTGGTTCTATGACCAATAAAAAATACCTAATGGGTGAGCCTAATTGAATTATTCAAGGTAACACTTCTTTCCACACACACTAATCATGTTTCTAATGAAAGTTTTACGATACCAGGTCTCTACATTTTAAAATGAACTCACTTGGATAACTTGTTAACCAGCAAGTGTTTTCAGTCACAGACCTCTAAGGCTAAACCAGTCTTAAGAGGCTCCCAACTATAGGGTTGGGCTTGCTCAGAAGTTGACCTCCTTTTTAAGTTTCCCTGTCATCTTGGGTGACACTTATTACACCTATATTGTAATAAAAGGATATGAATGCAAATGCTTTTGGATTTTTTTTCTGTTTTGGAAGAAGAATAATAAAATTAAAACAACTATTTGAAGGTCAGTATCATTTTTCTTATGCTTTAAGAGACTCTCGTCTTATTAAAAGTGAAGGTGGTTGTGAAATTAGGATCCCAGAAGCTGGGATTTTGAGACGGTTAAATATGTAAAAATATATACTGGATGTGACCAGACTAAAATTGCAGTAGTCTGCTGTTTTTATTTGTCTCCCAGATTTTATATATATCCTCTGTATACTTCTGTTTGTACCCATACAACCTAATGCTTTGTAACTTTGATGTCCTGGCTTTCTGCAGCAAAAGTGTTGCATGGTTGTTCTTTTTTTTTTTTTTTTTTTTTTCTGCTCATAGTGGGCTTGAGAATGCGGTTCTTGGGTCCCTTGGTGGTGACTGACACTGTGAGGACTAGAATTTCTAACAGTTTTCAGTGTCTCTCTCCCCTTTGACTTCTTTACCAGTTCTGTCTGACCTTAAAAAATTATTTATTCCAAGTTTGATGGAATAACATAATTCAGGGAATGAAGTCCAAATTAGTTGTTGTCATGGTTTGATGCAGGCACAATGCCAGTGCCCCCACGAAGATACACTCTCCCTGGTATCTGCTGTGAGATGTGACCAGGAATAAGCAAAGCAGGCCCCCACTTAGAAATAATATACAAATAGAGTCCAGCAAAAAAGCCACTCCATCATCTCTTCCCACCTAAGGGTCTTCTCTATTCTTCCCACATCTCTCCCTTGCCCAGATCTTCAACACTTGCCCATTTCCTTCTTCATCTTCCACTGTTATCTCTCTTCTAGGAAGGGTTAATGTTCTGTAAAGTTTTCATTGTCCAAAAAGGGGTTAAAACTCCCACAAGTGGCCGGACACCTTCTCCTGCACCCCCCCCCTCCTTCTCCGAAGGCCGACTGTGCTGCCAACACAATATCAAATTCCAAGTCAACAGTCCCAGGCACCGGCTCTCTCTCTCTGTCTCCTGGGAAGGGGTGGGGCTGCCCAATGGTTCCCAGTGTCTC